>JAYKKI010000010.1:2427500-2905000 GCA_039881145.1 Druceiella hillmani | reverse complement strand
CGTTTTGAGCATCACTTCCGTTTGCAAAACTTCTTTGTTTGGGTTTATGATTCTTTCAGCCATCATTTTGAGTTTAGAAAGGTTCATTTCTAGATTCACTCGGTTACATACAGCGCCCAATTCAGTCGAAATTATTTGTATATCATATGGTTTTTTAACATTAATATATGGATAGTAAGACTCGAGTAGATCGTTTTTATTAAAGGTAAGCACAGTAACATAATAAGTTATAAATTAATATGATCGGTGTTATTTTTCAGAGATTTTTATAAAAGCTTGTTTTAAAAAGGATACGTCTAAAGATGTTCTTTATTTAAAAATCATTACTTATACAAGCTTATTCAGTCACGTTTTCATTACATCTGTATGTTATATTTAGAAGTCGACATTAAGAATTAAAATTTATTTATCTACACATATTTTTGTCCAAATAATTAACATTTGTTAATAAGATGTTAAATTATATGTGCATTTAATGCGATTTAAAGGGTTTAAAAGGCAATTTGTAGGCAGCGGCTTGTGTATACAGACTATTTTGGTATTCAGTTTTTGTTATCATCTTTCGCTATGTAAAATTCATTTCATCTTACGGTACCTTAGGTGACTAAAAATTGCTATGTTAAGTGTGAACTTGAGAATTAAGTATTAGTTATCTAACAACAAATTGCCTTTATTATTGAAGATATTAATTAAATAATTTTATTAATAAATTTAGAAACCAAATATTTGAAATATATTGGGTATAAAATTTCAATTTTATTTTTCGTTAATATGTGCTATACACTTTATATTCCACGGTTCGTCATGGTTTAGAAGTAAAAGGTATATTTTGTAGCATTTCAATTACGTCTGTCAGTTATTACTGAACGTTTAACCTATTACTTTTAAAGCAAGTGACTTTCATTTTTTCTGATATTTTTCAACTTTTAAAGGCGTCGTAAAGTTATAAGTGGAAATAGTAACAAAGCTGGTAATTAGCAGTGTGTGATGGTACATATACACTTTTTTCTTTATTTCGCAATACAAATACAGAAAAGAAATACTCTAATGAGGTATTCTTAAAATAATCCGATTAAAATAATATCACCAATTATATAATCGCAGAGAGGTAAACGCGATTAACTGACAGGAATTAATGGAATATTTTTCCAAGTAGAAAGGCGACCAAGAGCGTATTGGCATACCCATGACTGGGTTCCGTAACTTTATATTTATAGGTGTCATAAACTGTAAAACGTTCAACTTTAAAATCAAATCCATACGGAGCGATTATAACTCTTAATTTTGACTAAGTACGAAAAGCGTTTTAGAAAAAAAATGGAAAGTGTTACAATATCCGATATTCTTTCATTTAAGGTACTTATCAAGAACTATCTTAAAGATTTTTAGAAACGATATTTTAAATGTTAGCGAAGGAGGGCAAGGGCTTAATAATAATTTTGGAAGGCAATATCTCGAAATAAAAGCATTAAACTCATTTACTTCCAAAATAAACTGTTCTGCTTTTTGTATTTGAAAAACTTGCCAATCGATACCCGCTTCGTTATAGAGAATTTTTTTTTTATTTCATTTACCCTTGTTTTTAATTTGACGTTATTAACTTACACTACATTTTATCGTGATGCCACTCTTTTTTATTTGTACCTACAAATAAAAAAGAGTGGCAGACAGAGGGACAAATATAACTAAATTCTAAGACTTCCTCGCTAAGAAGTAATTGATTTATAAAACAAACGTGAATATCTCGAAAATCGTCGAAGTACAACTTTTTTAAAAACCTATAAAAATATCGTAAATATAAAACAGGACTAAAAAGGAATGTAAAGATAGAAAAACAAAATTAAACATTTTCGTGAATTTTTACCAATTTTTTGGTGAATCGTAAATTTTGTATTCATTATTTTTAAGCTTTGTTTATAAATAGTATATACCAGAAATTGCATTGAAAATGTGCAATACGCAAACTAATCAAATTAATGTATCTGCGGTAAATAGAGCGTAATAAGAAAGTAAAGCCAGTACGAACTATTTATTGACTTTCAAGGTTTTGAAGTATTTTTTGTTTTCATTATATTCAAATTTAATAAATTGATAAATATAAATCAACAAAATTGCAGTGAAGGATTAAGCTATGCCTACTGAAAAAGTAATATTCTCATTTAAATGGCCAAAGGAAAGAGTGTCATATTAATTTATTTAATTTCCCCGATGAGTGGATTTAAATTTGTTAAATATTGATTTTAATTTAGTTTCTACCCAAGATTTAAATATTAAACAATTTTTTTCTCAAAAATGTTTCATTTCTTTGACAGAATTCACTAGATTATTTTAGTTTAATAAGGCACACGACAAAGTTTTTTTCAAAAACATATTTTAAAATTGATGTAATTACAAAAATAATTTGGGAACTTTCAAAAAACTTTAATCCTATATTGATTTTTCATTGTTTAATTGAACTGAAAAATTACTATAACCACATTGTTTGAAATTTTTTTTATTAATCTTTGTTAGACTGATGGAAAATGCGTGATGGAATATATGGTTATTTCTGGACTTTCAGTTCTTACAACACATCATATTCCGAATGAATTTACTTTTACAACAAATTATATTTTGTGTAATAAAATCGTAAATTTATTAATGGGTTCTTCATTGATTGGCGGTCATATGTACACCATATTTCTACGACTCTTCGATGTTTATTACTTTAACGGGTTAAAGTTATACCGATCTTTTTATCGTTCAATATTTTGTGGCATAAATCAAAGTATTGTCACACCCTACCGTCAGCGGAAAATATATTAGAAATATCCTTGTTCCGGCGAGAAAATTATTATTTTTATGAAGGCAACGACAGGTGTTTTTGTGATATGTATATATATATATATATATATATATATATATATATACAGCGTGTCCAGTGGCAGATTTCAAAGTTTGAACAAACATAGTTTCTGAACGCAACATATAAGAGGGGCGCGGGGGGCGTCGTTAGAAGCTCAAGCGGTGCGGATGTTTTAGTAGCCATGGAACAGTGGAGTGGAGAGCACCGCGCTTTTGCCGTCGAGGCGTACATTTCGAGTAGATTTTCGCTGTCTGTAGCACGCCGTAGATTTAATAATCGTTACAGTAACCTCATTCAGTCATGGATAGCAAGGTTCAGAGCTACAGGATCAAAATTAAATAGGCCCAGGCCAGGACCTACACCATTGGTAGCCACGGATGAAAATGTCGAGCGTGTTATGGTTTCTGTCGTTGAAAATCCCCGTTTATCACTGCGTACACGTTCATCGATATTGGGAATTCCGAAATCAACTTTACAGGTAATAATGCGCAAAAAGCTCAAGTTCCATCCATATAAAATTCAAATTGTTCAAGATTTACACGATTCTGACTTTGAATTAAGAAAAACTTACGCGGAGATGATGTTGTTGAGATTTCGTACTGCTACCCGGATGGGCAACATATTCTTTAGTGACGAAGCTAATTTTCACATTGGAGGATATGTGAATAAGCAGAACTTTCGTTACTGGGATGTCCACAACCCAAGACAAATGCATCAAGAGCCTTTACACAAGCCTAAAGTAACAGTCTGGCGTACCATGTCTGCATCTGCAATCATAGGACCTTATTTCTTTGAAAATCAACGTGGCCAAACTGTAACTGTGAATTCAGAGAGATATGGCCAAATGTTAAATGAATTTTTCAAAGTAGAACTACAGAATAGTCCATCTTTCAACCAAAACACATGGTTCCAGCAGAACGGGGCCACAGCTCATACTGCTAATGTATCCATGAATGCAATGCGGCAGTTATTTCCAGAAAAAAACATATCCCGAAACGGTACCGTACCGTGGCCACCTAGGTCACCCGATTTAAGCCCATGTGATTTTTTCTTATGGGGATACTTAAAATACGTTGTTTACAAAACAAATCCGAGCACTGTGACACAACTTAAAGAAAACATTCGAGCCGAAGTCAGTAGGATACCCCACTCGCTCTGCAAACGCGTTTTTGAAAACATGCGTGCTAGACTCAAAGCGTGTGTCAGACTCGATGGCCGCCATTTGTAAAACGTGGTTTTTAAAAAATGAAATCCGCATTTGTTGTTATAAGGTTAAAATAAACCTACTTTATATTAGAGGTGTAGTTTTTTTTACAATTTTTCAAACATTGAAATCTGCCACTGGACAACCTGTATATATATATATATATATATATATATATTTATATATATGTATATCCATATATATATATATATAAATACATATATATATATATATATATATATATATATATGTTGTAATCGATTCGTTTCACGGATTGAAAAATATCCTTATATCTTTTCTCTCAAAAATATTTTAACCATTGAAAAAATTAATCCAACCAAAAAAAAGAAAACAAACTTGTTAAAACAATTTTGACACAATACATAAATTATAACAAATAAATTAATTATTTTAGATTGTTTAAAAATTTATTTTTAACTTTACACTTAAAAGAAGCTAAATAATATATGTTTTATAGAAAATATATTTAGTTTTAAAATTCACTTGGGATTTTTAGTTTTCCCTAATATAGTGCTTAAGATTCGCATTTTTTTCTTACTTGTTTTATTATAAAGTAGGAAGGCGGAAAAGTCAGAGACAAGACATTGGCTTAGGTGGTCCCTGTTCTATGGTCAGTGTCAATTATTCTGTGATGGTTACACTAAAATTTCCCTGTTCTCTGGTCAGTGTCAATTATTCTGTGATTGTTACATTAACTCCGGTATCGGATATCGTGATGAAAGTTGACTTTTTATTATAATAACCAAAATTAGATTAAAGTAATTTATCTTAAATAATATTGTCAGGCAAATAAATTATTACATATGGTAATAATATATAATAAAGTAAACGAAGAAAAATAAAAATTTAGGTATAGTAACACAAACTATGACTAAAGAAGAAGTATTATAATAACAATGATATTTAGTTTAAAAATCTCTAATTTAAGAAAAATTTGTATATAATACACTATAATTCACTGTTGGGTATATAGTATGATATTCTATCATATTTTGGTTTTCATTTGTTTTGCATAAGACGTGGATCTTGAACATAAGCATTTATGGAAAAAATTTTGAAATTCTAAATAATTATATTATTGAAATAAAAACAATTATGCCTATCTATATAAATATTTATAAGGATAAGATTTATAAAATAAAAGCATCCATTGCATTCCAGAATGTTCAGTTGTTGGTAATAGGATGATAGAGTGACTCGTTTTCTCCAATATTAAATTTACTCTAGTTTAACATGCTAACTTATTCAAATATATTGACATAAACATATCATTATTTTTTTAACGTAATCGTCACATTAATATTTAATGGTTACCTGGTTTGATTTACAATCACTATAAACGTTTAGAGTTGAAAACCATAATCAAAAGTTACTGTAGTTTAAACGTCTTTAAGTATCAGAAGTATTCGGTGGTTATTTTTATGTTTCAGGAAATTTATTCCGTTTTATATTATTTCGATGAAAGTTTATAATAATACATATAATTTTTTGTTTGTGCTACATTATGATGTTTAAAGGATTTAAATTAAGGAATTTTCAAGAATTAATTAGATCTAGAAAAAAATAAACGAATTAATAAAAATCACAACATTTCTGCACGTACGTACACGTGATTAGTTAATTTGTCAAAATCATTTCTAGGGAAAATAATTTCTGAAATACATTGTAAATTTCTTCGGATCCACAAGCATTTTGAGACAATGTTTTAATGCAACAAATATTTTTTGGAAAAATTGTCTTCATTAGAAAAATGTTATAAACTGTAAAATTTCTTTTTCCCTCCATACGTCGCCCACCTTGGAAATTTGGGATTTTCTTTTCCTAATTTTACAATAGTTCTTTGAAATAAAAAAAGCTCAAGACTTAAGTGGCCTAAATTAAATAAATTTTGTTACATCGTAAGGAGTTACGGGCGACAATACAATTTCACACGCAAGAAGCACTCTACTATAAAATCATGTTCATCTAAAAGTAAATGGCAATACAACTTAGCGTTTTAGGAGAAGAAATAGATTTAAAATTTCATAAAATAAGATTAAATTGAGATAAATAAAAAAAATGTAATTTACTTAAGGTGGATTTAACTGTTATCGTCAGTTTAAATGTTCTGCAAACATGGTTCAATTTTCATTAATTATTTCTATCGTTTGTGTTATGAATCAATCATTTAAAAAGTGGACATTGATCAAAACGTACATGTGATCGTATGTGTGATCTGTTACATGTTGATTGAAACGTTTCCAAACGACGTTCCTTCGATATCTGTATATGAGACATATGGTTACTTCCTCTTTCTATTCCCTACCGATTTTCTCTCGGGTATGCTAGGTTTCCATTCTTTGCAACCGAAGATATATTTCACTAACGAAATTTATTTTTAAGCCATTAAAAGGAAAAATTATGTGCCCTGTATTATTGACTAACTTTTCATTCTTCGTACCTGACAATTCCCTTGGTTCACGCAATCATCACTTGCCTGTTATTCCACCTTATAAACGAACTATATAAATACTTTCCAGTTTTCTGTGGTGTTCAACTGCTCAACCACCAGATCGCGGTCGCACCAGAGTGCGATTTATTTATGACGAATGAAAGTAAATTTGTCGAATTGTGTCGTCGTTATCATGCAATTTGTGTTCATGTTTAATCTAAAAGTTGGAATTTTGTTAAACCATTTATTTCTGATCGTTACGAATAGGTTACCAGTAATGTAACGACAAATGTGTGTGTGTGTAAATAAATAAGTAGAATGTTGTATGCAAAGAATATGCCTAACCAACTAAGAAAAAAAAAGTGATACGAAATTCTTTAAAAACTAAAACAAATTGTAATAATACGACTGAGATAATGTTAATAACTGAAAGCGAAATAAAGATTATATTAAATAAATGACTAGAAACTGCGTATTCTTAAAATTATAAAATATTATAATAGTATCTTATAATTTTAATTTTAAAGCTGCGAAAGAAAGAGGAATGTAGCTTAAAATGCGGTACTGCTTTTAACACTGAACTAAGCATACTCATCGTGCAGGCTTTTAGAAATTGGAAACGAATCTTAGTACCTCTATGCATAAGATATACGAAATAGCAGTGTCTTTTTGCAATCACGTTCACAATGAGAAATTATACTAATTTCAATGCGATAGTGTAAGCGGTGTGCGATAGCGAAATGCGGTAGTGCGTCTAATACTAAATTAGGCAAATTTAATGCTCAAACTTTTAGAAACTGAAAGCGTGTATTAACCTACGAGTTTTACCTATTACCTATTACCTATTACCTACCTATTAACCTATTACCTACGAGTATATGTATGAGATACACAAAATAGCAATATCGTTTTGCACTCACGTTCACAATCAAAAATTATACTAATTTCCATGCCGATAAGTTTTCATTAAAACCTAGTAATATTTTAGATAATACAAAATTTGAACTCTAATCGGAAAATTAAATGCAATCATGAGTACGATGAGAGTCATTAGGAATGAACCCTACCTCGCAGACTTGTTTCGTAAAAGAAATAAAATAAACTTTACATTAGAAATTTTCTACAATAATAATTCTTACCGTATATCATTAAATTAGTGGCAATTACTTTATAATTTAATCGTTTTTATTATGTGGATATAATCTGCATTAACATTAAAATTGAGAAAATTTCACCATCATTTGTTTCAACAAAAATATCGTTCAAAATCGTTTAAATCCAAATTTTTGTTTTCAAATGTTTACATTATTATTATATTGTAAATAATGCGATCTGAAAAGTGAGCCATTGACCCTGAAATATATTTCAATTCAATATACGTGTGATTTTGGTCTTTGAATAAACCAATTAACTTATTCCACTAAAAAAAATATTAATACGTACCAATTGATGGAAAACGATAAAAGACGTGACCAACGGTCGCCCGCAGCCGTCAAACACATCAGTGGGGTATGAAATTACGCCAGGAACATTCATCAATCATGGTTTGTCTTGAAAGCTACGAACGTAAGCTGACGCGTTGGGTTTCTACGGCGTTCTTTGTCGTTATACCTCGTAACATTATTACCGCCTACTTTCTACGAGGAAGTACTACTGATTGTGGCAACTTTCCACATTATTCATGTCGCTCCGCATTATTAAAGCGTTATGATAGACGGGTGGACGGTGTTATTTGACGCTGAGTGGGAATATTAAGGAAGTTCTCCCGGGATACGATGGAGATATTCAGGTTGGGACATTCACTATTTTAATTCTTTTATATTGAAAATATAATGTGCGCAAATATTTTATTTGAATGTCAATTTCATGAAACACTTACCAATAATTATATTTTACCTTAAAGTATATATGATATAATTTTAGTTTCCAAAGATTCCTCTGTAGCTAAATATAGGACATTACATTTTACTTCGGGAATTAGCCATGACAATAAATAGTACAGCAGAAAAAGAAACAATGTTGAGTTAAAGACGTTTGCAAAAAAATTTAAAAACATTATTATAATATTCTGAACGAACTGATGAATGAATACACGCGTTCAATATATTTTGAATGAATATATCATAACGCAAAAGTCTGTATATTGATTTAATAGGGTGTTTAAACTTTCTAAATCCGCTTTGTTGCAGTAAGAGAATCATATTTATTTATGTCTAGTGTATATATTAAGCTATTTTATTTTATGTACTCATATATAAGGGAATTTTATTTTCTATTAGGCACAAAATCTATAGGGAGTGTAAAAAAATATGTTTTACTTTAAGAAAAAACAGTTCATTATTTGGCAGCCAAATATCCTTTAATTCCTTACATTTAATTTCTTTTTATTTATTAACTTCACCGCTAAGATATTATGTTACTACAAGGTATCGATTTATAAATTTTTGTTTGTGTTATATTTTATAGGTGTACAAAAGAAAAACATAAAAATAGGAAATAATCCATTGTTTAATTGTTTAGACATTTCGGCGTGTGTAATATTGTCGTGTGCCGTTGTCATTTAAATAAGCCGGTTGAGAGGGGCGGTACGGGTTTGTAATATGGAAGACGTATCTTTTTTGTGTACCGGGAGGGTAGAATGAACTTAATTCGAGCTCTCATTGAAACAGTTGCAGCCAAAATGGGCTGCAGTCCTGATAGGTCACCCCCGTACTTAATCAAAAACTTCTTCGTCAAACTGATTACATTTATAGTATAACTCATCATAATTCCCAAAATTTATCTCTCAATTCGATAGATTTCTAGGTGACAATTGTTTTTAAATTCTTTGTCATTGGATTAAATACTTTGTTCTAGGTATAATGTAAAAGTTTATAGACCCCTAGTAGTGTTATCTGTAGCTCTTAAAGTATATTAAAATTTTATAGCCGTATTTATTCCCTGGTTCAAGTCTAGCTGATTCTCAGGACGGTTTATTTTTTTCGGTTGCGTGGCTAGCGAGTTAGGTTACAGAGAGAATGTAACGGGCTTATTTTAAGTTTAGCAAGGCCACTGGTCGTATTCACTAAGATTTTCATCTACATAATAAAATCATTGGAGGATGTGATAAATTGTTTACCCATTACTTTCGAGCTAGAAAATAATATGTGTCATTTAAAAAAATTTAAAAATAGCCGTATATTGCTTAATATGTTATTGGTCAAAGCAGTTACACCCTTGATGCACAATTATGAGCAAAATTGAAATGTGCTCGAAAGGGTATCATCAGCGTCGGATTGATAGGTGTAATTATGAATGACAATCTAAAATTTGATGGTTACATAAGTTTTGTGTGGGTATTTTTAAGGCATTAAGAAAACAAGTACTAAGATTTAAATTTGACTGAAAAATTACATGTATCTCCGTCCATAAGTCTTTACGTATGAGGATACGCTACAGCAATTCTTAAGCAATTTTCACGATTCTTGTTTTTACTGACTGGTCCGCTAACAAAATAAAAGCCTTTTGTATTAATATTCACGATGATTTGTTTAGCAGTTTATTTTATAAACTTCCTCTTATCGTTCATAGTGACTGTTCTTGGCCTCTTTTGCCTTCTATGCGGATCTTTCTGCTCCTTCTCTCTGTGCCCCGCCGTTTTAACCTTATTATTTTTAAATTTGTTTTAGAATGGTAACCATCATCGTTATCTACCACGTATCGCTAAATGTATATACAGAAATATCCTTCCCTTTTCCTTACGTCTTTGTTAAATTATCTTTGCACATTTGAGTGGAAAATTGGGTAAATTTTAGCACGTTTAAACTTTCTGTGTCTATTATTTTAAGAAAAAAAGTATATTTTATAACTGAAAACCAGCTAACAAATTGTTATATACAGTAGTGACTATAAAGTTAACCTGATGCCCAAAAAATATAAAAACATACTTAAAGCCTATTTTGCCCATGATAATCTAATTTATAGAAATTATATTAATATTTTCAAATAATTAGAATATTATACTGGTTGACATTGGTTTAGTTTCAGAATCATAATTATACATCTATTATGAGTATATAGAACACGATTTTCTAGTTGTGTATGGATTATGGTTAAGTTAGCGGTAAAAATAGCCACTTCGTACCATAGAAGTATGAGAACTTTTATGCCTTTTCCTGTCATAAAAGTTCTCTTACTCCATGTCATTTTCACAGATTCCAATTAACGATTAATAATAAATTTCATAGAGTTTCATATAAAATGATTAACAAACGATTTTGGTTATAAGTTCTAAAGATGATGTGTATAATGATTTGGCAAAATGTTTAAGAAATATAGAATGTTTACTGAAATATTTGGTCGTACATAAAAACAGAAAATCCATGACTATAACTAATTATAATAAAACGTTAAATTGTCTGTTTTTGTATTATGATAAATTCAGTCAGTATTTATCACGTAATACTAATGTAAGATTAATAAAACCATAAATCGCAAAATATCAATAATTATTTTAATCCTTGATTATTTCTGGCTTACAAAAATTTTTACCACCTTTTATGGCTGTCGTGCACACTAATTGTAGATCTGCGTCCATATAATTATCTGAAGTCGATAAATGGATTCTCGCGGATTTTGATGTAAGAATTAAAAAAAGATATTGAGAATATCCATCATATAAGGCTTTTTTACATATAGAAAAAAAGGTAATAACAAAATGATAAATATAGAAATTCTCACTGCCATCAATTATTTTATTTTCGGTTAGATAGCCCGCATAATCTAGTAAAACATGAAACGACCGTTAAATATTTCTGTGAGAAATTAATTTATTGCTTAAGTCAAATAATAAAAACAGTGTTTTATCTCTGTTAATTGGACAAAAAGAAGGCAACACCAAATTCTTACCGGAATGAGATGACCAAAATAAATACTCACGTTGGTAAATAAACTATCAATATTCAAGGAAATCATAAAATGCGTATCTTAAATGCTTAAAAATACTTTAAGAGAAATCTTTTTTTCTTCTTTGATGATCCAAAAAAGAATCTTTCCTCCGCTTCCCATTAAGCTGAAGTTAATGAAGACATTTGTAAAGACCCAGCCAAAGCAAGAACAGTGTTTCCAATATCGTTGGCAAAATTGTTTATCGCTGACGGAAGCTAAGTCTAAGGAAGGATTCATTAGGCTTAGCTAGAATTTGTAGGTACCAAAACACAGAAAAAAGAAAGCTTAGTTTTCTTTTAGAAATGCGTCAAAATTTTTTCTTGGGATAAGTAAATTCCGAGTTCTGTGTAGTTAGTGGAAATAATTCTACATAATTATAGTACATTGGAAAGAAATATTAAATTAAAACTTTTTTTCGGAAAGCACATTTAGATTATTTTCCGGAAAGACTTGGGGACTTTCGTTGGGAACAGGGTAATAGGTATTAAAATAATGGTAATAAAGCAATGATAACTAAACATAGCCGATATTTAGACGAAGGCGGACTACTACTGGATGTGAGAGCGGAAAGGTGCTATTAGTGTGCAGGAGGGAAAATCGTTAAAAATATCTCCAAGGAATTATTTCGGAGTACTATAAAATTGTTTACATAATGAATAAGTTAACTAGACTTATTTTAATACTTGCAAAATTAATATGCGTATGTCAATTATGGCATTTTTTAAATTTTCTTTGTAAAAGTTATTTTAAGAAACAAAATTATTCATTTATACCAAATATCTTACCTGACAGAAAAAATAATAAAATATCAAAACGCAAAACACAAGAATTATCCAATCGTAAATATTTTCAAACAGAACATTTAAAAAAAACAATTTTACAGACCTTAGTTGAATTACGAAGCAATTTATCAAGTTATATATTGTTTCTTTAAAGTACAGAAAAAAAATTGCGCGATCGCTTAGTGCAAAGTAATGGAATTAATAGCACTATTTAAGACTGTTGCATACTCTATGGTAAAAACCTTAAATTTTATATTTCTCTCCTTGAGACTGCAAAGATATTCATGAGAAAAAATATATCCTTGAGCGGATCCTCAAGTCTTACAATGTAACAAGGAAAACGAACTAGGAACCCTGAGTTCGATGAAAAAGTCTCTGCTTAACACGCAATGCAAACATAACAATTGGTGTTACACATCTTAAGCGGATATTCCCGCATAGAATTGAAAACAACTGATTTTCAAATCCCACTGTTCAGGCTTTATTTAGTTACTAATCCGTCTCTACTTGAGACTAATGATGGTGACATGAAAATAGAGGATCCTCAAATCGCACGGTTTAGGTAGGCTCTATATCTGCACCACCAGGCTGAGGAGTCGGTATTCTATGACAAAGTCTCTGCGTGAAACTAACAATACTAACTGAAAAACCACACGTGTTAACTAGGGAGTACACGCACAGCGTTGAGACTGACGCGCGGATCCAAATTTGACTTTGAAATTGGTGTCAGAATATCTGCTAGAGAACTACAATATTAAATTAAAAAGACCAGATCTTCAGGTATATCGGTTTAGATATAGTACTCATGTAGCTTCAGGGTTAAGTAGTTGGGACTCGTAGTTTAATTGCAGAGTCCCTGCTTGAGACTCGCAATATTGTTTTCATAACAGGAGAAGATCCTGTCTCACGCAGGTGAGCACTACCTTTATGAAGAACATTTATGGCATTTACAATAATTTCCATTTCATTGCAATAATTAACATGTCATTGCAATAAAATTTATACTAATGCAATAAATTACTTTTTATAGTAATTTCTACATTCAAAATTTCAACACTGTTCATAAAAACACTTGTTATTATGTCGACATTAACTCTTTGTATGTTTCTAAAATAAGTTTTATCAAATTTCTGGTTCACTTTACTTGTATTGGTAACTTGCTAGATTTTAATTATTTGGACTGTAATTATTTGAAATGTAATATTAAGGACACTTAAACTATACTATTTTATTCTAGGAACAATAGATACACGTAATCAATTTTGTAAACTACTAGCTGTGCCGACGACTTCTTTGGCACGGAATGAAAAAAAAAATTTCTTATATGTCGCTCCTGGGTTTACATACCTGGGTGTATATTACCTCAATAAATGTTATCAAAATCCGTATAGTAGATTTTGCGGACACTTGCTCAAATTAACATATCGACAAATAGACAAAAATCCAAAAAAAAGTTTTTCTGACTTCTGTTGCTGTTCTTTAGAAATTTTTAATTTATAGAATTCACTCTCTTATAATTTTATTACTTATATAGATTAAAACCCACGATTATTAAACTAGTCGAACGCAAAATTAGCAACAAACTAACGTAATCATGAACAATTAATGTACAGCAGTGCCTAACTGTCAAAATGTCAAAATATTCAGTCTATAATATTTGCACCCGTTTCTGAATAACCCTCGTAGACAATAGTGGAGGGTATATAAATAGTAAGTCATTCACCGTGGTTCCTTTTTTGTTTATTTTGTTGGGAACATATAGATTTGTACTGACTATTTATCCTAATTGCTAATTAAGAAATACCCCAACAGTTTTCTACGCAGTTTCATCACCTCACTAGTAAACAGGTTATGAGCCCCGTAGCCTTAGCGCAGAAATAGTTCAGTATTTAAAAACCAAAGAAGCTGTCAAAATGATACAATCTGCGGAAGTAAAAATTATCAAACTATAATGTAATCTACGAAAGTATAATAACGGATATAATTGAAGTAAAAACTGTCAACAGGGAAATACGTTATAATACTTATAAATATTTCAATAAGATTAGTAAAAATATTTACGAATCATTCATTAATATTAATTGAAAATTTAACCCGTCGTGATGGCTATTTTTTTCTTTTCTCCAACAATTTGAAGAAATTTGAGAAAATATTAACGATGTGCTATTATTTGAGAAAAATAACGGGCTTTCATGTATAACATTTTTAGCAGACAAAAAACGCGATTGCTTTATAAATGTAAAGTTTGTAAAACCACAAAAGTATTGGAATTAATGCACTCGGATATTTATGATCCGATGGAAATTATATCGCCCGGTGTAGTCAGATGCCTTTTAACACTCATGGATTACTGTTAAACAAATTTTACTTTCTTCCTGCAAAGAAAACCGGAAGTGTTGGATTCAATGCAAAGTAAAAGCACATTTTGCCCTTCGGAAGGCTCCTAAACTATTTCTATTTTCGACAGACATAGCTATAGATCGCGAGCCTGGCAAGGAAGACACATCACTAATCGAGTCCTCGTTGCGTCAGAGTCTCCATCCACTAAATATGAGAATGAAGCATCCTACGCGTTACAACATTACACTGAAACCATGAAATAAACTCTTAGATTCCTAAATAATCACGGGAAAGGATTGCTATATAACTTAAGCGAGTTTAATTAAAGCGCCCTTTATTTAATGTTAATCCCAGACATGCTATAAATATAATAAAAAATGACGAGTTTCACAAAAGATTCAAACATCTAGACATTAAATAAAAATGTTTGATGAATAATTTCATGATAAATTTTAGACATTTATATAGACCATTAAAATGCAGATATATTCGTAAAAACCTTACCCAGAACAAAATTCGAATTCATTGAAGATCGATACGTTAGAGTTAAGTACAATTGTTCACACTTAAACAGCTTAACCAAATATAACAATTGTTAGGTTAATGTTAACAATCTGTCAGTATTCAATGGTATCTAATATTTAAGTCTTCAAATAATTGTATTATTGACTATGAATCTTTCTAACTTATAAACATTAAAAAGTGCTACCTAGAATCTATATCGCTCATGTGCACTCTCTCATGATAAAGGAAACTGTCTTCAGGTCCGTCAATGTTTTACAGGTACATATCAGCTGCAGTCCTGGTGCTAAGTCTTCACAATCACTATTAAAACTTGATAAAGTATCGTCACCCCAATTCCTGTTTCTTTTTATCTAATTAAAAATTTATTATAAATTTATATCGGATCTGGAAATATTTTGGGAGTTTTCAATTTTGTTGTGGAAACTGAAACAAATAACAATGTATTAAATAAGAACTAGATCCAGATAAAATTTAATATATATATATATATATATATATATATATATATATACATATATTTCTTTTTTTTTAATACCTTTAGAAATTGTCCACCTGAAGCTGTTATCATAAAACGCAACCAAGGTCGTGGTAAAAAATTTAAATAAAGTATAGGCTGTCCCAAAATTCACGCAAGAAGTAATTTTGATAGAAAACACAGGTTTATAATTAAAAATTGTAAATATTGCTCAACAATAAAAATGCGTTGTTCTTTTGTGTAGCGCTCCATTTTTAATAACCCTGAACTGTCAGCTGTCACGATGTATTTTTTTTGGTTAGCAACACTTTACCGCACAAATGGCGCAAAATTCAAATCTTGCGTGAATTTTGGGACACCTTTAGAAGTAAAACTATATCCCGTAGTTTCATTTAACTGTAAAAAAATTAATTAAAATGAATTTCTGCAAAATGAACGCCAAATATATTCAAGTAAGATAAATTTGACGAAAGATAGAGTAGATAAACTTAGAGTAGAGCTCACGGCCAAAATAGAGCTCACCGCCACTGTTATGAAAGATTTTCATTTAAAAGGAAGGTTTTAATTAAGCTGAAGGCTAAAATAATTAGTCTATAGTAATTCCACTCATTTCTATAAAATCCTTTTAATCTATGGTGGAGGATCAATAAACCGTAATTCCGTCACCACACACCTTCTTTCACTTATTCTGATCGGTGACATCAACATTTGTACTGACTATTTGTCCGGATTCCCCACTAAGGAATATCTCAACAATCATCCACGCGGTTTCATCTACTTAATCATAATTCCCCATAGTTCTACTTCTATATCAGTATCTCTACACAACCTCTATATTTGATAGAGAAGAGACAATTGTAACAGGCAAACTTACAAGTTTGCAAATATAGATAAAAATTAGCTTGTCAAGTATCAATATTTTCATGATTATTGCAATGTTTTGTAATTAATGAAAGTATATTAATATTAATAATAAAGTTTTTTGTCATAACATTTTGCGTACGATTAGTATTATTCCGTTTTGAGTATTCGAACTTTACCGAGCTATGGATTTATATAGACAAGGGAAAAATAAAAATTAAAACTGATTTAACAAAGAACATTTTAATATCCAGTCCCCAGTCATGTCCATTTCAATTATCACCTTAATTTTCTGCACATAGATTAAAAAAGGAGATATTCCAAAAATTAATAAATACATATATAAAGATATAATATGTTTCCAAAAATAAATTTCTGCTGTAAATTATTTCTTCATTGGGCATCTCTTTCCTTGAAATATATGTATATATATATATATATATTTGTATATATAAATTCAATAAAAGAAACGTGAAGCATGTTGCAAATAGTTGCATATCGCGCTGTAAGAAGTTGTAAGGATTAACAATCGTTCTGTGGAGCGAATGTCATTTGTGGATAATTTTTCTAATCTGAATTTTTAATCTTACATGAAATTTGCTAGATACTTTTCTCATCACGCCTAATCACGCCACGTATTCATGAATAAAAAAGGATAGTACTTAAAATTTTTTTTACGATAATTGAAATTTTGAAGTTGTCAATATTGAATATTTATTAAATTTAATGTAATATATGAAGTTTCAATTATTGACAATGAACGGCAAAATATGTGCAAAAAATATATAATATGTTTAAATTGCAAGAGAATTAGTTTGTTTTATTAATCAAGTTTTTTAATGCGAAAACTTTGGACAGAAGTTTGTGTGAAACTACGATTATATAAAATTGATGTAATAAATGACGATTTAGGAAAGTGATCATGAACTTTCTCACATGATCACTGTGCTTATACAGTGAAGAAAGATGTGAAAGCACATTACGAAACTGCAGAATTAGTATTGATTTCCATATTCACTGCAAGGTCATGGTAAATATTTAATTTTTTTAAAATGTCTTATTTCAGGTACTTCTAATCCTAAGAACATTTTCTGTCACACATTGCCATTACGTAAAAAGATTAAATTGAAGACGTAAGTCCCTTATTTATTAATGTTTAATGATGTAGATACCTGGTAATTTATACTACGTATATACCCAAGTCAAGTAGTTGTCATGTTAAAGTCTTCACTGACAATTTGTGACACAGAATTGTAACAATAAATAATGAATGAGATGCGCTTAGAATAGAATAATTTTGGAGATTTTGTCTTTCTCGGAAAATCCTGAGAAATATTCCTCACAACGAGTTACTGACACTAATATTTATAATATAGGTTTGTCATAACAATTTTAATAACACTGTTTCATTGATGATATCGTTGGATGATCGAGTTCAACTAAAATTCATCGATATGAAACATAATGCCTTTGGAACCAGATGCGTTCATATTTGTAGAATTTAATGCGCATTTCAATTAACCCGTATCTAAGAAAGGGGTAGTTTACTTATTCAGGCCTTTACTTTTTTACGCGGTATTGGGTCGTTATATTATAATTATATTTGATGTTTGTACTGTAAATAAATTCTCATATATACTTTTTTTAACCTTAATTCAATTCAAAATTGACCAACTTGCTGATGTCTTCTTTAAACTCCATTCGCCGTTTTTCCTTATACATTTTATTTCCATATATAGTGTAGCTTGTCATCATTAAGCTTGTATATTTGCTGCTTTTTCGTTTGATATTGTTTAATTACATGCTTCCCAAGTTGATTAAAATTTCTTTTCACTATATTTTTATTTTTGTATTCACGTAAAACTCATATTGGAACACAATAAACAATTTACCTTACATAGAATAGAAATATGACGTGCTTTTTTATACCAATTTATAGTTATACAAAGATAAATTTCATCTCTATTTTTGACTAAAAATTTCTGTAAAAAACTAGTCTCCCAAATACTACATATATGAGCAATTTCTATTTTCTCCCTCATTAGTAGGTAGACTATTGGTTTTTCTGTATGGATCAATGAGTAAAAATAGGAGAACTAGGAAATTTATATATTTTACATAGAATATCCCGGAAAAAGGTAAATGTGAAATGTGTAACACGTTACCATCAAGTATTTCTGTTCAAATATTTAAAGTCAGATTTCCAGCACTTGCTGAAATTGAAAATCAAGACAGCTACTATGGTCTGTGGCAAAAAATACTGTATCAGAAGGAACTACTCAGAAATTTATAGTTGAGTAATTCACCCCTTTAAAGATGGAATTAAAATTTAAAAAAATACTTAGTTTATTTGTGATATTCGACGATATGAACGCTAATGAAAATAAACACAAAGTAATGTAAAAATTGATATTTTCTCTAAGTACATCGAATATAGAACAAATTTTTCATAAAAGCTATGTATAAAGAAGAAAAGCAATATCTTTGACACACTTTTGACTTTTAACAGTGAGTGTTTTATTATAATTATTATTAAATTTTTGTTAATAAAATACATTTTAATATTGAGTTACTTTTGCTTGTATTAGTGGCAATTTGGAATATTCTGAAAGGGCCCAAAATTATAAGTATTAATCTTTTTATCAATTTGTTTTATTAAAAATTATTTTTATTAAAGATCCTAGAAATATACGGTGGGAAACATTGTACGATCCTAGAATATCAAAAATTTACTCAATTAGCTTATTTGAATTTTATTTATTATTTCTGAAATTAGTCGCAGTAACACTAGACACATTGATTCATTCGATAAAACTATATCGTAGGCTATCTCTTCCTTTGGTATTCCTTCATGGTAATTTTGAAGACAATCATCGTTTTTCGGCATCCAGTGCCATATATTCCTTGTAGGTTACAATTTATTCTTGGGAACAAACAGAAATCGCACGATGTCTATGTATGGCCTATACTTTCTACATTTCATACAGTTAAATGTTCCGTTGTTCTTCTGGTTAAATATGTAGATGCCTCACCGTGACGAAGCCACTTGCATCATCTTCAGTGGTAGGCATCATCACTAGCATCATCTTCATAGGGTAAATCAAAAGGCATATAATTGCCTGTATATCCTTTTTTGCTAATTATTCTTCTTATTTTCAGAAAAAAATTTACATAATGACTCGCTTGTCCGAAGAACGAGATGACCATCTTTTTCAGGCTTTTCACCACTTGTACACTCGCACATACATTATAAATTTATTTTATAACTGTATTTTATTTTACGATTAAATACTATATCATAATACATTTAAATTACCAATATATATTAGGAAAGTGGGACTTATATTTATTTTTAAAAGCACAAACGGAATATAAAGAAAATTCCGTTGCGAATATTTTTTATCTGCTACAAAAATTGTGTATTCATAAAATATTATGGCAGTGTAATCTCATAAAACGGTTTTGTTCTTGATCAAAATGAACTTAAAACTTTATCAGTGCCCGATAAATCGGTACGAAAATTCGAAATATCGAGCGTTGATTAACTTTTAAGGTGACTTTATGAGAATAGATAATAAATGTTTCTTGCCTTTCACTGGTCAAAGCTAATTGAATTCGGGCTTTTAATTGCTGTCATTAAATATTTTACTAATAGATTTTTGTGTTTAAAAAAAATTAGGTGGAATTGTGCCAATAATACATTTATTGTTACCTGAGGTCAAATCAGAAATAGTTACGTTGTTGTTAGAAATGAAAATGCGCGTATTTAAGCCAATTTATATAACATACTGTGTTCTTATAGAAAGGGAGCTGCAAAACCATAGTGAAAAAGTCAGTATTGTGGTATTACAGAGCGCAAGGCAGAATAAAAAAACAACTTTACATGAATTTATGCATTTCCAAATACTATATTGATACACATAAATTATATTCATGACTTCATTAGATATTCTCATCATTTTCAGTACATATTCTTTATATATTGAAAATTATAAACAATCATGAATATAACTTTCAGAATATGTTAGATTTTATTATTTTTCTTTAATTTTTTGTTAACATAAATGTATGGGGTTTCGCAGTTTTCTTTTATAAATTTTTTTTTAAATATAGTAAAATTAGCAAAAATTATAACGTTTTCTGGGTAAAAAAATATGTTTGAAAAGTTACGAAATGTTTGTTCTAATGAAACATGGGGCCAATGTTTTCATTTTAATATAGGCATTTTGAAAAATAATATTTCAAAAATTTCCTGGTGGAAGGAAATCCCCTAAATATTTTTTTTTAAATAAAGATTTTGATGAAGAAAACATGATGTATATGTACGAAGGACTATTTGAATTTGTTAATTTGAATTTTAACTATTTTGTTATAATGAATTCCTCTCATTGTATTTATATTGGTAAACAATTTTCTTCACAATATAAGTAATGGCTTGTGAAAGTAAAATAAACCAGGCTAAAAGTGACTGGCCCTTTTTAATATTTACAAATTAATTCCACTTACTAAACAGCATCTGGTTAATTTCGCTGGAAGCCTCAATTTTCATTTGTTTTATTTGCCATGATAATTTGGCTGTATTGACATATTTATACTGTTTAGTGAATATATTTAAAATATTTTAATATTTGAAAAGCGTCTGAATGTTTATTGTAAATTCATTAAATATATCCATATATTCATCTTAATAGTTTCCAACATTCTTTGAATAGAAACAATTCACGTAGATTATAGTTTTTTGTTAAAATTATGATTTTTTTCTATAATCAACATTATAATAACCTTAACTAATACATTTTTCATATTAGAGTCATTCCATATGAAATCGTCTAAAAAAGTGTCATTTAATTTTTGTACACATCAGTCCTCTATTACCCGAATTAAAATATTTAGAAAATGTAATTTTACACTAATATTTTAGTTCTTAAAAATTTTTTTAATGAAATATCTACACGTTCAATATAACGTTTTAAAGCTGAAGATAGTAGATTTTAAATTTAAACTTTAAATTTAAAAATTATTACCTATAACAAAATAACACGATACTGAAAATACATATATTTCACTAATTTTTTAACACTTTTAACTGGATCCAGTGCTTCGACTGTCCAATGAAAATAGCTAATATTTCTCAGAGGTCAAGCGCATAATTCGTTGAAGAAACAAAACATAATTTTATAAATGGGTTCATTCTAAATACACCCGTCATTTACATAAAATATTATACATCGTTTCGCACATTCTCTATATTTGAAAAGTAGTTGTGTTTTGTTAATAAGTAATCTTTATAGATATTATAATCAAGATTACAGCATCGGTGTAAAATTACAAGAAAGCGACTATTCTAAGGTTTTTTTATTATTAAAAAAATCTTACTATATTGGTGCTTTCATACTAGTAATACTATTTATTAATATGTTACTTTTCAAAACGTAAATTGTATAAGTTTATTTCAAAAATAAATAAATTACTGTATTTTTGTTTTTTAAACCATCAATACACGTAAAAAGTATGAAAAAAAAAACCACCATTGCAGATTCTTAAGGTTCAAGGCAAGGACTAAACATCGTATTCGTTTCATATTTTTATCTCATAGCTAATACATTAACGTTAGTTTACACAATGCGATTTTTTAAAATTTTAAAGGTGGATTTTTTTATATAAAGAATACGCTAAACGAGTACATTGTGCATTTATTTCTACTACAATATAGGCACCTGATTCTAAGAAATTTGCATTTTACAGTCAAGACACAGGACTCAGTTAAAGTGACCAAAAATTACTAAAATACATGTATTTTCAGCAGTACTTTATTTTTCAGAGTTGTTGATTGCGTGAATTTCCATCTTGTGTACTGAAACTAATATCTTTCAGCGTAACAATATCATAGTAAACGTGTAGATGTTTTCAATAGAAAAATATTAGGAGATAAAAATATTAAAGTTTAAAAGTGACGTTTTTTAAATGTTTTAATTCGGGTAAACGAGGACTGGCGCGTGCGAAAATTAAGTGATGCTAGATTTTCGTTTTAAGAGCCCGAAGAAAATTCTCACTAAGTTAAAGAAAAATCTAAAAGGAGCCGGCTTCATCAACTAGACAATTTCATATGGAATGACTCATTTATTTTGAAAAATCAGAGATTTGGTTCTGCATATATGGTGTGAGTAGTTTTTTTACAATATATCCTTTGTAGTGCCACTTTTTAATACATTTTAATAGACGACAAAAATTATAAAGTAACGTGTATTTGGAGGAGAACTTAAAAAAATAATAATACTTCATATTCCACATCTGTACATCAGCCATAAAGATATAAAATTCTCATTTCTTAACAAATATTTATTCCTATTTTAATTATTTCCATCTGAATGTCCATAATATTTCCATAATTATTATTATATATTGTGAGATTATATTAATTATATAATCTCACAATATTGAAGTTAGATCGGTACAAATGTAAGTATATTAATGGATCTCTTCTATTTATAACAGGAATGTAATTAATAATGAGGCAAGCCGATAAATCAGAAAACATGACTGGAATATACTTAAACTTTTAAGGTATGGAACCAAAATTTAGAAAACAAAAAAAAAATTACTAGAAACAATTGTTGCAAGAATAAAAAAAGAAATGATAATATTATTTTATTGTAACTAGAGAGTTTTCTCTTAGGTTATTAAATGCGAAAGAGTTCTCCACCTTATCAGGGAATAAGTTTCGGACAAAGAAAGACGTTATTCATTGGCTGAAAAATAGCTGATTGTCGTTAAAATAAAATCTCTTTTTTCGAAAAATTGAAAATAATATTTATTATTATATAGAGCATCATTTTAGTTTCCCATAATAGGAGCAAAAAATATTTATCGAAGCAACGTTTTTTCCCTACATGCGCCTTTTTTACAATACCCGCAATTGTACCCCTATTTTTGTTAAAAGCATAACAGAATCAACAGGAAAAAAAGAATGTAACATAGCTTCTCTTAGGATATGAAAAGATTATTACAGATATTCATCCAGCCTATGACTGTTTTGAAAAGTAAAAGCTACTACTTGTGAGGAATTTTGTTGGTTTTGTAATCTTTCCTTTTATATGAAGGTAATTTTTAAACATTTGATCGTAACTTGTCAATTAAACAAAACGGGAAACTATTTTTCTTTAATCAATTTTTATGATAATTATATCTTTGGTTATATGATTTTAATAATAAGTTAATTAATTTAAAACAAAACACTGAAAGCATTATTTTCATTGGAATCTGATGAATGCAGTAAGGGAAAGCGGGTTCAGCTTGTTTCTATAAAAAAGAGCAACCTATGCAGTACAAATAGTGTTACAAATAGTGCATATACAAATAGTGTTTTAAAATTATAATATATTATAAAAATGTACAGATATGTAATATTTATATTAAAGTATTTAACACTATTAATTTTTCTGATCATGCCTACTCTATCTTTCAGAAGCGTGCATTTTAAATATTACTATATATAGAATCATGGATATAATTTTCCCACAAATTTTAAGTTCACTAGCCTCGAAAATAGGGGTGAGTATTGAAGGTTGCTGAAACGAATTTTTTCATGCTTTTTGGTGTATCTCTGAATTTATAATAACTAAAATTATATTTTCAAAACTTTTCAAAACGACAATATATATGCAGAATTGAATTTTTTTTCGATTGCTTATTTCTCCTCCCCCCCCTCCACACCCATCCACAGGAAATAAACCGAAAATAAATATTCTTTTGTTGTGTGAAATTTGAAAATTTTCATAAAGAAATTTTTTGAGAAAAGTAAGTTTGACAGATGGACAGTTTTCTAGATAAAAATTAAAAGTTTTTACCTTTTAGTTTATGAAAAAAAAGTGACTAATTAAAACTTTCTTGCCTTTTTTCACTTTTTTTATTTTATTATGTAATATTTAAGATTTTCATATTTTAAATAATTTTCAAATAATTGATATGATGTATTTAGCAATTTTATATATTTAATACATCGATGTTATAAATAAAGAAACCGAAACTTTTTGAACATAGTAAAAGTAGGTTCACAAAATTTTTGTGTGTTATTGCTTTGCAAATATTATATTGCCATGCAAATATTTGAAGTTAGATTTATTTTAAACTTGAATTTGAATTCGATGTAACCAAACACTCTCACAATGATTTCGCTACTTCAAAAAAAGTAAAATTTTGGTTTTTACCCCAAATTTTAAAAGAATTGCTAAGGCGAAAAAACATCGATATGAGTGAAGTAGTCCTCAGATAACATACAAAAGGAAGTGTATTTTTCACTCTTTCATTTAAAAACAATTTTTAGGAACGGCCTCAGTCAATTAGAGCGAAGGTGCCTAAATTTTACTTCGGACTAATTGTAAATTTGAAATAGGCGTTACTATAATCTTTAAAATAAATTTTACTCACTAGATTTTATATCATTATATTAATACTATCATTAGTTTCTACAACATTAAGTTTTTTATTTGTATAAAAACATAAAACATCGTTCAGTTCGGTGCAAAAATGTATTTCTTCCCAACGTCAATCCCGTTCAATCCATCTTGTTTACTCACGGTCGGTGATGGCCTCCGTCAAGTTTTGAATTAATTTATTTGCAAAAGTTTTAACTCGCGGAAGGATTCTAACAGCAAACTTTTTTACCGTGCTGCCATCCAACAATATCAAATGATAGTTTGGACACGAAGACTCAGAACGAGGCTTCGTGTCCAAACCCTCATTTGTTTTGTGGGGCTTTTGATTTATTGTGGCAGCAGTTTGTTATGAATGTTAGTGGTTACAATAGTTTCAAAACAATATTAAAGTTGCTTAGACTAAGAAGTTGAGGACGTAAATGAAAGAAGTTTACGAGTCGAAAAATTAAACATTGAAAACTGTTAAGCGGTGAATCATGAAAGCAATATATTAAACGACGGAATATTCTGAGATTGTTTATATATTTCTTAATAAATCTATGTCTAACTTACAAATTTATTTCTTCAAATATTATGAAAGAATAAACATTAAAAGAAAAATGCAAAGCAATTTGAATAAATATCATCTAATAGTCGGTTGAAAACATCCAAACAACCCCATAGACCCGCAAAAAAAATATTTAGACGGAATATACCTTACAATAATGTGTTAAGTGCACAAAATAAAGGTGAACGCTTTAGGATATTCGTGGATTCCTTAGGTTGGCGAAATAAAATATGATATTCTTCATACCGAGAGTATGAAACTATACTAAACCCAACCTAAAGAGATTATAAACGCAATAATTAAAAAAATAATAAATACATGAATAAAACAAAAACTCTGGAATTGAAGAGCCTTACATTCAACCGATATAATTATCAAATTTGAAGGAAATTAACAAGATTAGATATGAAATGTGAAGGGATAACACTCATAAAATTAAAAAAAGAAATCTACTGACCTTTTTAAATAATTTGGCTTATATAAGGATATAAGTAGTTCCATAGCAAAACCAGATCGATTCGTGAATACTACCGACTTGAAGTTAAATAAAGTAACGATAAGTGAGAAAACGTCTTATGATAAACCCTTTTGACTGGTCTTGATTTGATTTTATTGTCCCAGTCATATAATACATAAAATTAGTGAGATTCGTGATTATCCAATTCTTTTGACGGCAACATGCTAGCAGTCCCTAAATTGGGATATGATTTGCAAGTACAAGTATATACGGCGATCCAAAATAGTTTTCAATGCTCTAGCATATGAAGCTAAGACTGTTATAGTTCCAAATTTTTGCATCAGATCTGCAAAAAAAAATTTTAAACAGGAATCATACGAGTAATTTTCCAAACAGACGGATTTCATAATTTGGTAAAGATTGATTCTAAATTTAATCAATATATTAAATATATCTAAACAGGGCTTGATCATATACGTCGGTAAGCCTTCACAACTAGGCTTAATTTAACTGGTGCAGTTACCATGTAAGCCCGACTTCACCACAATGTACCCTAATGATATGCAACAAAGATGAATATTTTAATATCGTTTGCGGTAAAATGCTTTGGCCTAAGATAAGTGTTAAACTAAGTCAGATATTGATACTCCCGGTTCACATCACTCCGTTTGTAATGGAAATACAATCGGTCAAGATATTGTTTGTTGAAATATATCATAAATCTACATATTTATTATGGTGGTTTGTAAATACAGATCCAGATGTATTCCTATAGTTCTATAAAATCAGCTTTAGGGAACTCCCTCTTCATACAGCCTGATGCTTCGGTCGCGCTACACGAGTTATTAGATTTACACCAATTTCGAATGGAGGATGATATGAATCTGGACGTACTATTGTCTCCGGTACTAACTAGTATCATAAAATGAGCATATATTATATTTATTTAGGTTTTAATTGGAGGATGGTTCCCTTTCAATAAAAATAAACTTATTTCTATATAAGGTATGAATGCGCTTCAAATGAATTTTAATTGATTAAGAAAGCCGGCCTTATGTATATCAAATTGTAAGAAGTAGGTTCTGGTAAATGTCTATATACTCCTTAAAATACTTAATGCAAGTTTTCGACATAATTTCATTGGAACTTGCAATAATTTTTCCACTACTGATAATTTTTAATTATTTCACCGCATGTTGAAAAATCGAAGAGGTGACATACATTGCGTATAATTTGAAGATACATGTTTCCAGAATTGGGACTGATAACATAAAATTGTAAATAATATAAAAATTTCTATTTAAGAAACTAGTTTAAAGATATTTTACACCTATCTGCTTAATATGCGCCTAAATTTAACACTCTACAAAAAGACAGAAAGAAGAACATGACCAAAATTATAAGAATTCATTATTTCAATAATTTACCCTAAAATTTGCTCGATGTGAAAGGACGCACGTTACCCTCGGCATAGTAGAATTTTTTCCCCTCCGTATATTGAGAATTAATTAAAAGGACCTTATAAACGACGCGTTGCTTAAGGATAGTGTATACGAAATGTTTAAATTAATTCACTCCGTTAATATCGAATTAAGTACGATATTAATAAAAAAGAAATAAACGTCTTATTAGAAAGTATTACTTCGTTTGAAAATTTCAACAATGCGCCTTTATGTCTTTATGTATAATATGTTATATTTTAAATTGTGTAAAAACTTTTCCACAGTGGTATACAAAATGAATATGAACATTACACAACGATCTCGTAGGAAATTTTAGTACACTGAGTTACTTAATGACTAATTTAATTTGGTGTCGCACATGAAATAACACGGGCTGCATGAGATAATTAAATTTCATCGGAGTGTTTTAATGAAATCGACAACGGGCTCTGGTTTTTTAAGAAAGAAGGCTCACAGGATAATAATTCATGTATTTCATTGCAACAAAATGTATAAAACGGCCAAAGTATAAAGATTGTATGTCAGTTTTGTTTCAATTCTTTCAGGGGACCAAAAATAAACTAAAGGAAAGGAACATGCCTTTTTCGAATTTTATGTCCGTCTATTCATTTTTACTAATATCAATTTAAATATAATAATGAATTATTTAGGTTATATGTAACAAATTATTAAGTGTTGTCTTACGACGTGTAACATTAAAACGTTTAAAGTTGTTGGGTAAAATATGATTTTATTTAACTATACACCACTGTCTCAAACAACTTGACAAATAAGAGAAATTTATGCGAGTTAACTCGCAAGCACAAAACTATTTAAAGTTATTTTATTTGGTTTACTAAATATAAAGTGACACCTTATGCACGAATAACCTTGTGGTTTTGTTTTTCATCTAAATGTAGTAGATAATTTCCAAAAAAGTAGAATTTTATATTAGTTGATTGTCAATATGTGGACAATCATGAAAATTAGGTTTGAAAAACCCATTACATTATTTATAAAAGTTAGATTATTTTTCAAGAGTCAGGCTATATATACACATATACATATATCATTTTTTCGTAAATTATCAATTTCAGATACACACAAAAATAACCAATGAGATAAATCGGAAACCAATGGCTTTCTCTGTTAAATGGCTTTCTCTCAAGACGTGGGTAATAAAGAAAATAATGGGTCTCTAAATGGGTCTAATCGTGGGTAATAAAAATAACGACTTCACTAACGGAAGTTGAAGTCGAAATATGTTGCACTTATTTTTGAGTTAATCTCGTTAACAATTGTGGTAACATTATAATAATGTACAAAAATATTGTAGGCCATACCTATATCTACAAAAAAGTTCAACTTATAAATTGCTTGTTATCGACAGTTTTCTGTTCAATAACAAAACCGTTTTTAAATTCTTTTAGAATTATACTTTTGTTACTAAATAAAATTTATATTCAGAATAGTTTTAAATGATATGATAATGAAAAAATAAAAACTTCAGAATGTGAAGGAATTATTTGGATGTAAATAACATAAAAAAGTCTTAGGATATGTCTGGCTATTGTAATAGATTTCCTTTATACCTAATTCAGTACTAAAAGATTAGAATGTAGAGTTCTGTACTGGATGAATAATTAAACTTTGAGAGCATCATATTTTACTCCGGTTTCGCTCGCGTGGTTATATTTACAAACATATTCATGACTTTATAATACAAAGGAAAATGAAAATATTTCCCTCTAATATATATCCATATATATATATATACATATATATATTTAAAAAAATTGCGTCGGTATGTTGTACTTTTACGACGTTACCCATTACTCCGTTTGTGTACTCTTTCGGTTTTAAAAGAGAAATTTTCCAAAGAAATGAGACTTCTCTAGATAAAAAGTATTCAATATTATTTCTCGACCCATAAGCCTACCTTAGTGTAAAAATTAAATTAACCAGTTGCTTCATTTAAATGTAAAAGAAAGATAAACAAATATATTTTTGCAATTATGAAAGTGAAATAAAATGAATTTAAAGATTAAAAATTTAAATTTTTTTGAATTATGATGTAAAAAAACTAAAAAAAATCACGAGAGTAACATTTATATATAACTTCCGATTAATATTATTTTGTATAACTTGAATAAATAATTTGTTATAAATAGTTCAGACAAATACCGAATTCTACTTTACCGTTTTGTTTTTAAACAACTTAGATTACGTCTGAAATTAATTCACCCATTATATTGATGTAAATTTGTTTTTATTAATAAACAACTACACATGATTTTAAGATTTAAAATAATCTTAAAATATTATATCGTTTAATAAAGTGCATTTCATACATCACCAAATGAATGCTTTTGATGTCACAATGCCTATTAAGCAATTTTCTTTCAATATGTCTTCAGCTATCCGTACAGAAAAACTTTAAATTTTTGTTAAACTAATGTTATATTAATGTAGTATATTAATGACGTATGTAGACGGATGGGACATGATTACTCGGTGTAAGACATTATTTAATGATAGCAGGGCGGAATAGTCTTCAGCGAGAAACCTTCACTAACAAATTTACTCAAAACTGGATGGAGGTTATCGCCGATTGTTAGTAAGTAAGAATGGTTGAAAGGGACTGTGGCACTACATGATATATGAAAGGAAATCTACGCGTATAACATACAGAATTGTATTATATTTGCGTGTAAAAACATGACTGAGATTTTAAATACTAATGGTCATAGTAATAGAGCGATATACAATCTGGTGAATAACATTGCACTTAAAGATAATAATCCAGGTCTATTTCAAACTCGTATTTAGTTAGAGGATGTGGAGTGTATGAGCCCTCACTCTAAAAAACTAACGTGTCGATAATTCATTTTCTATCCATTCGATTTTATCTGTCGATTAGAAACTCATATTGAAAATGTTTCTACTAGTCACAATCAGTTTGAGATAAGAACTGAAATAATGTTTAGAAGTTTCCATCTTTCTAAGAATTATTGGTTACCTCGAATTTAATTACAAATTCAAAATAATTTCTAACTTACATTGTTTGCATGTCAATAACAAAAAATAATAAATTTTTTATACCTGCTTTCACCACGCAGGAAAGTTTCGTTTTTATTATTCGCCTTGTTGGCTAGTGATATTTTATAAACTTTTCTGTTTCACAATCTGTTCAATCTATTATCACGATTTTCCCAAATTATGCATTTATCTCATTCTAAATTTTATTTTATATATTAACTTTTACTCGAATACTTTTTTGCCAATAATCGCAAAATTATTTTTGTAATTAATTTAAGTTACGGAGTTTCTATGTATGTATGTATATATATATATATATATATATATATATATATATATATTTATATATATATATGTATATATATATATATATATATATATATATATATATATATGTGTATATATATATATATATATATATATATATATATATGTGTATATATATATATATATATATATATATATAAATATATATGTATACTTATATTCATACTGTTTAACATTGTCATCATTATTAGTATAAAAGCACAAATTGCCTTTTTTTACTAACAAAGAACGACTTGCGATGCCTGTATATGTTCAATGGTAAACCACAACGCGCTTCTATCGGGTACAAATATATTGTAAGTAGATCTACTTTATGTTATTTTATTAAGCTTCTAATTTAAAGTTATATTCGAAATGAGAACACAAAGAAAAATAGTTTATATTGAAAAAAATATAAGCACACCACGTTATATTAAAAATTTCTCGAGTAAGCCCTCAATTTAGAACATACGTGAGATTTTCGAAAGAGGTGACGATAATATCATAACTTATACAGGATGAAAAATAATTTATTTTTTCATTTCCACTTATTCACTTAGCTATTTTGGCCAATGGGAAAAGCTATTCCTTTTCTACTTTCTACTGCTAATTTATTTTCTTTTTTTATGGGTCTAATTCATTTTTCTACTTAATACTTGCTGCTTTTATGTAACCCAGGTTTATTTGCAACATCAACGTCTAAACTAATTTAAATATAAACCACTTAACCTATATTCAAAACTAAATGGAACATCATTTCTACTTTATTTAAATTCTTAATCACGACTTAATTTTCGTTTTATGATAACATCTTCAGGTGGGTAATTTGTAAAGATTTGGAAATCTTCACAAATTTGGCAACCTCTACAGATTATCCACTAGAAGACGTTGTCATACAACGAAACCTGTGTTGTGATTAAAAATTTAAATAAGGAAATAGTACTATATCACGTAGTTTAATTTAGTTATGAACAATAATTAAGTGGTAATGAATTTCTTCAAAATTAATTATTTAATAAACATATGTCAGTCACTTTCTACGGAACTTTATTATTATTTATGAATACTACATTGTAATATTAAAATTATTAAATCCACTTTGTCTTACACTTTAAGTGCATCAACAGATTATAATTTTGCTTTTATTTATTCGAAAATTACTTTAAACCTTACGTAGGAAACTTTTTATTATATTTTGTAGATTCAATTAAAGAAAAAATATATAGTCGTATTACAGGATACTTCATACAGTTAGCAAAGCATCTATAATTTTTGAAACGCTTATAGTTTCATAAAATTGGTGACCAGGGAGACGACAATATATTTTAAATTTTGTCATTTCAGTGAGTTGGAAATTGAAATTAAATTATCTATGGGGACATTCACTAATGAGAACGTACCTTCCAATTATTGTCGACTCAGCATATTGCAATTGTGGACAAACTCATCCCATGCTTCTTACAAAATTAATTTCCATTCAAGTCTCCGACAAATCTTGTAATTAAAATTTCAGTTTGTTCTAAGTTAAATAGAATTTTGAAATTTTCCATAAGTCCAATGTCAATATAACAACTTAATATTGTTCTGAATGGAATATGCGGACGTTTCACAAAAAAAATGTGTATATATATATATATATATATATATGTACATATATATATATATATATATGTGTGTGTGTGTGTGTGTGTGTGTGTGTATTAATATTCAATATATAAAATATGTTTGTACATTATCGTTCAAAAATTTGAAATTAATGTATTTTAAATCATATATTATCATACGAAAGCACCTGACTGAATAAATGACCAATAGAATTATTTGAGTATATCCTCTAAGAAGTTTTTTTTGCAATCGATTATATGGAGAAACAATTAGGAAAAGAACATTTTTTTTTTATGATGAAAAGGCTAAAAGAAGTTTATGTGTTATAAAAAAGAAATCATGTTTTATACAAATATATGGGCATGCGCTGTCAAAATCGCAACTGTGCCTTATAACCCCCTCTAAATTTCTTCTAAACTTCAATATGGTTTGGAGAATTTACGAGCGAAGGCGACACTGGGTGCTAAATAGTCAAGTAGGCCGTCTAAAATAGTCAGGTGAAACATAACCCAAGCAAGCATCCATAACAATATTCCGTTGGTTGACGGCCTTGCAAAGAAATAATTTATGTAAATTAATCATTCTATGATAATCAGCTGTCGCGTGTGGCTGTATATCATTGAGCCCCACTTTATTGAGCCCATGTTATTTAATAATATAATGATTTCAAGCATACTTTTAACAGGTTCCAATTGGCCGAGTTGTCGCTGAAAGAGCGCTGCAGAGATGAGCAGGAGAGGAGATTGAAATTCATGTTTCTAGTGGTCCTTAATTACTCTGGTAATATCAAGAGATGAATATAGACGGGGAATTCTTTAAAAAAATTAAAATTTTCTAAAATTGGTATTGGGGTAAATAGAAACAAAATGTTAAATTCTATGAAGAATTACTTTCATTTAGACATAGTGTTTTAATTGTAATTCTGGTTATACGTACAAATAATATTATCATATCTTCTGTAATAATTTCCTAATAAATTTCTTTTAAAAAATTCCTAATTGTTGCTTCCTAAACTTTAAAACAATTATATTAATTGCAGTATTTTTATCTGATTTATCGGTTTACGCTATTATCACTTTTGGTTTTGGTGTCACAAACATACGTACAGACAGGTTAAAAAATTAATATCTTTTTCTAATAATATATTATTCCGATATAATTTCAAGATTGCAAGAGAGTGCATGGACATATACATGGAAATAATAAAAATATGCAGAAACATTGGTTGAGGAATTAGTATTTTATAAATTTATGATATACCATTGAGAAATATAGAGTAATTTAATGTTTTACGTGTCAAATTATATTTTAAAGACATATTGCCCTTTAAATTTCATCGTCCATTAGAATGTATTAAATGTTGGAACTATAAAGTAGATATTAAAAAACTGCTACTCTTACCATTTATTTCTGATCTCTGATTCTACAAAAGAAATGTGAAAATAAATTGAGAGTTGACAAAATGGTATGATGCGGGAAATATTTGCAAAAGACGGAAAGGGTACATATATATACACACACACACACATATATATATATATATATATATATATATATATATATACATATAACGTAATATATTGGGTAAACAAGTTTGATAATGTCAAGAAAAAATTACAGTAGAATGGGTTTAGTATTTAATATTTCTGGAAATAAGACATGCATGAAAGCATGTGGTTCAAAAAAACATGGAATCGAGGTTGACTTTGATTAGACAAATTTAAAAGAATTATTGACTACGACTAAGAATATTATAAAATAATTATTTTGAGGTTAAAATGTATACTATTTAAATAATTGAGCATGAAAACAGTAACTTGCTGTGGAATGTTATTAAAAAGTTAACTGTAAATCAAGTTGTCTTTTTAACAAAAACGCATACTCCACGTGAATTGATTCCACCTAAAAGATTTTGTTAAATAGAAAGCGGGACACCTGAATTATCTTTGTAACGATGTGTCATAAATATGGATGTTTTCCAGATATTTGAACGTGTTAAAAATATTTATATATTAGTGTAACATATGGACACAGTCGAATTAAAACGCAGAATGACAATCGAGTCTTCGAATGAAATATATTAAGTCCTACGGTTAATAGAAATAAGTTAACAATTAATTGTAGAAATGACTGATGACTTTTAGTGAAAGTGGCAACCACTATATTCTTCATGAGTATGTTGAGATTGTTGGATACAACAATTATTAAAAACCCCACTAATAAATAATAATAATCGTGCACTACCTATATATTCAGGGAAACTCGTGACGAAATCAAAACAAGGCTGTGCAAATTCAACTGGTCATGTTTTTTTTACTTTAACAACAAATAATATCATAACAAATATATATCAATACATAAAAATACGCTAGATACGAAGAATTCACCAAATAATGCAAAAAAAAATGCATTTTACATATATGTCATCATGAAAAAAACGGAAATACTCAGTATAGAAAATACTGAGTATTTTCTAGCTGCTGCGGTAGCGAGCTCTGTAGATAGCGAAATAAAGAAGATAAGCGTTTTAATGGTATTATAAGTGGGATTCGAACTCCGTCAAACTTATCGGATCGTAGTGGGATTCCAACGAAGATCGCGGTAAATCCATTTTTTTTTTAAATTACACACAAATTCTAACTCAGATTTCCGTCGTGTTTCTTCTTCAGTAGAATACTTCAGTAGAATATTTATTCCATAATTTGTCACTCGCACGTTTTCTGCTCCGAAAAAGTTAATTTACTGTATTTACAGAAAATACGCAAATAATGAAACTAAATATTAAATACTGATTTGCTGTTTTCAATGAGTGTATACAAATATTTTGATTCAAAACTGTTGACGACTATTAATTAATTTTTCATACAAATTGTACACAAAATTCCGCAGAGGTTTATGAACCCAAATTTAAAACGGAATTACAAAATCTTACCTATTTTGAAGAAAAGTAAATATATCTTAAGTTGAACAAAAGTAAATATATGTTATAAACAGTACATGTGGAAATCATCCTACATAAAACAATAGATAAATTCTTCACTCGGCTGTCAAATTGTATTCAAACTTACAATTCTCCCCGCACTTCTTTCATTGTGTCAATCTTACTTACGGATAGTGACAACCTCCATTCAGTTACGAGTTATTTTGTTTACGAAACTTTGACGAAAACTTTGGGAAGTATTTTTCGTTATCAACTTTTTTCAAGAACGTCATTTGGTACTGTCTTGTTCCGTGTCTTCATTTCCTTTTCCTCATTTGTTAGACGAGCCTTATGATTCATTACGAAATTGGGGTTGATTATAACTTTTAAAACTTACGTTCGGTTCGTTGCAGTAATAGAGTTTTTTCAAATATAAAAAATTCAAAGGAAAGTTTTCGAGTTATAGTGCAGAAAGTACGAAGAAATCTTGATGTCAAGAAACTAATAGGGATGGAACAATGTGTATCATCAACATATTATTATATAGCAACATACGCTTTCCTGATTATGAGGTTATCTCATATTTGTGATTCTTTCTTGTCACCAATATATTGCACAATTGATAAATAACTCATGCGTATTTTTATAATAAATAAATTGTTTTATCCAGGCCTTTTCACGGATTTTATGAAGTAAATATGTAACATTCTTTTATGGCGAGAGAATTAACTCCCGTTTGTGTAATTACCAATTTAATATTTACTTTAGTACTGTCAGGCGCTCTATCTATATATTCTTTAGTACTGTCAGGCGCTCTGTTACTACTTAAGGCTTTGTTGCTACTTAAAGACTTGTTTGCTACTTAAGGCGGGAAAGGAATGTGCGCGATGTATATTTTAAGATTAATTATAGGCTAATAATTTTTTTTTTCTTTTCGTAATCAAGATTGTTCTTCGCCAAAGATCATGATGCATTAGTCTTATAAGCTATTGTTAGTACGAAATCATAGTCAATTCATCGTGACAAGCGATTATTTGATAAGATTCAATCCTAATGCAGAATTACTGACAAGTGATGTACAAACATTGTTTTTCTTGTAATTTTTTTAAAAATAATTCTTCACTAAAACATATATGTTATGTTAAATTTTATTTTTATTACGTTACATTAAGCGGCTTATTATCATTTTTATCAGCCATGGTACCCATTTCATTTATATCAATAATTTGTATTTTTATAGGACATAATAAATTTGTTTGATTTGGCCGCAATTTACCGTGCATTTCTTATGCACAATAACTCTAAATAAACCTACGCTATTGCAATCAAGATATATGTCTTACCTTCTTAATTTACAATAAACATAGCGTATGTAATGGTTGTGTAGATTCTGTATTATAATAACCTTCTTAATATACAATAAACACAAGGTATGTAGTATTTGGTGCACACTTTAAATCCACAAGAACTGGACTGTTGAGTTAATAACATCAGTTCATTAATTTTAATTTTTGTTTATTATTAATTACTTTTAAAAAGGTCATTACATATTACGAATAGAGGGTCATAGTAAATTTTTTCAAAGTAATTTGCAACGCGGGATTTGATTAATCAATACAAAATCCATTAGCAAATTCCAACCATTTTTAGTGGAAATAAAAACAAAAAAAGAGTAGAAAATCCAATTCTTATGTCCAATAAGTACAAGTGAAGCATTATTTATTTGATCTTGAAATCTTGAAATTTACCTGTATAATGAATACATTTTGTACATTTAATATAAAAAGGAAATATTACAAAAATGTTCTGGTTTGTGAACGATCGTTTAAAGTTTTGCAATACTCCGGAGTGTTGCAAAGCAATTTTGTTTACGTATACATATTTACGTATAGCTATTTTATATAGTTACATATAGCTATTTTCATATAGTTATAGTGTTAAAGCAAAACTTAATGGTTAAGTATTCATGTGGCATTAAATCAAAATACTTTTTAGTTATTATTGACTATCATAGTACGTATTAAAAAAAAAGTTTCCATATGTTTCACTAAATAATTAAAATTTAAGTCTACGATTCAAATATTACACGCAGTATACTGTAATAAGCTTGTTTATTTATAAAAAGGTAATTTTTTGTGTCTCTTATTAAGTTTCAATTCTCTTAATATAATGTATTTTTATTAGAACCGAAAATGTTGCGTTTTGATTGAAACATTTTTTTTTGTATCAATCAATTTGTAAATGAAATTCAACTCTTATGAAATTCTTTTTCATTTGTTACGTTTTTTCATTTTAACGAATAAATTTTAATTAAACTTCTGCTATTTGCTGCATTAGTTCTCTTCTGTTTGCTGTTCTCAATATGATTGAAAAAACGACAAGAACTAGTAAAATTATTGCGATACTTGAAGAAGGCTGTAACCAATGTTATTTGCCTCAGAAGTAAAATGCGCGCAGCTCCATCGTCCAAAGGACCTGGCAATGACACCAAGAAACGGGCTCCGTCAGTATAAGGCCCGGTTCTGGAAGAAAACGGTGCACTGAGCCACGGGACGACCGATTCATAGTCAGTCAAGCACTACAAAATCGTCAAGTTACGTACGTGAATCTCAAACAGAACCTCGAGGATGTCAGAGGCACACAAGTAAGCCTGTGGACAATCAAAAGGAGACTTCAGGCCGTCGATATACATTGCTCCGTGAGCATCGAGTTGCCAGATAGAGATTCGCTCAAAATGTTTCGTCATGGACTCAACAAGACTGGAATAGTGTTTTATTCTCCAATGAAGCTCTTATATCGATTAGTGGTGAGGATCGACGTCGGCGAGTCTTACAAAGACCTGGAGAACGCTTCGCAGAAGTGTGCTTTGAGGAAATCACTCCTTACGGTGGAGGCTCCGTAATGTTTTGGGCTGGTATTAACTCAGGTGACCATACCGAGTTAGTTTTTATTGAAAACACACTTAATGCGCAAAGGTACATAACAGAGGCTCTTATTCCTCATGCCCAACCCGCATTAACAGCAGTTGGAGGCGAGTCCATTTTTATGGACGACAACGCTCGCGCCCACCGCTCTAGAGACGTTGATGCAGGAGGCCGGAATCCGTCGGTTAGACTGGCCAACAAGAAGTCCCGACTTCAATCCGATAGAATACATATGGGATATCAAACGATGCGTCAGAGCCATAAAACCAGAAAACTCCAGAAAGCTCCAGAAAACATTCAGGCCCTTAAAAATGTGATCATCGCTGAATAGGAAAGTATTCCCCAGGAAATGATAAAAAAACGTCGGATCTCAAACGACGCGTCAGAGCCGTAAAACCAGAAAACTCCAGAAAGCTCCAGAAAACATACAGGCCCTTAAAAATGTGATCCTCGCTGAATAGGAACGTATTCCCCAGGAAATGATAAAAAAAGTCGTCGAAAGCATGCCTAGCAGATTAAGCGCATTGATTTTAGATAGAAGAGGCCACACTCGTTACTAAATTTTCAAATTTTATGTTAAATTAATAAAAAATATTCAAAAATAAACTTTAGCCATTTTAATGTACCAGTACGAAAACGCTCGTCTGTGGACTTTATATCGTTTTTTTTTTATTTATTCGCATTTTTAATGACTGAAGTAGGTAAAAACGATATCTCAATAATAAATAACAATATTCTGATCATATCGTTATATAAAATGCATCAAATAATAATAAAATAACTCTGATGTGGTTTATTCCTATAAGTGCATGTTTTTTTTGCAAAAGAGTACATAATAATTAGCGTAAAATGGTGGAATCAATCGTTTGTTAATTAGTTCCTTCAGGTATTTCTTTTTATTCACACTTATGTCTTGCTTTGAGTAATTGTTTTTTACCGGATTTACCCTCTACATTTGTATTATAATTTTACCCCCGTTCCTCTTGCAAAAGTTTGATATTTAAGAAAGAATAATAGGTTAGGTCGTGAACATTTATATATTTTTCATTAAAGCAATGCACTTTTTTAAATAATTATTGCGATAACCATTTTGTCTTGAGTTTGCCTACATTTTATGTTCCTGAGAGCACGGAGTCGCAGTTTATTAATTGCACAGTACCAGTGCTTTGAACAACCTGTATATTATTTATTTATTGACAACGTACAACAATTTGAATTTATGTATTTATATTATGAAAAACCCCATGTCCGACATGGGGTTCATGAAATAAATACATTTTTCAAAATTTATGTAAAAAACTAAAATTTATACAAGATTTTCATTAAATTTAGGTATTGCTTTTTTGCTTCTAAAACTGGTTTGAATTAATATTTTCACAAGTTTTTAGAGACAAAATCGTTTTTAATATTCATAATTTATGCCATAATCCTGCTTTAAAAAAATTGTTGCATTGTTAAAGACAATCAAACGTCAAATCATTAAGTCCGAATAGAAATATTGAACTTTATGAGCATTACAATAACAACTAAAATTCATTACGTGAAAATATGAGTTTTCCCTGATGTTTTTGTAAAATCTTCCCAAAATTTTGAATTATATTTTACTTCTAACATGAAAAGAAAACTACTTTCCCGTAATAGATCAAATACCGGACAAACAAATGAGCGATGGAAATGAATAGGCGGAACAAGATATCACGGTGAAAATTTTTTATAAACAACAGAAGGATTCATAATAGGATGCAAGGCGCCTTGGTAAAATTGATAGAATGAGATGGCTACAAGGGACCAAACATGTAATCGTGGATACATTCTGACAACGTACTGAATAAATCGTTCATGGAGATTGTAAACAAATATTATTTAATATGTTGATTTCGAGGTTTACACAATAACTTTTAATTTATAGTTGCTTAATTATCGGTACATTATCTGGATACGATTTAGTTACATTATGGGTAATTTTATCTAATTGCATGATCTTTAAATGTTACCAATTCATTCTCTGACGTTTTATTTTCTAGTATATATGATTATTCATACAGAAATATTTTTAGTTCTATTTGGATACAGAAAAACTCTGCTTGTATTTACATAAAATAACACAATCCACATAGATTTTGAAAAGAAAGTGTATTTCAGAATGTCCAAATTTTTTAACATTTTAATTTATATGCAACACATGTCATACTAGACTCTTCAAGCATAAATATGACACCTATGTTTTTTACAGGTAAGTAAAAAATTCCAGGCACCAGAATCTACGGTTCTGTCATCAATATAATCGTCTCATTCAGTTGTAAACTTACGCATAATTTTTTTACTACTCCTTTACTCTTTGGCCTTTGTTGGTCTGCAATATTATTTCATTACATTTTTCTACCAATATTATAAAAATATTCCGTAACGCATTTAATAAATCAATCAAACCGTCAAAAATCAAACAATTTTACAATATTTTAGCTACAGTAATATACTTTCTTTATAATCATTTCTCATCATCTCCACGGCTACTGGAAAATTCGCTTTCCGTGCTCCAGTAAAATCCGTCAACACGATTAAATTAAATTAACTTTTCAAGTTTGCAACAAACCGCCGTCTTGTTATAAATCAAATGCTTGACAAGTAAATGAACTACGCAACGCTCTATGCGTTGCGAACAAAACAGTGCTGGAACAAAACAGTGCTGAAGGATGCTACAAGATGAAAGTTTGTTTTGACAAACTTTTGGTAAGCTTTTGTCAACAGTTTCCCCGGTGGATTGATTAAAGACGAAATAAAGATCGTCACCGATCACAGTTAAGTATAAATCATAGGACGACTGAGGAACTACGAGGCGTGTAAAAAAGATACAATTTGAATAGCAAATAAATCTAAAGAATTTTTAAATGAAATGGGCCTACATATATATATATATATATATATATATATATATATATATACATATATATATATATATATATATATATATATATATACGTTGTTCACTTATGTACTTATTTTTAAAATGCGGATAATCCCACGTTATAATTATCGAGTGTGTATAATTATACATAATAAAAGTTTATTCTATCTGGTTTCTGGAAAACCCAAAGATGTAGATTGAATTGGCGACAAAACGTTTAAAGCAAATAATAATAAATTTTCCACAAGCTGCATCAATAAAATTTTTTTAACAAATAAAGCAATATATGCATCCCAGCAAAATCATTGAAAAATTTAAACAAAATGTTTATTTTATATATTTTCAGAAATATATTTCTCAGGCGAATATCATATACACAAATTCACTTTTTAAGAGCCATGGTAACAAAACCGCTTTACAACTTTAATGTTAATGATTTTTCATCTCCTAGACTGTGAAAAGCCTTTTAGTTTCGCTCCACTGAACGTATCACACATTATTGTTTACTGTGATATTCTACATCAAGGATTATCCGGTAGTAAGTATTACATTTATAATGAGTTGCTTATAAAGGTTATTCGAATTTGTCATCATGAAGTAACACAATTAATTACATATACTTAATGCACCTGTTAAAATTTAAATCAATGCAGCTTGATTTACCTTATCTTGAAATGTTTGTTCTCTGACCAAAAATAAAACGAGGTCAAACTCAATGATCTAATGTTATTCGTTAAGAAATTTAATGACAACTTCCTTAATCCCTTATGAGACTCTTTTTATTACAATATGTAAACAAATGCTCACTGAGACCAGTCGAATAAATTCCTATTGAGAAGTTCCTATTACCATCTCCTTCATCATGCAATCAGTTTGATAATATAATATTATTGCATTACCATCAGAACTGCCTAAATTAACAAAGTTTTAAATAGATACGATAATTAAAAATGGTTCAAAATTAACTTGTTATATTTGTACACATATTCAGTCATTTAAATTAAAAGCTGAAAATAATTAACTCAACAAACATATTAAGTGGAAGTACTTATATATAAGTATATTGACTTCTAAACATTACCTATTTCATAGTTAGTTTTATGTTGTAAAATATTACTGAAATTTTAATTTACTTTAGGCTTATAAAACAACCTGTCAACTAAAAGAAGTATATGATACGATTGATAGGATCTTCGCGTTTGATATCAAGTATTAGAAATATGACGTAAAATGAGGTTGATGATTTTGAAGTTCCATAATGCAAGATTTAAGATTAAGTAAAGATTTAGGATTTTAAGACTAAAAGAGGGATTAAGCAGAAAGTTTCATTCATTTCATCCTTTGTGGGGAGAAAGGATTTCTAGGCATATATTAAATAATTCTAACTTTTCGCGTTGTGGATCTGTATCTATAGAAAATTATTTTTCATTAGTTTAAAAGTAAAGTGTGAATTACACTCGGTCATATTTTTAATGTGACTATAAATTTTAATTAGTTCCGCGGGTCGAAATGTCCGTACATACATTTTTATTTAACCAAAAACATTTATTCACCGACTCACAATCATGTTATTGATTAGAGGAGCGTAATGGTAATACATACATGAGAAGAAATATACATTTTTCAAGAAAAACTCTACAATAATAGATAATTTTAAATAATTTTCATACAAGCTTTTAACTTGATAATTGAAAAAACAACGGTTGTGAATTCATGATAAATATAAATGTACATATACTTTTGACCTAATACTGGGTATTTCAATTTCTATCGTCTCCCATCTACAAAAATACTTATAGTTAGCAGCCTGAAGAATCAAAGTAAAACAGAATAGTATGTAATATTTTGTTGGACGCCAAGATCAGATAAAATAGGATGCAAGAAGCCAATGAAATTGGATTATTAGAAGGTCATTATGTTCGCAATAAACCAGACTTTTTAATTTTCTCCAAAATTGCATATTCAAAATTTTCCAGTCGCGATTAGAAACTGACATGAAATATTAAGAATCTAAAATTTTATCGAGGTTAACATTAGCATTTCTTTCAATAATACTAACGAGTTTCAAAATTTAGATACCTGCCTTTGACACTTGGATGCAAGACATTTTCTAATGCTGATTATTATTACTCTCTTCGCAATAACTATAGCGTTTCGATAAAAAATAGATATATAATTATTTTTATAAATTTAAATAAACTATATTGACCATCCATATTATTGTTCTGTCAACGAAGGAGATAACGATATATAATAGCATGAGGTACTTTAAAATTATGAATTTTAGTACTATAATTCAGTGCTTGCTAATTATTGTTAAACACCGCTGAAAATGAATGTTCCGAGCAATACCAAAATGTGGCTCTTAATACCACTATGTTTACGTTTATTCAATATTTTTTTTAACTAAAAGAGAAAGACATCGTGGAATGTGAAATATAGTATATATTCATCTCATTTAAATTTGTATACAAATTAATGGTCTATGTAAATTATATTTGCATATCGTAACACTGAGGAAATATTCGAAACAAATTTAGTAAAATACACATTATCGAAGAGAAAAAAGTTTAAAAAGTCATGATGCAATATAAGAGGTGAGTATTTAGACATAAAATATTATATTCCGAAAAATAAATAATTTCTATATATATTGCCAGGATTATTATGTTGTCCAGTACAGCTGCTCATTATTATCATGATTCCATTTCGACTCTAACGATAAGAAAATATATTGTGCGTAACTATAAAAATCCTTTCTCTCTCGAAAGTTATCACTTTTATGAAAGATCATTACATGGACATAATGAGTTACCACCGTTGGGATGACTTACGCTTTAGTTCCAAACGAAACGGATGGTGAAAGGCGGAAACTAGCTGTCACCCCAATAAATACTCAGCAATAAATGACTCGGCCAAACCATTCTCCTTAAGGAATTGTCCTATTTTTTATAATAATAGAAGTGTGATAAACTTTATTACCGCAAGGAATTTTACTAGAAAATATTTTACAATGTTAACGAAATCGTCATTGATGGCCAATACTCATGTGCAATATGTCCATCCTTTCCCTTTTCCTATTTAGCTAGTTGTAAAAATGAATAAGAAACAGTAAATTAATGTACAACTAATCATTTTACAAATATTTGAAAAAATCCTCTAAACACAAAAATAAATTATAGAATAAGGAAACGGTTGGCATCCAATTTCGTTATCAGTTCTTTTAGATTGTTTGATGGTGGATAATATATGCGACATTAAATATAGCATCCAGTCCAATCACTTGCCTAAATTTTGGATACTAATCTGAGATTAGTATACTCTTTGTAATATCCCCTGTTAAAACATGATATTTTAAAGCATCATGAGCATGACAATTACAATTTTTAATAAAGAACAGGAAAAGATATAAAACTTTGTGAAGTCTATAAAATAAGTAAAAAATAATGCGAATACAGTGACACGGTTTTTGTAAACACACGAAGAGACAAAGATTAGATTTTATTAAAAATTACAATTTTTGAATTATATTAAGAAGATCAAGAAGATCAAGTTATCGTATATTTTATCAAAAGTCAAATATATAATAGTGCGTTCAATCTTACAAACATTACGTTAATACCTAGTTTCTATTACCTATTTCTCCAATTAAATCAACTCATTTGTCTTGGTCCCACGATATATCTAAATACATTTAATATCATAAAAACCAAAGCTGATGTAAATGAAAACATTTAAATGTCATATCTATTTATTAACATCTTAGGAAAAAAAATTATGAATCATCTACTCAAATTCATTTCCTATTTTTATTCAATTTGGTTTTATAAGAATCAATCGTGTATAAAGATATCATTTTGACAAATTTCTGCATTAAGACTTAGGTCTTAGACAAGGAGATGCCTTCTAATTCATATATTTAGTATGAGATTTAAAATTATAAATATGAACAAATACAAAACAAGCGATGACAAACTGCGAAATCAATCAAATAAGTAGCAAATAATGTTGTATTAAACTTGAAATAAATTATTCTGCTTCAATTTTTCAAATATGTTAGTAATTAACAATATTTAAATAGTTAACAAGTAACTACGAGATAATGAGCTATTTTTCAATAAACAGCAGTGTCTTTTAATTAATTATAATGTTTCAATAAAAGACGATTTAAAATAATTAAAGTTTAACAGAAAGACAAACCTTTTAATGAAAATATTAAAAAACAAATGCATGTTAAAGAAAGGGAGAATCAAAAAGTATTTATGTAACCAAACTGAATGCGACGAAGAAGAATTCTTTAAAAAATATCTTAATGAAAATTATGTTTCAATACAGAATAATTAAATATTTCAAGAGAATGCCCCTGCGTAAAAATATATTTAGGAACGTACAAGAAGAAATCTCAAGATGGTTTAATCATACTTTATTCATAGATTAAAATAGGTTGTTAAATATTTGGGTACGGTTTCTGTTGTTTGGCGTAGCTAAAAAGAACATGGAAGAGAATAAAAACAAGAAGATTCAAATTGAGTAATAATCAATAGCTAATAACGCGAGGATCCGTTAAAATAAAAATAGAATATAGGAGCATTTGACGCGAAAGTTCTGTACCAAAATAGAAAGTTCTGTACCAAAATAGATGAGTCTTTCATTATCGCTACTTATGAGCTTATTTTATGGAAGACGAGGCAAATATGTGGGCAAATATTTATATTTGAATATATTATAAACTCTATATACTAGTATTACTTCTCAAACGTATTTTTTTTATCCGAAGGCCATATCTCCCTTAATTCTTTATCGAAATCAATGACTGAGCTATCCTTTTGAAGAGCTATGTTTTATCTTCACCGGCAAGGACGAGAAATAAAGAAACCATTCAGAACAATTTTTTTACTTATTTTTTTAATTCTCTGTATATTCTTTCTTAAAGGTGTTTTTGTCGGACTTGCAAATTATTTGCACAGGCCAACTTATACAGACTTATTGGCAATAGTATAAATAATAATAGAAATGACGGCCAAACGTATAAACCCTATTTGAAATAGACCAGATATTAAATATCAATAGTTTGTAACCGTTATCTATAAATTTACTTTTAAACTCATGAAATCAAATTTTTGTAACAATTTGTACGAAGATAAACAAATTGGACGAGGTGTGATAAACTTGTTGATTACATGACGTCATCAATTTTGGAGCAATAGTCTCAAAGTTATGAGTCTTGTTATAAACAAATTTCAAAAAGGATTCGTTGCATTTTTAGCATAAAAAAATTACTCATTTGATTTGCTTGACGTTCACAGCTGTGATAGAATTTTTAATTGTAATATTATGTCCTGTTATTTACTTGTCACAAGGTAAGAACACCTTGTGGCACGGAGGTGAATATCATCGCATGATATTTCTTTAAGAGTATATTTATGTCAAATCATGTATCATGCAATACATGTGCGTATATATACATACACATACACACACACACATATATATGTGTGTATATATATATATATATATATATATACATATATATATATATATATATATATATATATATGTATATATACATATATATATATATATATGTATACATACATAAAGTTTGCATGTATTTCATTTTAAAAGCCCGAACAATGGGAGATCCCAAGATTATCTATTAAATTCGTAGATTGTTGGCGGTTTTACCGTTATAAGGGCTTTTAGATTATATTAAAAAATAAAATTTACAAGCACACGCGCGCATACACAGTTAAGCGTATAAACATACAAACATGCACAAACGCATTAAAATTTTAAATATATTTAATTATTTCAATAATAATAATTAGCAAATTGGAATATCAAGATGGAAATTTATAAATTTATTTAAATTTAAGTATTACTTTTATTTCAAATATGCAAAAATAACCACAAAACATTGTATGTCCCAACAATAAGAACAAAATTCTTAATGTTGTTATACTAATGGCAAAATGAGTTTAAAAATTTATTTAGAATTAAAATTGACTACATAATAACGTCTTCGATCTACATTTATATCGATATTTGTGTATTAATGGCTAATTTAATGGTCAACCTAACTATTGTTTTTTAGTCGAAAAAATTAAAAACATATTCGTGCTACAAGAGGGTTCTTTAAGGGCTCCTCGAAATTTATTTATAAAATTAAGTAAATAAAATTTTTAGTTTTGGACTTAAAATAATAACGTTTAAATATAAAAGTGGTAATTAAATGTGAGTTGCAAGTTTCTTTCCTATTTTTTTGTATAATTAGAAGCCTATGATGGACAGATGGATACGCAGACGAAAGGAAGGCCGACATTGCCAGAAAAATATTTTTACATTCTTACCTTTTACGGTACCGAACCTCAAAAAATCTTGGACATAAATTACCAAAATAAAAAAAATCACTATATGTATCCTACAACAACATTTTCATCTAAACGTTGGTAATAACTACTCTCACGTCTAGTGTGTCTAACGCACTTAGTTAATCGCCATAACCTTATGTACTATAATTAATTACCGCAAAACCTTTCACTGTGTACCATCGCTTATTTCTGATAGTGAGGTAATAGAGATTTCCATAGTGAGGTAATAAAGACAAAATGATATCGTGAAGTGAGATTTATTTGAAGAATTTTTTCAAAAAATATCATTATCATTTTTGGTAGCTTTTTGAATAAATTATAAACATTTTCAATTGTTTATTTCTATTTTTATAATTTTTTCTCACGTATCGAGAGAATCAAGGATGATTTTAAATATTTGCAAATCCGTGTCTCGCAATAAATGAAAGAGAAATGTTCATCATATAAAATTACGAATAAATTGTCGAATCGTTGTAAATTTTTATTAAATTTTCTCAATTGGCCTTAATATTTTATTAAAAAAAAAATCTAGTGTTATAAAGATACAATTCAAAAAATATAAGCTACTATTTTTGCTGACATAGACGTTAATTCTTTATGCTCTTTATTATTATTCCACAGTTTATGTTAAATAATTAAAATTTGGCGAGGAAAATCACAAGTAGGCCGTGAGTTAATGTAATATGACATTGCGTCCGAAATATTCATCAATCATAATTGCCTTGAAAGCCGTGAACCAAAGTTCCCGCGTTAACTTTCGATAGCCTTTTTATTGCCATAACGCGTTACATAACTACAGCGTGCACAATAAGGGGAATACATTTGTTATATTTGTTGCTCACGCATAAAACGGTGGTAACATAGAGCTGAGTGATGTTGTTCGGTAACAATGAGTAACTTGATAACTTTGTTCAATGTACACTTTTTAACGAATCAAAGCTGGTAAGCTTCTAATAGATGTTGAGTACCAACTTTCATAAACATCGCCCCTTTCAATAATAATAGTGTACAAGACTCTTGTATATGTATTCAAGAAATAATCCATTTAAATCAACTCTTAACATCCTACACACTATTTATATAAATTGCGTTTTGAAAAGTTGTCCCTATATTAATTATATATATTTTTATATAACTTGCTGCATTATGTACAAATATCTTAGTTTCTATCGAGAAATTTTGGTGAAAGGTCTGTGTTACAAACCTTAAATATTACTAATCTAGGAAAATAAATTTCCAAATCTATATGACATGGAAAAATACGTTTTATAAAAAATAAATCACTGAATTGTGGTTAACAGTGGGTGAATATGTAGTATGCTATATAGCTTGGTAGAATTAAAAATTCATAAACGTGTTAAGTGGATAGTTTAAATTTGAGTAAAATTCGCTTTACAAAACAATTGTGATTATGAGAGTACAATATCGATCTCGTAATTTGCTATGGCTGTTGACATGGGATTGCTCAAGTTTTCAATATTTGTAACTTTTATAACCTTATTGCACCATAACCCATAAAGCATTTAGCGTTGTGATAAATTAATGTTTAATCAAAGAGACGTACTTATTTTCTTCATCATACGTAATTTTCGATTTGTACATTTGTGTATATAGTCCACGAAGTATATGATCGCAATAAATATTATCTTGTATCGTAATGATTTTCCATCTCTGCTCAATACTTCTTATTATTCAAAAATATTTAAATTGAAATTGCAGTTTTATCTACCGCTAATCAATATTTACTCCCTCAACTGAAATCAGAATGCAGATCTAAAGTGAAATATGTGTAAACTTATCGTGTCTTTCAAAAGCGAGTTATTCTTAAAATGGGGTATAGACGACTTTCAATTTAGCATGAAATATAATAATTAAAATTAAAACATTTTGAAACGTCCTTATGAAAATTATTTTTCTGACAACAACACCAAATAGTTGGACATCATCATCCATTCATTCAACACCACAGACCAAAGAATATAGATTTGATATTTAGTAATTTCAACAATTTTATTTTTTATTTCTGAGCATCCGAGGTACAAAATATTTACATTATGTTAATATAAATATACTTAATAATTTTTTTTTGTTTCACTTATCTTAATTTAATAGCCTACTTCTTTTTTGCACTTATAACTTTATGGAGTGATAGACTGTAGAACACTGACTTCATTTTTACTCATCTTTTGATTTGCATGCAACATATTTCTTATTTAGGTATATCCGCTTTACCTTAGCTTAGTTTTGGCGTAGCCTAGCTTCTTTTTCCTTTCTTCCGTATTATATACTTGTCAGCTTTTGAAGTACATATTAATTGTAGTTAGACTGGTATCTATTTCTTTTCTATTTCTTTGATACTCAATACTTTATTAGAGTATGTTTAATATATATTACTAAATTCAGTTGATAAAAATTTTATTTCATTATTTACAAAAAGCGTAAATCAATATTTTTTATAAAGTTTCTTTTGCCAAAGTAAAGATGTGCAATAGCAAACAATTTTCTAAATGGTTTTTAATGCAAATGTCGTCCTTATTGTTTCTAAATCACCAGTAAACTTCTTATAAATAAGAAAAAATATTTTTAAATTATAATGGGAAATTATAGATAGAAAAAGTAACGTGTGATACCTTCACTTAGATGAATTGAACTTCAAAAACCACCTTATACCTCTACCTGTCACCTTCCATCTGTAATCTATTTTACTTGCTGTCTAATCATTAACACTATACAAAATGTAAAGATGTGCTTTATCTAAATATTGAACTTTTGCAATTTTTCAGTCAAAAGCCCAGCGATTTTTAGGAGGAAGGAATTTTATTTAAATTATGCGCTGGTAACATATAATAGATAACCAAAGTTGTTACCTAATTAGGTAATGATTTTATTAATTATATAAAAAAATCATGAAACTGTAAACTGAGATTTATTTGAAGAATTTTTCTTTTCTGTGAATGTTCATTAATTGGCTATTTAATGTCCTTTCATATCCTTTATATATTTATTTTTTAATTTTCTACATCAGATATACGTAGAAAATTAAAAAGTAAATATATAGGCATTTATTTGAAAGAATTAATGTACGTGGATTCAAATCTATAAAAATTGCGTGGCTTATTAAAGAAATCATCTGCTCCGATGAAGTTATAAGTTTTTTTTACTACGCAACCTTGAAAATTATATCGTGTACATTAAACTAGTAACTTTTATAAAAGCTTTACACAGGTGAAGTTATAAAATAGAAACACACTTTCTACTTTACCCGAACAATACAATAATGTTCAAGTTTCGTCGGTCTACTTTATACCGACGAAACTTGAACATTATACCTAAACGAGGTCAGAGATTGTAAAGATTTTATACTAAGATATGTCATAACCAGAGATCGACACGCTTATTAGCATTTCCTCAGCGCTGATAATGAAAATATTAATAACATAATGCTATGCAACGACAGAAAGCTACATAAAAAGAAATGAGTAATCTTTTGTTTGCTTCCTTCAAGGAAACTATGACTGAATAATATTTCGAACGCAATTTAAAATTATGGTAACTTGTATGATATAGCATCGTGGTCATGGTAATATTTTAAAAATGTCATTAAAATTTTTATATAAAATTATAGATAATACGAATAATTATGTTTATGTATGTGTGTGTGTATGCGTATGTGTGTTTGTATGTGTGTGTGTGTGTGTGTGCGTGCCCTTGCGGTTAACAATAGATATACTCTGTCGTTATTCGAGAACCATACCACTATTAAAAGGTCTGGCGTTAGCTTTTTATAAAAAAATAATGTAATGTATTTAATAAAAACAGTACCAACTGAATACGTAACATGGTTGTACGTCATTGCCGTAGGGAGATATGTATCTAAGTGCTTGCATCTCCCGTATGCCGAAAACATTTCGGAAAGAGTTAAAATATTATTTTTTTTATTTCAATTTTATATTTCAATTGAGCCTAAACTCTAAAACCAAATAAAATTATTAGTTGAATTTGAGGAGTAAGGTTATAATAAGTTTTAAATGTTTTGAAAACTTGAAGATAATTTTAATTCTGTTTCGATGTGACGATTGTGAAATTTATTTGGTTTTATATGGGTTATGCCCATATAAAACCATATGGGTTCACATGGGTTATGCCCATAAAAAAGGAAAAATATTTTCATGTTTGATACGTGACGTGGACGTCTTGTTATAAATTAATATTATAAAAAATTTAATTGATTAATATTGTAACTTACATCTTATTGCGTATATTAATTAGCCAATTTGTCTTACAATATCAGGTTCTTGCATGAAAAAAATATCTAATACGTTCTTAAAGTAACTGTGCCAAAATGGTTAATTTAATTTTTATATAAAAAAAATTGTTAGTTTATCTTAATCAGGAACAGACTGTTATGAAATAGGAGAAGACGCGCAATATTTGTAACAATAAACATAAATGTGCAAACAATTAAAACGCTTGTGACATCATCCTTCAAACCACATATCAAAAATCCAGAAAAAGTGATAATTAGTTTTTTACAAATCATTAGCTTACAGTAACATATGTTAAGAAGGAGATAAGTAAATTATTGCCGTGTCAATAAAGTTTCCAAAAAAAATATCGATCTGGTAAAATTATGATGTGAATGATGATTTCATCGTAAAGTATTGTACATATTTTATATTTCATAAGGATTTGGTGAAGAACCATAAATATATATTTTATGTGTGGATAATATCGTCTGACTAATAAAGATTAGTACTTAAAGCAAAGAAGTTAAATGTGTACATTAGATACACATGTGGTAAAAAAATCGCGAATAAAACATGGATCCAAAATATGTAAGTACGCTACTTACTAAATTATCTTGACACCTGTCTTGTAATGTTAATATAGAGTATATAGAATGAGCTCATTGTGGTCTTTTGAAACTAAAAATTGCAGACATCTTGAGCTAATTTAGTTATTTTCTACATAATATTATTTACTGTCATCTCTAATGGTAGAATTTTACAAAAGAACAATGTAGATCTCAGTATTATACCCTTATTGAACTAAAAACTTTGAATTGTTTGTGAAAAATGGACATCTTGAAGTTAAGTCACATATCTTCATTTATTTAGCCAGATATAAAATAAATAATGAGAACGCACCAGGTTACCGATTATTAGTTGCAGCGCAATCAATAAATCACAAAATCTGAATATATCAATTAAATGAAGAATTTTCCTTCCTTCTTTTTATTATTTTTTATTTTTTACTAAGCAAATTCTGATTGTCATTTCCTCAAAATATATTATGTATACCGAAATTAAATATATTTCTGCACCTCCAGAGTCAATTATGCACTTGAAATATTCATGAAGTCAATCAACTAGTTGAGATTTGTAATTCAGGTTTTAAAATAACACCCATAAGGGATATTTTTCTAATGCCTTCTGATAAATTATTATTTTCACGAAAAAATATTTCAGGGCTGTAATAAGTACTCTGAATGACTTGTATCTTAAATAGAAAGTGGGAACTTAACAAAGTTGATCACCCTAACACAAAAGGGGAACTAGAAAGAAAAGCTTGAAAATTGCTGCCCCCTACTACTGTAATCAGAAAGATCAGTTTGGAATTAATTAGGAATTGAGTAAATATTGAATGACAAATATCCAGATTGAAAGATTCTAGCATAGTTAGTTGTTCTAAATAATTGTGTTGTTTATTTTTTTATAACCGCTGAACCATTGGTTTTTGAGAAAATGTTTTTTAAAGAAAAACAATTCTCGCTATCTAAGGAATAGTTCCTGTCCTTTTTCACTTTAGCAGTTAAAATGTTTTTCATTCATCTCTACGCTATATGATACGCACGGCATTGGTGTGATCGGCGGCGAGTGGGGTTGCAGATGGATCCATATTAAGAACAAAGTTGGCAAAGTGCATTACCAAAATTGTGCATGTATAAAATGTGCTCGGTTGATTTTTTCGTTATAAACTATTTCCTAAAAGCTAAAGAACATAGCTACTTCATATAAATATTCATTATCTTTCAATTCCCAATTGATCCAGTGTTAAGTTTAGCTAATTAAATATTGAAAGCAGAACTGCACATATTTTTATAATATTTAAATTAACACGATAATTTTAAATCGACCTTAAAATAAACTTCAAATGAAATATCTTCAACTGACTGGATATAATTGGATATTTTCTAGTATTGTTAAAAAAATTGCTTTTTATTTCAAATTCATTGTGGTTTTGTATTCATCGTGGCTATTAACCGTTGAATATCCTGAAAAAGTATTCCTTTAGCTTTAACGCTGCGTTTGAATTTAAAACACTCATAAATGCTACAAGAAAAAGTGTAATAGTGCTTCCTCAAATTGTCTTGTCTCGGATCATCCAAGTTCCCCATCAACATTTTTTGTCGAGGGTTGTAATGATTTCTTTCAGCAAAAATTTTTAATTTCTTTTTCATGTCCAAAAAATTTGATTTTTCTTGTCCAATAATAAATAATATTTTTAATGACAATGCTCCATCTTTTATTAGATTCTGTAGTTTATTTAACTTAAAATTAAATAATGAAAATAATAAGAATTTCCGGATTTATGAAATAGTAATTAAGTAATATCTCAAATATCAATGAAGCCTTACGATATAAATTTTTCAATACTTTTTTTATCCATCAGTAACTTAAAATATATGTGATTTTTTTTCAATTACGGTCAATTTCTATAATTAGAGATTGATTTAATCAGTCACAAGTGAAAAATAAAATCTTCGGTAAAATTAGAAATGCAATCTCCGGGTTTATTGATGTTTGATTAATTATGAGAAAAAGTTAAAAATAAAAAAGTTAAACACTTTCCAATATAGTTATATTTTTTCGCATGTATATTGGTAGAATCAGCCTCTACTTCTCCCTCCCACTCTTTCCTCCACACACCATAAACACTCTCCACCTATCTTTCTCCTCCCCTCCCACCAGCCCCTCGCTTCCTTCCGCTCCCGTACTATCCCACCACATCTACACACCAATAATATCAAATATTTCTTCTAGGTAAAGAGTAATTATTCTTAAGTGTTTTATGAAATTTTTACTCACGAGAAATATTTGCGCAAAATAATTCTTGAAATAACTTATAATATTGAAGGTCTAAATCTCACACTATTTCAAAAAGGTACCCAAGATAGACCTCTTGCCTCGAGACAACTTTCATAATACTACCACGTATCATCCAATAATACTGTCCAACCGTCTTTTGTACAACAGGTTAATAATGCAAAGCGACATGACTCTGCATCTCCACAATCATTAGTACTTTCTCGTAGACGACAATAACATCGCACGGTGTGATGACAAAGAAAACCAACCTTATGTTCGCAACTTTTGGGACAAACCATGATTGATGAATTTCCCGGGCGCTATTTTGTATCCCACTGACGCGTTTGACGGCTGCGGGCGGCCGCTGGTCACGTCTTTTTAAAGTTTTACGTAAATTGTTACGCACTAATACTTTTTTGGTGGAATAAGTCAGTTGGCTTATCAAAAGATTGAACAATATATATTTTATAAAGCATTTCACATATTTTCCTTACTAGTCGTGCGGTTAGGTAATGTGTTTTATTTACAGCAAGTTAGGAATAAGAACAGAAATTACTTCTAATGCCTATAAGTATAGGTATAATTTCTGACTTACGAAATTGATTTAATATTTGGAAATATAATTTAATAAAAATTATCCCTAATTAAGAATTTTATTCTTAATTTTGTTTGTTTTTTAGTTATATATGTTTGTTTTTTTGCAGAATTTTTAGAGGTTTTCAAAAAAAATATTCCTGTGTGTTAGACACTTTACAATTAATTAATTTCCTGAGATGAAAAAATCTATTGGCAGACTCGGGTCCCGTCCAAATCTTAAAACAGTATTCAAATCGATATTTAATTGAAGCCGTGAATATGGATATAAAATAAATGAAAGAAACGCAAAATGACAAAAACAAAGGGGAAACATATTGGAAACAATATTTTACCTTCTCTACGCTACAATTTGATATAGATTTAGTGATAATCCAAGTAAAATTATAGCCTCTCCTCAATAACTAAATGCGCGTTTAAAAAGGTGAACTGAGATAAATCCGGTTTAAATGTTTAAAACTCCATTACTTGTTTAACACAGACGTCACGACATCGATTTAACACAAAAAAACGTTATGTTCCTAATTGCATTTCAAATTGTACATGCTCATTGAATTTTAATAATACGTTTGATATCACATAACACAACAAGGTTACTAGTTTTTAATTAATTCATTAAGACACTAAGGGTTTTCATGTTATTTGCAAACTTAAGATAGTTTTTGGAGGATATTTTATGCTTTCTTCAAATGCGCACATCATTTGTTGTTCCTAATGTAATATTTGATAATCAAATTTAATTTTCTTTTTAATTTATCACATATTAACTTTGGCTAAATTTTTGGTATACCCTCCTATATACATAATTTTATCACTTGATATTTTCCGACGATTCCAAATCATAATGTAAAATGTAACGCATACTGTGACTTTTGTGATAACATATGAATTATTTATCATAATAAATCATAACATATTCTTAATTCAGTTTATCATCTCGTGTCATATTAATTTCCTAAATAGTATAAATTACCTTTTAAATATACAAATTTTTCTAATCAAAATGCAAAATTCGTCAACATTTTTAATAATCTCTTTTTAAATACTTTTTTAAAACCTCCATACTTATTGTACAATAATAGTATATACCTCTTAAACCATTTTTGTTAAATTCCAAAGTTTAATTTAATGCTGAACAAAGATTATAATTATTCCAATGACAAGCTTCGTATGATGAAAATTATCAGAAACAGTACCATAGTTGCGCGGTTCCAAGTTTTTGTACTAATTGGATCTAAAACGATTTAACGAATACAAAAAAATGCCGTTATATAACTTATGCCAAATGAAATCAAATATCAACGGAAATTATACAAATGCGGTATTCGACATGGAAACACATAGCAAAAGTTACGAGATTAAATAGAGCATTTGAATATTTATGCTATAATTAGAAAGAAAAAAGCAACTTCTATAGTAGTCGTTTCCTTCCGCACCATTTCCAATTCATACCGTAATATTTTCTAAATAATGTCATTTAAAAATAAAATAACTGTTCACGTGAACATGTTTGTGTAAGTTTTTACATCCTTCATTTTAAAGAAAACCTGTGAAAAATACCCACGCTCTTCAACTATTCTTCACCGCTACAATACGCCAGCATATTAATAATAAATCAGGCAAATGATGAAAATGTCAACATAGAATCAAGGAACTGTTCTCTATGCGGTCCTGAACTCTTGTGTTCTGCAATTTCTATTTATTTGATGCAATTAAGTCGCCGTGATTTATTGCATTGATTTCAAGGCATAAAGCCTTGACGGCACGGTGTGCCGCCGTATATCCCGGGTTGATTTCCTGTCAATCGTTTAGGGGCTGGTCGAATGATCGCTCCTTGAATGATATTTATAACCGCGTAGCTAAAAGCTACAGATCAGTAACAGGTAGAAGTGCTACTGTTGCAAGAACATTTGCGCTGCGATCGCCAACTCGCCTGTCCAACGTGGCAATTATGAGCCGTATTTTCAATGATATGCGCATTAAGGAGGCATCTTTCATCAGTGGACTGAAACCGACTATAATGAAGTTATGGCAATTAACGTCAAAGTAAATGTTGGGTATCTATAAATAAGCGCTTAAAATCTGTGAAAATAAAAGTTCTGGTGGGCAAAAAAGTGTATCGATTTTAGCAAACATTACTTCGAACAAAAACAAAATAGAAAATACTTATGTAAATTAATTTACAACTTAACTAGCTGGGGTACTCTGTTTCGCTTAGGGAGTTGATGAGAGATTGTGTGATAGTTGGAGTAAAAGGATAAAATTTAAAATATAAGAGGTAAACTTAAATAAAATTAACATAAATTTACATAATAAATAAGCACAGTATACTACTAAAAACACATTGAAATTTAAAAGTCGTCAAATCCGTTACGTAGAATGTATGCGTTTGAAAAGTTTCTACTACATTTTTTAGTCAAACTACATTAATTGTAGATTGCAAACTCAGGGATACAGGTTTTATGTAATTTGTTAAATTTATAAAAAAATGTTTACCTAATATTTAAGAATCAACAGTTAAACTGAACCATAAATAATTATTTCATGTAATTTCAGTCTTCTTATCAAATATCAATAGCCATAAACTAGTATTAACCTTAACCTCTATCATATGCTAGGTAATCGTTTCTCTACATGTAATTAGTATTTTTCATTATACACGTGATATTTCATACCCAAGTTGAAATTAGTTTTGTATAAAATATATAACACGGTTTTCAAATTTTTTTAGAATAAATATAATTGACAGAAAGGAAAATAAATCATTAAAAATTTGAGGAAATTTATTGAAAAAGACGGTTATTGCAGCATAATTTAGAAGAAAGTTAATTAATAATGTAGAAAAAATGCATCTGTGCATGCGTACTTTCTCTATTGCATTAATTAAGTGTGGTGGAACCAAGTAAAATCATTACATTTAAAAGTAACATGTGTGCGTAGGGGCGTACATACTTAAGTGCGGGTGTGCCTGAATGTGTATGTTCGTGTGCTTATATTTGTATGCCAACTGCTTTTTTCGTACATATATAAGCATTGTTTATACTTATAAACACGCTTGTAAATCCCTCGGAAACATAACTGTTGCTTAGCTTTCGATAATAAAACTCTTAGAAATTTGTTCTATGCTTACTTTGAACTTTCTCTGCCTTTAATTACAGAAAAAAATACGTGCTACGTAAAGAATATACAATATATATATATATATATATATATATATATATATATATATATATGTATATATATATATATATATGTATATGTATATACATATATATATATATATATATATATCACTAGCTAATACCCGGCATGCGTTGCCGCTCTCAATTTACGCTTTTAATAAACGAATGTAAAATAAACGGAAATATTTACATGTACAAATAAATAAAAGCAATGATGTTTTGTCCATTGAATTAAATTCAAACTAATTTTTTCAAGTACTTCAAGAGCAACGATGTACAATATTTTTAGTCTATCCGTCTTCCGCAAAAATATAGCAATCCCTCGGTTCCACTACTCGTAACGATGTTGACGATTCAGCAACTGGGAATCGATCTGCTTCGTTGCATGGTTGTCATGCGAGAAGCTCGTAATTGCTTTTTCTGTCGTGCTCAATCAATAGATCTGCGTTGTTGCGCGTTAAGAAGAAGGAAGAAGGATTATTTTGACAGAGAAAATAACAACTATACAAAGATTCCATTTAATCGTTGAATTACTTATTTTGGTTACTTGTTATAAGTGTTATACGGTTATTTACTTTTATAATATTGTTATTTAATTTAGTATATGGTTAGTATTATTTTATGAAAGTAATTCGTTCACGTGAATGTTTGGAAACCTTCCCCGGTGTACGTACAACTACTGGCCAAAGTTTCACAGCAATCGGATAAACGTTGCGCGAAGGCATAAAAATTCACTTAAGAATATTAATTTTTATACATAGGAAAATTATGTGAGACTAGTATATATATTGTGTATAATCCAATAAATAGTATTGCACTATCGATATAAATAGATCTCCGAAATATATTCGTTCTTTTTTATTTTCAGTATGAAAAGTTCTGAAATTGTATTATTATTTTAAAATTAATATCGTTAAAAAATTATTTTAAAATTAATATCGTTAGCTAAAAAAAATATTTAATCTTTGCACGGCGGAGCCAACTGAGATGCCATCCCTCAGATTTTCGACCATTTATTTGTAGGCATCAGACTTTGATCATCAACTAACATCGAAAATGTTCTTCTTGAAATTTGCTGAATGACCGCCAAATAACAAAAACAATATACACTTCTACAAATATTCATAGAAAATCATAACAAAGATATATTTAATGCCATCTTGCAACAAGCTTTTCGCCCCTGCAAGAATCCAAGAAGAAAAACCATAATTTTATACTATTAATTCAATATTAAATTTTGAAAATTATTCAGGAAGATCTTGGTGAAGAAGAAAATTAAAGGAAAGATGTCATAGATGACTGGAGATAATTTCTTGTCTAAATTTTCATAATTTGTCCGTCGGAGCCATTCAATTCACTAGAAATAATTATTCGAAAGAAAAAGGTTTAATTTAGTGAAAGTTTATTTTGCTGCTGAAATTCCTCCGTCACACCAGACTGAAGGACGTCTCTTAGTTTCCTAAAAAGCGCAAGTCATGTTGATAATTCATAATTAATATCTCGTCGCAATGATTTTTTAAAAGAATGAGAATTTTCCCGCAAATAGAAGGATTATTTAGGTTATGAATTCGTGTATCGATGGAATCGTTATAACAAGAAATACGGGGAGTGTCTTAAAATAAAATTAAAATTTGTTTATGAAGTTTTGTTGAAAATAAACGGAGAATCATTTTTAACGCAACAATTTAGATCGATGGAAAATTTATTAGAATTTGAATTATTTTTTGGTATATTTTTTTGTTGATGTTTTTGCATAGAAAACTAAAACTAAATGTAAGATCTTCATTACGACATTTACTGTCTGAGAAAGACAGTAAAATAATAAACATATGATGTAAAAAAGTAGACAAAAAAGAACGAACGTTAGTTTTGAATAAAGCATTAAATTTAAATTTTTCTTTAAAAAAATTATTGTAATCAAATATATAACATAACAAGAAAATATAACAAATTTTACGTTTGTTTCAATTAAGATTGTGTGACTAAAATTTATTTCAAATCTAAATATATAATTCATGATATAATGAGGCTAACATAAACCTAAATCAGTGCAAACTAAAAAATTTACTCTGTTCATATTACCAAAATCACCTAGGGTTCAATTTTCATTTTCCTAAAGCAATTAATATAAAGTAAGAAAGGAACCATCTGGCCTTGTCCACCACTGAATCACCAGTTAAAGCGATATAAAATTCTTTTCGAAGCAATCATTAATCATGATTTGCCCTAAAGTCTGCGAACAAAAGCTCGCACGTTAGCTTTCGGCCTGATTTTTATTCTCATAGGATGTCAAGTTAACATTACTTGCGGCAGGCAAGGAAATGCTTATAACCGCGGTGACCTGTGGTCACATTGTGTTCTGTTGTAAAACCGTAACAATATGCGGTCAGTCGGTGTAGTGTGAATAATACTTAAGTTCTCGAAAGCAAACCAGGGTCGAGTTTGTCATTTTTCTTCACAATTTTTTGTTTTTACTTAAACATATTAAATATTGTAGTTACTGCAGCTTATATTATATTCAGATTTTACTGCTGTACATTCATAAGTTAATCTGATATTGAAATTTGCTAGTCTGTCACATAACGCTCGAATAGCCATGTAGCTTATATATAATCAGTGCTTGTACCGCCATTCAGAGTCAGTGGAAAATCGCAAGTCTGTCAAATCTAATCTCATTGCTCAATGCAAATCCTCTTAGAGATTTATTTATAACATTTGCAAAATGTCATAGTAGACCAAATTATACAAAGAAAATGTTTGTTGTTAACACGTAAAACGTAAGTTATTTTGAACAGTAATTTAATTTTACATGTACTCCTGAACTCACTACTAGATATAGTAAAAAAAGCCAGTATTATCAACAACACAGGAAGTTTGTTTTAAAGGCGGTATATAGCAATAATACCGTATGTAAGTTATTATACTTATACATGATACTATACATATACATGATACTGTCGGCCGACAAGAAGTCTGTTAAGAAGCTAAGCTATTTTTTGCTGCCTTCAGATTAAACGATTGGCGTAAATGATTACCGATGGCAATTTTAAATATTTTATTATGCGTAAAGGCTGCTCGCGTTTCTAACTTAGTTTTATTACAAAACAATGATTCCATTATCTGGAAAGGCTCATTTTAAATGACTTTGAGTATTTGATTAGCGGTGATTATTTTATCTTTGAACTTATGCTGTTATGGTCTGTATGAAATGAACTACAAATTTATCTGATTATTTTAATAAAATCTTTTTGTTACCGGCTAAATTAAAAGTCACACGATTTTGGTTAAAAGTTAAGAATCACAGTGTTCAGAAAAAATTAAGATGACTGTTAATATATTGAAAAAAGTTGTCTTTGTTTAAGCAGTTGTATTAAATTTTAGTGTCCGAATTTTTTTTTTTATAAATACGTTTACACAGTTACTGAATTTCGCATTTCAATATCATCTGAATAGTTTGTATCATGCAAACAGCAAAGTTCGAATCCCTTGGTTTGTTTTAAATATTTCCTTTACTAAACATGTAAATACGTAATTGTAACTGGGCAAGTATTTGTTTACAAAGTTTACAGTGGACATGATATCGATTCTACTCCTAATTGCAATCATTGTATTCGCAGAAAAACTTTAAGATAATTGTACTCGTATCTTACATTGGGATCAGTTTCAATTTCAGTAAGGCCGAATTTCATAGTTTTTTGCCAGTTTAGTATTGTGATCAAACACGACTTATAGAATATAAAACCATTTTCTTTTAGTGGCTAATAATGCGTCTGCCTGTTTTTTGGTATAATCGTGTTGTTGGAAAATCGAAATTTCTACAGCCATCTTCAATGAATATATGCTGTCTTGATCAAAACTCATTTATATGCCTGTCTTCTGTATTAGACTCGCAGTCTACGGTTATATCTATTAATCCTAACATATCTTTCAGGCCTTCGGTAGTACAAATATATTCCGTTTACACTCGAATTTTATCACATTTACCAAGATTTAATTTTTCTTTATGATTGATTCTAAGAAGATCGCGTCCCGCCCTTTGCCTTTTCCCAGTACCTTTATTCCATACAAGCATACTCTTTTATTCACAAAAGCAGAATGCATTTAACTGGTACATGCCATTTACTAGACCCCTAGTTGTCAAAACTTAATTTTTTTAAACCCTTAACCAAACAACTTTTCTTCTTAAATAATACTTTAACTCCTTTTTCAACAATTTGGCTCACTGGCAGCTTTATGGATATCCAGAAACACTTTCAATAGTTTGTGGTCTGCCGATTTTATTAATAGGTTGTGCTTTCCCTAATATAATATTGCAGCGTCTATTCATTTTTATACCTAAAGTTAATAATGTTTTGTCATTTGTGTGGGAGTACATAAAACTATACACCATGATTCGTTATTGTTTATTGAAATTGTCAAAGCATAGCTTATATTTTCAGGATTTAAACCTCTCTTTCTTTTTTGTTTAGATCCGCATTCCGCTTTTGTATGCCAAAATCTACTGCAATTGAAGCCACGAGATTACGTCTGTAAATTATTTTTAAGTATTTTCCCCATAAACGAACTCTTTCGTATCGCTATGGGTTTTTCTGACGTCTTATAAAATCTTTGCTTTAACCGCATCCACGCTTATTTTTGTACAGAAACTTCCGATAGCTAACAAAATTGATTTGTGTAAATTCTGCAGACCTAGGAGAATTAATGTTCCGAACTACGCATCATCTGCTTTGAGCCATATATTTCGAAGTGTACTTGCATGGGTTAGTATTCTACTGATGTATTATTCGATATACTGACATTCTTCAGGAGTTGTAGTACACAGACCCCTAAGTAAAGTCACTCGTGACGTTAGTATCGAATCGATTTTTATTCTTACTGACTAACTTCTGCGGTAGTAACCTAATAGATGTAGGTAATTAAACCTTCTATAATATGGGACATCAAGGCAAATGAGAAACATTTCGAATACCGAACTTATTTTTCAAATCGTTGATTAAATGGCGAAACTAAAAATATTGTTTCTTTACTGTCAACGAATAGAATATTACAATTATGGTTACTATTATTTTCTTCTTTTAAATGTACCTTTAAGAAATATTTTATAAAAATATTGGTTATATTTAAAAGTAAAATAAGTTAATAAAGATAAAATAAAATGCGAACAAATATAAGATGAAAAAGTATGTAAATATGTATTTAATTACATCTGTGAAATATAAAATATCGACAAAAAATTGTAAATTTCTTCTCAAATACGTTAATAAATAAAACGAGTTAATTAAAAATTAGGTCATTATCTAAAACGACCCACCGTTTATAACATATATTGTGCAACCAAATCTAAATCTATCTTATCCCAAACTCTTCTATCTGAATGAAACAAAGAGCCTGTAATATAACAATTCTCGTAACACAGTTTATGTTAAAGGGGTATAAAACTACAATAATACTTATCACTTACACGAGAGACTTAAAACAGGCGTAAAACGAAAAAACTCGCACTTTAACTTTCTACAGGACTCTATGCACCTAACCCACCACGTTATTATTGTATGTACTCTCAAGAAAATGCAGTTAATCGCAGTGCCGTTTGGCTTATTATAACGCCATTATAAGATACGCCCAGATAGGATCGATGGCCTTTTTTCGGAGTAATATGAACTTTTTTTTTGAGTTAAAATCACACTTTTTATATATTCTGGTTTAGAGAAGGGACTTTCAATAGTGTAAGTATTTGGATATTGGTTAGGAATATTGTGTTTCTTCTTTATGTAATCTTTTTTTTTAACATAGATACATTAGTTTTCAAAAATGTTTGGAGCTTAATGTTACCCTAAAAACTGATTTTCCCAAATTTAACAACAAAAAAAAGAAAAAGAGGTGGCTGTGTGTAAAATGATCTGAATAGTAATTAAGTATAAAAAAAATTATAATTTCCGTTGCTGAAAACAATTTTTAATTTTGCTATTGTCAATACATATCATAAAATTTGGTCAAATGCATTTATTTTGCAAACTACTCTGGTCAAGGGACTGTTTCGACTAGACAAGCAAATGAAACTGACAATAAATAATATTCTAAAGCAACACTCGATAGTAGAAACAATTTATATTCATATAACACTGCAAATTTCATTTTATATCCTTGAAAATATCCATTTAAATGATTAGTAACTTTTTGATGTATTATAGTATTATTTCCTAAAGTGTTAAATTCATCCTGAATTTTTTTTAAAATTCAATAAAATTTATATGCAATGTGAAGGTAGTTGAACTGACTGTATTTAATTTGGTTATGTAAAGATGCTGGAAAGAATATACGTATGTGTAAAATTTAGTAGTATTGCGAAATATTCGACATATTTTAGTACTTTTAAAATTTTGTTTTTATTAAAGAAGTAAGTGTGTACTGCTGAAAAGATTAATCAATTAATTTACTTTCATCGATGCTAAATTATTGATTATAAAATACAACCACCAAGCAGAAGGTACACTACCTTTTGCTAATGAAGTCACGGATAAAAGTATTTGAATATATACTTAACACATATACACGTGTGTTATATAACAACATATACATATATATATATATATATATATATATATATATATATATATGTGTGTGTGTGTGTGTGTGTTTTTTGATAAAACCAGTCAAATAATTGGTAATCGCTACAAACATTTGAAAATATAGTTTATTTCCGCGCCACTATTTAAAACTATATACCTATTGCCGAATATACAATTGCATTTGCATATCAATACCTCCAATATGACTCTAATCTTTATCTCATAAAGTAACCAAAACGTACCAAAACTACACAAAGTAACCAAAAGTATGATATAATAATACAGTTCAAGGGAAGGAAATATGATTGAATGTGATAAATGAAATGAAGAGAGCCATTTTAAAGTGGTCTGATTATTTAAACAAAATGTTGATTATTTACTATCGTACAAATACAGTTAAACCAGGTTTAAGCTTGGTCTAAATTTAAAGACTGCTTGGAACATGAGAATTTCTTAGCACACAAAATGGTATATGTAGAATTAATTATTATGATAGTGAATATTGGTAATTACGATATAAAATTTAAAATTATTTTCTTTTCGCTATTGATTTATAATTTTCTACCATGAGAAATCATATCTCGCCATTTGATAACCGTTCAACAGGTTTCAGAGGAAAGTAATCGCCATAAATATTGGATAGGATTTGGTAATAAATTATTCAACTTATAAAATATTGAAAAAAATACATGGAAAAGAAAATAGCACACTAACTTTTTTATAATCTATGGAGTATTTTATCCATTTAATTATAATGATCATAGCAAACTATATTTTACTGAAAAAATTAATTCCTCTGTTTCTGTTCCAAAACTGTCTTAAGTAATAATGAATAAAAACTAAAATCTGACTGCATTTATCGTAATAACCTTGACCTATATCCTAGTCTATGTTTCGTTTCAATAAAAAAATATCCATGCAAGTATCAAGACTGCTTATATGCAATGCTTCGAATGCAATGGAACATATAGATGATTAATATATTTCAAAAAATGTACGCTAATAGAAGTCTTAATCATGAATAAGAAGAAAAATGGAGTCCCGCAAGCTTTTCTCCGTAGCACTTATCATTGTAGACTGGCTGCAGTTTCATATTAGGCTGCGGCGTGATCGTAGGATGCCACGACTACTAGCACTCTTTGTTAATACATATTCAATAATAACGTCGCAAAAAATCATTAAAAAGCTAAGGCACGACCTTTTATTTGCCACTTTCATGGCCAAATAATGTTTGAAGAATTTTTCGTATGCCCTTCCATATCATTATTATGAATATATATTATTTGCATGTTTTACATAAATTCCTTTTTAATAAATTATTTCATTATTTTTAACAGTTTATTACTTATTTAAATAAAACGATATAATTATTTAGCAGTAATTATTTTAGGTTAACCAAATGCTGTAAAATATAGATTGTTCAGAATCTAGCAATTTTATATAATTAAGAGTATTTTAATTTACTCCATATGTCAAGATAACAAAGGCTCTGTGACATTAAAACAAAAAAACGTCACTCGTCAATAAGTAAGGGTAATAGGGAAAATTATTATTGGAATAAGTTTTATTCAGTTTTTGTGACTAATATGTCGTAGTTTTCTTATTTTATCAGTAATTTAACGGGCTTATGTTGTATAGCCGCGTTTACTTTCTGCATATTTTGTTAACACATTTAGCAATTCTTAAACGTATCTTATTATGCACATCATGAAAATTTCTCTACTCACATCATGAATATTTTTTTTAGTCCGAGTACCAGATATCATTAATAATTTTGGTTTAAAATTACAGGCTTAATTTTGTAAATATAAAAAATTATAATAAGTAAATAATTTGTGTCTCATAATTGTTTATCTAACAGCAGCTGATCGAATTCGTGATTAACAAATTAAGAAAGTGGGTTTGATGCCAGTTCTTAGAACCGCATATTTTTTATAGAAATTCGGAGCGCTTTAGTGAATAAACGAAGAATGTGAGTGAAGTACGACGCTAGTTAATGTATCGGAACATAATTGTGATTGAAAAAAGATGGGGATCGTATATCGCCTACAATGTTTCACATGGTTGGCAACTCTGTGAAGACAATTACTCCAAAGAGAGTCGCGGAAAAAATTAAACATTTTTTGTTATTTTAGACATAAATTTGTTCTATTTAAATTACGGAACTGGACTTATCATATTTCTTGAATGCAGGAGTCTATTGAAATTGAATTATTACAAAAAAATGCAACATAGTGGTAATTAAAATGTACTTAATATTTAAGGAAAAATACGTGTGTCCTTATATGAAAATGTAAGTAAATCTCGTAAATAATCATTTTCTGATACACAATTATTCCGTATGGAAGAATTTGGATGTCGACACCAATATGCTACCTGGCTCCATCTATTGTTTACCAATTTTTTCATTCTCTTAAAGGCATTCTGGCGAATCACATGTGTTTGGAAGACATATGGTATAAACGTTCCATGACTTTGGAATATAAACTGTTTTAATTGTCTATATACCATGTTTTATTTTATATCACTAAATAACGTAATCAACATTTCTTTTACATTAAACTCTATTTATTTTTAATTTAATACGGTATATTATTAACTACTATAATTTCATAAGTCACTTCATCAGCTCTTACGAAAGAGAGTTCTAGCCTTTTTTTACATAGGCAATTAACATATTTATCATATAGATAAAGGTTTTTTTACTACATAAATCCTGCATACGAGAAAAAGTAAAATATTAATGAATTACCATATCCTCATATCTTTACGTACCTTCTTCTCTGACTGACAATGCTCTAAATATATATGCTTATTATTTATGTTCTCGATGTTGTCTTTAAAGTCTCTTACTTAAATCTTGATTCATCATAGAGACCTTAGTTCAAGATTTAGTTCCATGATATTTGGAGCACGCTTATCACCAAAAAAAATGTTTTAGGACATTTTTAAAAATTGTTCGTCATGTAATATTATAGATATGAAAGTCGTGAAGTCCTTAATAATTAACATCTAAACAGATACACAGATTTATATGAAACTCGGTATACACGTAGCTCATGTTAAACTTGAGCTTCTTATTCGAATTAACGTTTATGCTGTTTATATATATATATATATATATATATATATATACATATATATGTATATATATATATATATATATACATATATATGTATATGTATATATATATACATATATATATGTGTATATATAGATATTTATACAAATATATATATATATATATATATATATATATAAATATATATATATATATGTATACACGTATATATTCTGTAATATTCTTGGGCCTTTTTCACTACTAACAAGAATTAAAAACATAGCAACTTATCGTGCAGCGGATGTGTTAAATTTTTAAAATATTTAACAATTTTATGGACAGCTCCAGTAACCTCCTCTGATAAAGAATATTCCCACCATATTGATGGAAAATCCACCCGATTGAAACTGCGGGCTGCGGGCGGGAGCTTGTTAAATATAGGCGCAAATAAACATTTAACAAAATAAACAAATATATAAAAAATATATAAATTTATAATAATGTTTAATGCAAATATCTTTTAACTTTTTACTAAATTAATTTTTATTTAAGTTATATTTTCAGTATTTCTGTGGCTACTTTCTTGTCGATTAATAAAGCATGACCCCGAATTTGTGATATTAAAAAATGGAAAATTAATTTTGTTTATGATAATGATATTTTACCTAAGTAAGATTAGTTACCTGAAATAAAAGCGCTATTTATAGATAAATTGAACTATAAAACAAAATAAACTTGAGGCTATAAAACAGAATAAATTTGAGGCTTTTGGTGAAAAATTCGATTCAAAATGAATTTTCATTAGGTTCTTTTTCCATTCCTTACTAACGGATCACATTACTGCTGTCTACATTTCCAAATTTTACATTTAAAGATAATTTTTTTCATAAGCTTTAGAAATATATAAATCTAGTGTGTTAATTTTAAATCTTTACTTCCGTTTTATTTAGTGCAATAAAAATATCACAGTTGTGTACTTCTAATATATTTACTAGAAACATTATTAAGTTAATTGTAATATTAACATATCCTTTATGTCAATGTTAAAATGCATTGAAATGACAAATTGACCTTTATAAAATTGAGAATTCCCAAGTGTAGACTATATGCTACCTCATGAATCTAACAAGTGAAATTTCATGAGAACACCCCTATGTGTCTTTGCATCATGCGTAAACGTAAAGATTGTTATACAAACAGAAAAAAAAATTTTAAAAAATTTTTCTTTTTATCAATTTTATTATATCCCCGAAATCCTTTTATATTGAATATCCTCTTTGTAATGCTGGCTAATTCCAATGTTTTATTAAACGTGTAGATAGCTATAGATACTAAAGTATATAAAAATTAAATTTGAACAGTGTAGTACTAAACCATCAAAGTAATTAAATTATTAATATTGACAACAGATTCAAAATTTGAACAAAGTAAACTAATAAGGCATATATATAAGAACTAAAAATGACAAACAATGACGTCTCCCCTCATGCAATGCCCACATTTTTTCTGCTTACTCAAGCATTCTCAACCTCTCGAATGAAATATGAAATTCCAAATTTCTCCTCTGACCACGCCGATTTCGCCAATGTATGTCCGTGCAGAAAATCACTAGATTTATAATGCACGTAGCGCCATCTATTGATGTACATAGATATAATATACATCTATATACGTGTGTGTAAAGTAGTAACACATTTCTTCATATTTTTAGAATTATTTAATATACAAATTTTTAGATTAGGAAAAATTAATTTTATTAAAAACTAAATGTTACTTCAATTTGATCCTTTAATTCTTCCAAAGTTCTCTTTTAAATGATTCGGTAGTGTTTACAAACATACAAGCATACAAAATTTCCAAAAGTAACATTTTTTTATCGCGCAATTTTTATCAGAAATAAAAACATTTTTTTTTGAATTTTTTCCTAAATCAGTTTACCGTAAATATATTTGATGTGCAAGCAGATTTATTGTACAATTTTATAATATGTATAGATATATATTTTGGTTTAGGGACGAATGAAATTGTCATAATGACCTATATCACGAACATTATTTTTCAAGAGAAATCTTTTTTATCGTCTCGCTACTTCTTTCTGTAAGATGGCAAGCAAAGTGTTATTCATTTTCTTTTCAAACTAAATCTTTGAGAAATTTTATATGAGTGTATTAACAATCTGTTATTTTCTTATATATGTTAAATATTTTCTTATTGCTGAAATATCTACGAAAACCTTATGGAGAAAACCTCGCCGCAGCCTATGTATTTCGCTTATTATAAAGAAAGGAATACCACTCTATGCAAAGTCTGTCCATAAATCATATATTTTGCACCACTACATTAGATGCGAGAAATAAACTCAATTTTAGGTTATCGTAAGGTTGTAATACAAACAGAAAAATCGTTGACCCAAGTCAAGGTATGCATCGAGATTTGATTTAAAATTTTCTGAATTTGAAAGTGCCATGTTTAGGGCGAAAAAAGTGGATAATTTGTTAAATTGTATTACGTGACACAAAGTCTTATTCTAGTAATCAAAATATAGTTTGAGTTTGTTTTTTACACAAGATACAAATTTTAGTGTAAAATAACAAAGTAAATATTTCGTTAGATTGAAGTGACAAAAAAATACTTTACTCTAAAAATTATGTTCTCAGTTTCACTTCACTACATAACAATTGTTTAAAAAAGTTATTGAGATTTTAAACGAACACGTTTTTTAGTTTTGCATTTAGAAATTTGGTAATAATTCAAAGCAACGATCAACAAATGAATGGAAAACAGAATAAAATAGACCTATGTAAAGTTTCCTTTTAATTTTGTAGGGCGCAAACAGAAAAACGATGTTTCTGATATAATAAATCTACTTGTAAGCTATTTATGTAAATAGATTTAACTTTTGTTTATGAAGGTGTGTCTGGAAAATATTTAGTTTAAGTTAATGTACATAGAAAGATATTGATTATACTCAGAATTTAAAGTTTTAATATGAAAACGAAAATTTTGAGCATTGCCTTAAAAAAGCTTAATTGTTCGAAATATAATAAAATTTCAAATCTATAGCTACTTTAATAAGGCGCTCTGTCATAGTATTCATATGTTTCATGTTCACTTTTAAATTATAACAGACCTAAGAAGCGTAATAAATGAAAATCAGCAAAAAATATAACCCGCAATAGCAACAGTTAACCAAACTAAAAGCTTAGCCTGTAGCTTGATAAAAGCTTGATATATGGCTCTATATAACATATTTGGCTATACATATTCTTTTATCAGTGGTCGGCAGTGGGTCGACAGTGAAAATGCCTGCCGAGCCAGATACGAGTATATCGTAATTAAGTACAACAAAAAATACCAAAAATACATTTACCATCGAAAAAAGACCTTAACGATACTCATTAATGCCGCGCGTATCTCATTTAGGTTTCGATATAAAACATTATGAATGTGTATGTACAGGCCGCATTTGAATACGATGGATGAATTTTTTGATAAGCATTTTCCTAAAGTGTGCCTAATAAAATTTAAATTCTGTACATAAACTGTTGTAATTTTAACAGTGTTAATAATAGTTTATAAAACGGATGAAACTGTATTGAATGTATCCAAAGTATATATTATTATTCAACTGAATTAATAGAAGTGGGTTTTTGATATTCAAATGGACAGATGATAAATGACAACACAGGACATAAAGCATATTTCTTATACTAAAAACATACTTCACATATATTTGACAAAATAGTTTACAAAAAGGACGATGAAAAAAATTTTAACAAACCTATATTTGTTCATAATGATTAAATTATTAGATGATTTTATGTCGTACAGCTACATGGAATGGGTTGTTACATAGGTAGTTAAGTGTGGGATAAAGTTATTTATGTGAGACATATTTTTTAATAATAGAAGCTATGCTGATTCGACTTTACTCCAAAAATAGTCACATAAACGTGGCCATGTTATTTACTGCACTTACACATAATGACCATCAATGCGTTTAATAAAGCAGAATTAAACCACCGTAGAAGTTTAATACTAGAGATCTGCAGTGTGATCCATGGTTCTCCATCGATCCAGTTAGCAGAATAACTGTTAACTTTATTTTATAGTAAATGTAGTTTAAATAGTATGAAACAAGGAAAAACAAACAATAGTTATTTGAAAGATACTATTAAGATAAAAGTACAAAATAATTGAAATATAAATTCGTTTGAATTGGTGGACGCTGGGAATAAAACAGTCGCATAACCTCAAAAGTTTTTTCCTTTAAAAAGCGTTCTGATGTCGTCTATTGAACTCGTTAACAAATAACTTGCATGCGTGTACATAAGGATAAACACTATAGTGTTTACATATATAATATGCGGATACGTAGTATCAAGATACGTCATTTTCTCAAACGTTTCTCTATTTTTGAAAACATACACCGTAGAAAACCTGGCTATATCATATTATAGAGCTACCTAAAAATAATAAAACTGATCTTCTTAAAGGGGAAATGAATATATATGACCTGTACATTTGCCTGGAAAGTTAAAAGTTACGTATATTCTAAAGTAAGGACTTTAAATATTATTGATGATGGTATTGTAATAATTATTTTTATTTCAGAAAACATAGCAAGTTTCATGTATAATCCCTTACTTAGATTAAAATTGCAGGTAAACATACTTTGAATACATTTATTGAAAATAATTTTTTAAAAGTTTGAAAGTTCTATCATGGAATATGCTAAAAAGATGAATCCAAAGTATTCCTATGAGACAAAAAATTAAACAAGCGGTTAAAACAGTCAATATGAATTTAAATCTTAACCAGCTTACATACTTAACCCTTTATCTTTCTGTTTGGCACCCAACCATAAACCAGCGCAATACGTTACGCCGGCCTACAATTTATTTATTGCAATGAAGTAGCCCTTCCCACGCGCAAGTATCGGAACGACACCCTGTAAACAGGCGATCCCCAGTCGTGCGTACAACCCCCTAACGAGGTACAATTTATTTCCTCTTCATCGGAATCATGATATCAAGAGGAAATTTTAATGATTTGTGATGAATCTAAAAAGTTACCTTCATAATTAACATTACTTATGAAAAGGGCGTTCGATCTGCGCGCGTAGGTACCTAATAAGCGATTATAGCCCTAAATAAAAAGAATTTTCTGGGTTTCCGCTATTTTTTTTTCTTAATGAATGATTCGATGTAAACGGACAGAGCATGTTATTTTTTTATATTTATTAATATATACTTTTAAAGTCATGTCGATTAACGTGTCACTTTGACACTGACATTTAAAATATTTTGTTTCCTGCCGACAAATAGTGGGTCTAAATCTTCATTTTCATGATTTAAATTGATGGTTGATAGCTTAGTGAATAATGTGCACTAATATTCAACAACAATTTTCAAGGACAATCTACAGTAATATTCTTTAACTTAGCATATATGACAATTTAATGTTAAATTGAACTAAATGGAAATAATTCTAACATGCATATAATATAAACTAAATGGAATAATCCACATATGAAAGGAGTTACAAATTACTGGATTAAATAATTTTCCAAATTAAATAAGTTGTATTTTGTTTTCTTCCTAAGACAATATTATTCCCGAAGTTATTTACATACAAAACTGCACTTTCATATTTTACCCAGGTTTATTTTTATTAAAAAAATGATATGAAGTTATTTTTAATCCTCTCTGTACGAACACTATAAATACATATTACAAGCACTGACGGAATTTCGGAAATTTTCATACTAAATTTTTTAAGGATTAATTTTTAGTCATGAAATTACCGTTCTGGATCTTAGACGATCTAAGATACGAATATAATTTTTTCTTCCCTCTCCAGAGTTACAAAGTTGATAATATTTATATCCAAAATTCTGCAATTGCATGTTTGACTTAAAAAGTAATTTTAAATAATCACTTTACAGAAGTACTTCCTAAGAAGCTATAAAATAATTCTAAAACTAAATACGATTACGATACGCCATATTTACGTATTGTTTCATATAAATATCAAAATAAAACATTAGGTGTCGCTGTATTTCTCACTTGTTCAAAATTGATAACAAATATTAAAAAAGAACACGTTTTAAGTTGTAATATGTGAAATGGCTGCTGCGTTGTATTAAGTTTTGATATATTTATATCATAAGTCGGTAATCACAAACAAGGCAAAGTTCCGTAACATTAACATATCAATTGAAAATTACCTAAAATTATTTTATTACCCTTTTTTACGTTGCATTTATTTGGGTCATTAATGACATTAAATATATTTAATATTGGAATGAATTATGAGTGACTCATAAATACATTGTAAATGAAACCTTAGTATGTTCTATTCAATTATATTGAAATGAGATAGAACAAAGTACAAAAAATACTAACTAGGCATAATTATTTTTTCATTATTTTAATGAAACAGAAATTCGAAAATAATCTTTACGAAATAACAAATACGTGAAATGAGTAATAATAATATTCCTGGAATATTTAAAAATGAAACCCTTCGTATACTTTTTTCTATTTATTTGCTTTTCCTTCTCAGGTTATTCTAAATCTTACAAAATGTATTTTGAGAGTCTCAATCTGCACTTTACCTTACACAGAGTCAAATACCGCTACCGTGAATTACATCATAATGATAATAATTCCTCATTACGCAATAAAAAAACTATTTGCTTTCAATCTAGTTATAACAGGCTATCAAGTAAATGTAGATGTAGATGTTGATTTTAACAAACCATTTCGTATTATGTAAGGAAGAATGGAATACAGACTCGTAATATTGTTGGCTATAATATCATTGTTCCACATATGCTCAAAACTGCATGATCCCTAAGTCAGGAAATAGACTTAATATTTTTCGGACATAAACATTACAAACCAATACTCAATTTACCTACAATTAATTTAAGTGCTTTTAATTTTCATATACTAGAGCTAAGTATATAATTGTAATACCGCGATCTTTACCAATTGCTCTTGCTAACTACATTTATTGTTAATTATGCCGGAAGAATAAGCAAATAAATTAATCTAAAACAAGTGTGACTTAATCGTATGATTTTTTTAATTTTTTAAGTGAACCCATATATTTCCATCTGCTGTTTGTCGACAAAATTAGACTATTCGTGTTGGTCCACAGCTTCTTGATAATACATTGAAAATATTCATGTCGTTTGTACATAACTCATTCATCTTTATTTCATAGTCGCCCTCATCGCTTGGCAGTTTGCTGGAACAGGTAGCTTTTTTACATTATCATATCATCTTATTTGTACTCAACTTCGTCACCTCCTGTATTTAGTGTTGCTAACAATAATTAGCTGTTCATAACTCTCGTCTATACTCCGCGTTTTTCAGTTAAAATAATAATATAATATTTGTTTATATCGTTTCAATAGGATAGTTACATTATTACGTGTAATTCATTGTAAAAGAACAGATGCATTTAGCTATGTCACCGTTCACGATATCCGTAAAATTCACGTTAATACCAAATTTGAAATGCTATATACATTCTTTTGTCACTCAAGATACTCATGTTTTTTATTAGATAATAAGAAATATCAGACCTCATCTTTCACTTATGTTCCGGAAGCTTATCATTATATTTTTAGCTATGGTTGTTTTGTGGTTGATAATTGGAATGAAAGAAGAATTGGCCAAATTTGTCACTTTTCGTTCCCAGTTAATTTAAAACAAACAGCCTTTATATTGTCAGTAGATGTATTTTCTGCTAACAGGAAAACCAATTCCCCACTCTTAAATTCCAAACCATGCCTTCTCCAGATATATCGTATAGATCCATGATATGAATACCTGCCACGACCTTTTTAAGTACGATACATATTTGAACAGTTGGTGTCAAATTTAATGAATGAGCTATGATTAACATTTGAGCTAGATCTAATATCTTTATGAGCGCTAGTTGTTCTTATATTTAGTCAATAAAGCATGGCATCAAAAGGGTGTTGAATTTACTACCTTACACGATTATTTGGCGGACGTTCAGAACTTTCTCTGTGGCCTTTTTGCTTCTCATAAACCATTAATTACTTTTAGAATTAATGTTTCAAACTTATACTTCAGTATTCAATTAATTACCTTCTAAAATTACCTGCTGACTGGTTCCTTGTTACCGCAATTGTACTTTCGTCAAAACAGTTATAATCCAGGAAGCTCCACTGAAAGTAAAGGACGAAGGGTTGTTGTCGAAAGCATGAACGAGCACGAATTTTGTGAATAAGCACGAATTGCGTCGCAGTATGTATATATGTATGTGTGTGTGTTTTACATATACGCATAGAACCGATTTTTTTTCTTTACACGAAATTTACTGGCACTCGTCGTGCCATAGGGAAAGATGACGGATGCCTTAAGGCCGATGGTATGATTGCGTCGCTTCACATTCATTCGCTTCAAATTAGAGTTTATTCTTTTTTCTTTTAAATTCTTCTCTACTTTCGTTGCAATATTCACACATTACTATGAAGGTCCAATTCAGTTTTCTTCTATTACGCGGAAACACTTTCGATTTCGTTCGTTAAATTTCAATATTTTAACATTCCGTAATTTTCAAGGGGGAATTGCGAATGTTGTTTTTTCGTTGAGTAATTTTCAATTCTAGAGTTTTCAATAACTCTTCGAGAAATATCCCAGTTTATTTTACGTATTTGACATTTTTGATGGCAAGTTCTACTGAGTATTATACTGAGTAAGTCCAATTACATGGTATGATTTTTTTACAATACCGGTTCTATTGCTCTAAAACAAGTTTCACATAAATGTTTCGCATATTAAAAAAATATATTAAATATTTATACAAATCTTTACATTGCAGGATTTGATTTGTGTTTTATTTTGCGGAAGGTATATTTGGTCAATTTTTTTTAATATTGTTTTGTTTGAAATCATTACTGACAATGTTAATATGCTTATAGTAATCTTTCTGGCACGTCTTTTGAATCTTGGTACAGAGTTCATATTTTCCAAACTTGAATCCATTTCGTTTCAGTACTACTATTTTCATCTATTTCATTTCAGTACCACTTATCTACATGAGCATATCTGCTACGTCCGTTAAAAGGAGGCTCTTAATAAATACCTTGGAAAAAGTTGTTACAAGTTCAAAGGTTATATGTCAGGCGTATAAGCAGAGAAGTATATGGTAATCAAACTCAAGCACAGATATTAACAGTTTATTGCGTAATGATGGTGTAAAAATACTGTAAATAACTCGTTTACAATTTACAAATAAGCTAGAAAATGTCTTTTGTCGATACCAAACCATAAATTATTTGAAGGTGCCTTTGGTGATTCCACTGAAATATCGGGTTATCTTAAATTTCTACTATCACGGATGTTGTTAAATCCAGAATTAAATAAGAATATAAATAATATTCCAATATTTACAAGATCGTTCATACGCAAATATATATGAAAAAGCGTACTTAAAATTGTGTTATTCCCCATATTTCCCAATAGCTTATTTCTAAACAGACTCATATTTAAGTTAATTTAAGTTCAAACAGACTTATTACTAACTATATTAGCCTTCACACCATTTGGCGACACATTTTATGTTGTTCAAAATGACGGCGCAAATTAGCAAACCCTCCATCTCCCTTCGTTTTTGGAAAACGTGTCGATAACCATAAACCATAGTCCAAAAATAATCAAGTATTTGCACAATTTACATGTTTTGAGGTGTTAGGAGTATTACCAGATACCTAGACTATAGAAAAATAAACTGTCGTAATACTATTCTAAATTTGTGAAGGCTGGTAGATGAGATTCTTCATAACCATGCGCTTATAAAAGTATATTAACTTTTATTAAACGAGTATACATTTGTGCATATCAATTAAGTGAATCATATTAAAATTGCTTGAATGTCTAAATTTATCAAAGTTTATCAAAATATTGCTGAAGTAATTTATAATATTTCGAATGCTATCGGAGCAATTAAAAAAAATAAAATTGAAACTATGGTATAAATATATAACTAAATAATTGTTTATTTCAAACAAAACCTGTAAATGGCGTATATACACTATAATTTAAATCAAACTCTAAAATTACAAGTGTTTCCTAGCTATTTTAAATGAAATTTCAATATTTAAAGCAAACTTTACGTTAATAAATTATGAGAATGAGTTTATTTGAGAGAGATATTATTAAATTTTCGTTGTCAACAAATATTTTTTCTGATCGGAGAAATTAAGAACACTAATTTTCAATTATATTTAAAAAATATTGGCCATGCCTAAATTTTTATCAAGTAAAGTTATTTAGATTTTAATATTCTATTAATGGTGTGTATCGTCTAGATTACTTCCGTTTTATTAAATATTGATAAATACATTTTTAAATCTAATTTAAAAAAATAAATCGATAAATTCAAAGTGAACTTTCACTATTGAATCTATTAGTGGCGTTTGTTAAATTATTTCATTTCATTGCTCTTGCATTTTTGATACACGCAAACGCTTGAGTTACTCATCCTTGATTGCTGTGTGGTCCATTTGTTTAAATGTGTCAGTTTCTAAATCTATACTACTATCATTTAGTAATAAGGATTTTTCATATCAAACTTTCGAAAGCTGCAAATATTCATTCAATAATTGAATAACAATGAGGTCTTTGTAATAAAGTCGGTTGGGTTTCATAATAAAATTATTCAAATGTGATATTGATACTAAAATGAGACCATTTTGATTTCAATAGCACTTTTGAATAAGGTTATTACGAAATTTAATTACATTTGTTCTGGCAGCTCATGCTCCAAACGTCAGCAACCTGCTGATGCAGTTTTTAATTGACGCTGAGTTATTAGTCCATAATATGCCCAACCTGACCTTGGAAACTTGTAACCTTTAATTTTAACTTTATCTTGTATGTTTTTTTTATTTTTGGAGGTTTTTATATTTTAAAAAAGAAAATTTTTATTAAGTCCATAAAAATTTACGCAGATCTTAGTTGGTTTAATTATAAATCATAAATTTTTAAAATTATTTTAACCGTAAAAATATACTTATGAAACAATAGATTCCATTTCATATTTGTCGGTTTATTTAATAAAACATGTCCATCGGTCACTGATTTTAGTTTCAAACATAATTGAATGCAGAATCTATAAATCTCACAAAAATTATCACACCTTATCTAAATTGTCACGCGGGTAAAAGAAAGAGGGAAAATATTTACTTATACACAAATACATCCTTAAATTTTAATATCATAAGACAGAAAAATTGTTAGCAAATGACAAAGGAGGAAAGTTGTATTTTAATCGTCATGTGAAGATATTTTTAACGAACCGCAAATATTCATTTAACGATATTCATTTACGTTTTAGTATAAAACCTAAACTTATTTTCGTTGTAATAACATATTGAAAACCTCATTTAAAAATGAACCAAATTAATAATAGACTCAATTTTAAACCCGTTTATGATTATTTTCTGGAATCAATAAATTTTTACCAAAAATATAATGTCGACACTAAGAAAAATATTTAAATTACGACATATAATTAAAACACAAAGAGCTTTTAAGCAAAGCGGCACTACAGGACTAATAAATAATTCCAAAACTGCGACCTGATCCACCTCTAAAGTCACTTACTTCCGTTACCATATAATCATTCTTACAGTAAATAGGGTTATTCCATGAACCTTTGTGTAAATGATCCGTTTTGAATTATATTGTTATTAAACTCCAGTTTACATCCTGCTCGTTAAGTTCAAAGCAAATCAAACGACATTGTAATTAACGAGACTTACCGAGAGAGACAGAGCTTTCATTGTTGCTGAGTTTCAAAGCTTGGAGATAAATTTCAATGCTTGCTTCGGTGTTTATAACGTTATTGATAATTTTAGGTTTAAGAACATTTATAGGTTATATTTGCTTTGAATAAGATATATATATATATATATATATATATATATATATATATATATATATATACACACATATATATATATATATATATATATACACACACATATATATATATATATATATATATATATATATATATATATATATATAATGTTTGGCCAAACTCGAAAACTTCTGTTTTCATCTTAACATATTTGATTCGAAACGGTTTCCATGAATAAATGTATTTAATGGTATAGTTGTTAATTTATAATATAGAACATAATATTTTATTGTCTATTGATACTGTTTGTATCAATTACTTTTATCAGGAAAAATTTATTATTTTATTACAAATACAGAGAATAATGAAAATTTTGATGATTTTTATATTTTGTTTGTATTCTAATATAAGACTTCATTTATTCATTTCATTTTAGATCAAAATCATTATTTAACAAACTTAACAAATATACTTGACCGTATTCAAAAATCATCAAAATTTAATGGATAGAAATAGATTGTGGCATTTGATTTTCAAAATCACCAATCTTGTATGCATTTAGTGTACAATGTTGTCAACTGCAAATATTTTAATGATTGTTCTGTCTTTTATACAATTCTTATTATATTTAAATAGCACGCTATTTACACAAATAACGTGCGCTTTAGACATATAAATTAGTATTCATTGAAAAACAATTTTACGAGTTTAGACACTAATTACAAAATTGACCATAAATCTACACAGAGGGAATATCCGATTGTAGGGATAACATTTTCATTATGCACGGGTATTTCCAGCAAATAAAAATTTATTGTTCTTGAAGAAATCACTACTCCTTTAAATTTGATAGAACTCTATTTGCATAAATGAAACCAGTTCAAAAATATATTTTAATTGACAACTACAAATCGATGAAATTTGGTCAAAATATTAAATTATTTTGTAATTTTATTAATCGATCGACGTTTTTAAAACGAAATTAAGAAAAAATATCGTACTAGATCAGTCCGTTCAAACTCAACGCTTTTTTTATCCATCTGCCGAAATCGTTAAAAAAGTAAGTACTTCACTTGAATTTTTCATAGTTTTTTTTCATTTCTATGAGAATAAAGTGAAATGTAAAATGGCGCGAACTACAACTTGCATAGTCATAGAGTTTTATATACGACCAATTTATTATCACGTCGTTCCACATTTTTAAATGGCTAATTGATAAATTAATACAAAATGGTCAGGTATGATTGAATTCTGATCGCATTCCGTACGGGTCTTCAAATATAATAATTACTACGAACTCGTAAGTTTATTCTTAATTAACTTGTGATTTAGGGGACCGTACCTTAACAGAAAGGTGGAACCATTATAAGATCTGTCATAATTTCACATGTCTGTCCCTATGTCCGTCACAACCCTTGTTCTCAGAAATTGCTAGATGTAAGGACTTGAAATTCTAGACAGTAACAAAGCATATTAACCCGCATATTTCGTAATTACTAAAGCTCAAAAATATTTATTTAAAAATTGTAGGGATGGAAAATTGGATTTTTTTAAATTTCCATGTGTAATAATTTATATCGTTTAAGAGGGCTAATTAAAAGGGCCATGAAAATATTTTTTCCTAATTTTAGATATTATATCTTCACAGATACCCTGCAAAACATACAAAATAAAATATGTTCTTCTCCTATTTTTCGAATTTACTTTAAATGAAATTATGAAAACAGTTGTTGTCACAATTTATGAAATATTTCCCCTCTTTTTAGGCCTACGGATAATATAGTAGGCAACACATTTTCATTGTTCCGTTTTCAAGGTCGATTTTCTCAGAAACAATACGACTTAAAAACTTTGAAGTTTGCATACTAATATATTATTAACTCATATATTAGGTCAATATTTAACTCCATCACATTTTCTAAAATATTTTTGTAACAAAGCATATAAACATCTTCTAAATTGTTTTTTTCGTTTTGTTTATGATGTGGATATATATATATATATATATATATATATATATATATATATATATATATATATATATATATATATATATATATATATATATATATATATATATTATATATATATATATATATATATATATATATATTTATATATATAATATATTACAAATATATGTCACTCACTCCTTTAGTTTAGCTTCTTCGTAAAAATATTAATTCCAGTTTAAAAAAAAATCATATAAAAATATTACAAAAAAGAAAACAATAAGTCATCGGGTTAAAGCTCAAACGATTGAAGCTAAAAAAATATGTAAAAAATAACAAGTGCTTCACGTAACATCTTTGATAAATTTAACATACGAATATTTTGTGTAAATTTTTACACACAGCATATCTTATAAATATTTGCATTACCTTCAATGATTATACAAGTTGAGAGGGACGACGTTTGTTTATGGTATGACTATAAAATATACCCAAATTTCGAAATAAATAGGTATCGTAAATGTTGATCTTAAACGCAATTTTTTTTTCATCAAAATATTCGCCAAAATATTTTTTAAGACAAAAAACTTTTCGACGATTAAGTAATTTTCAAAGTTTGGTTAAATATTAAAACTAATTTTGAATTGTGCTATAAGCCAATATTATTTAGAGCGCAAGTAAAGTTTTGCATCTCATTATTGATGCAAAACGATACTATTTTTTACGTTATAGTAGTAGTACATTGGGCATAGAATTTATTCAAAAGTTGTTCTTAGGTTAAAGTTTGATTTTCCATGCAATAAATTGATTACGGTGATAAGATCACAAGTTTCATCCACTGGCCGTAGTTATTAACTCGTGTTTACAACATTAAAAAGGGGAAACCGATGTTTCTTTTTCTTCAGATGTGTATTAATAATCCCATCTATTATTAATCGTTTACATATTTTTATCCATTGTTAACAAACAATTTCCTTACAAAGGAAATATAATATTCCAATATCATAATCTGACTAATATCATCTCACGAATCAGACCCCACGGTAGCCGTATAAAGACGGTTTCGCTCCATTAAACCCCACCTTAACTTGGACTTGATTTATTCAAACGGGTTGAGTTTAATTTCCTTATATGTCAATAAAGTAAGGTAACATGAGATTGTCTTCCGATATCTTTACCGCATTTAGCCTACAGCCAAATCGATTATATTAATCAACTGTTAGCGGAGGCTGGTTTGTGTCTGGTTATACAAGATCTACGAGTTGAATAACATTGTTATTTTTTGCAAAAAAAGGGAAAAGATTGTACAAATTCCCGATAAAAACAATTTATTTTGTAAAAATATCTCAGCTAGTGTAGGGGTAGCAAACCTCTGAAAGCACTGAGACAGTGACTAATTAATAACCTAAATAAAAACTTTTACTTTTAGGGAAAGAATTGATTTTGATCATGATTGAAGCAGAAAGGCATAGGTCCTTGTTCATCTTGGTAGAGAAAAACTGCTTGCGGAAAACGTCAATTAGCAAAATGAATTGGTTAATTTTATTTCGCATATTGTGAAAACAAATTAATGATGAAAAACCGCATGCAAGGAAAATTATTTGTTATTAAATTATTCAAATATTCATATTTTTTATCAGGAGATACTGATCGCTTCAGCAAACCGAAGATAAGTTTTTACCGTGAAGCGTAAATTAGATGAGCCTTTATGTTTTATGTATTTCAATTGAAATATTGGCTGTCATTAACCGAGCACACACTGATCTATACCTTATAATTAAATATTCTCTAATTTTTATCCATATTTTAAAGAAAAGTTCTGAACAAGTTTTTGAAAACTTATTAGCCAACATACAATACACATTTGATATATGGAGACCATTATCGGTTAAAATATAGTAAAATTATTAGATTATAGCTTTTAAATTAATTCCGTAAAATATTGCGGCTTTCTACCATCATATCCACTTTGCCTCAAAATTTTGCACACATATTATTATGAATACTATGTTCCAATAAACATTAATATTGAATTAACACAATTGAAATGAATTCGTAAATAATATTGGGAAAGAGTAAAGTACGAACATTATGTTTTATTATATTTACGTTTTTAATAAACAATTATTTCATATGATTTATAAGAAGTGAAAGTAATAACTTAAATATATTTTTGTTTAGTTGAGGCCTTAAACAGAACGAAAACAAATAAGTTGGACGAGCTTGAAAATCATATCAAAAATATCACAATTAATCAGATTTTTGAGTATCAAGGATCTTTCATACAAGAGTATCTAAAAATAATAGGTGTTTTATTTTATTAAAAATACTTCATTTGTTTATTGCACTCTACTCTGATTTATGTCATATTCTATTTGTTCATATAAATACCATCATTATACATTAAATAGGTAATTTGCTGGTATTCAATTATATGTAAAAAAATTTGTCAAATTAACCCCACTGGAATTATGTCTACCACTAAATGTAAAGTAGGTCATCGTTAAAGCTTATTAAAAAATAATGATAACTACATCAAAATGAGACTTAAGAAAAATTGCATTTCAAACCGAGACTACGATATTTTTGTAAAGAAACTTACGATTGGGTCATGTAAATCGCCATTTATCTATATTAAAAGTACATGAAAATGTTAAAGCAATGCATTTCGACACACAATACGCTTCAAAAGTATGAAGAAATGAAATTAATTGTAACAAGGTTTATCACGGTATTGCATTATCAGTTATTCTTAATTAAAATAGCAGTTTGTATTAACCTTGAATATTTAAATGTGTATCCGTTTATACTTAATTATGAAAGGATATTTTTTATATTTTTCTCCAATATCTAAAAGTTTTTTTGTAGAACATATAAAATAATGTAGCTTAATACTTTATCAATTCATTTCTATTTCCATACGCCTTTTCTTTCTGATAGTAATATCCCTATCTCTTTCACTCATGGTTAAACCCAAGTGTTTTGCTTAAAAGGATATAAGAAGTAGATTTAGGATGATCTAAATAAATATATGGAAAGAGCTTTTACTGTTGGTATATTAAGTATAGAATCCTAACAGCTACGTAAAAGAGATGAGCCCACTTTAAACTGATAAAATTGTAATAATGTTAATCTGGTGTTAATTAAACTAAACTTTGTTATGTAGTCAATTCATTACAGGTAAAAGTTGCAAAGGTATTAACAGAGGCTTGTTTTCTGCAATTACATTTAATATTATTCTTGCATTTTCTTAAAATTATGAGTACACAAATATTTATTAGGAGCTAAGATATAGTTAATATTTTATTAAAAAAGTGAATAAGCTTCATAACCCTCAAAAACTTCTAAAGCAGAAGTTATATTTTGAAATTAAAAATATAATTATCATTAATGGCGGTCTTTTTTTATCATAATTTTATTTTTTTTTACAAAAAAGGCATTCTAGCGGTTATCGCGCCTTAATAAATAATTATTCTTAATAAGTGCGATTTCGAGAAATATGACAAATTATTATTGTCCAAGTTTTTTTGAAGGCTAACGATAAGTTTCCAGAAATATATGGTTAAACGGCATAACTAATATTACCAATATATCCGTAGATAAAACCAATAACATATATACTATGAATGATTCTTCAGCCAACTTAACGGCCAGATCTTTTTTGCAGTGCTTCGTAAGCAATTTTCTACTAAAGTATGAGCCCTATAATGCCTTGGAAATGTAGGAAACACGGCCCTTGTAAGTTAAGATCACCTGCTCCACCTGCTTCTATTTTAAATTCAATATTCGTGGAAAGTTAAATGTAATGTTGCCAATGTTCCCTCAAATACATGCAATTTAAATATTTTGCAAATATTTAAACATTTTGTAAAAACGTTACTATATACTTTTGAATTTAGTATGGATTCGTTACTTTTGTGTGAATTTTCGTAAGGAAACTTAAAAAATGTGACCCGCAAATAACCTGTCCCACCATTTAAGTATGATTTCTGAAAACCGGTTCCACAATTTAAATGTCATTTAGTAAAAAAAAACATTCAAACTTTTCGTTTTGTAACGGCAATAGGATTCACTATCGAAAAATCATGTTCCGTTGAAACCTATATGACTTCATGCTAATTACGACGGTGCTAAAATACAAGTTGCAATACCTATAAAATCAATTGCAAAATTTCACGTCTAATTCAATATATTAAATTAATCGTAATTATTTATAAGCTCTTATGTGTTGTTAATATCTGAATAAAGCATCGAACTCAAGAAGTAGAAGCAATACATCATATCTTAATTAAGAATGAAGCGATTAATTTTACACATCTAAAAATATGTAGGTGATAGTAGGTTTTGACACTTTTTTTACGCTCGGGACCTATATACATTATTTGAGCTAATAGTTAAATATTGCATGAATACTTTTTTTAATTACCTTAACCTTAGAAATTAAACTTCGCAATGACTGCCTCAGGCAGCCTGTTTCATGTTGTAATCCGAGCAAGTTCTTCGTGTTATTAATAAATTGATGCACAATTTAATAAAACCTATCCTAATTATAAATTTATAAATGACACACAATTTAAAAAAACCTTTCCTGATTAGGATTTGATAAGAAGACAATTTAATTAAACCTATCCTAGGTCCATCGAAAACTCATATTTTATATAAAAGTTTATTTAGAATATTTTTGATGTGCATTTCTATACAACATAACCTTATTTTAAGCCTACTGAAGATATAAGGTCACTTGTTTAAATTAATTGAGGATTTATACAAATAACTTGATCGATTTTAATTTTTGTTATTAATATTTGGTTAGTTATTTCTTAACTAGCAATATAAAGAATTGTTCCAATTAGTTATGGAATCAATAGAAATATATTTTTCAAAACATAATTCAAAGAACACAAATATTTAAAAATTTGTAAGAAAAGAGAGGAAAACATTTACATGTCCTAGTTTTGCACCTATACCCTAGAATTACTGAATCTAAATAAAAAAATTCTGTGCAATCAGACATATTGCCATATATGGGTACGAAAGTCAGCTCTTGAATAAATGTAATGAAAATAAACAATTATTTTGAAAAAAAAAATATTACGTAAAATCTAGTAGAGAAAAAATATTTCAGAAATTTCTCGATAATTCTAATATACGTAACAAACATTGACGATCCATATGTGTTAAAGTTATGAAATCATGTATGTAAGAGTGGTTACATCATTTTATTACAAAAAATATAATTTTGTCTAGGTGTTGGCGCCAAAAAATTAATGACCGCCTACCGGATAGATCTACTGCATCAAAGGAGAAATAAAAGATATTGGATCATACAGTGGAAAGCTAGTGCGCCTAACGGAAATGTATGGCGGAAAGTGATTGAGTTTATGTTAATCTTAACCGGGTATGGTATTTGAGACATATAAATTTTACATTTTCCGTGACTTTATAATCTTTCCGGCACAATGATATTGTCAAAATAATATATAGAAGTTATTCCTATTTTTATGTTTTGAAATGATTTTGTTTACCCTAAATTTATGCTTCGTTCGAAAAAGGAAACTGTTGAAAGTGAAATTAAATTAAGGTTGTTAATGATGATATAGTGTTATATCATACGGCGGGAAGAAATATATATAGCATTTCACTGTTTTAAAATTATTTAATTAATTTAAAAAATATAATTGTTTATTTGAAGACTGTAGAAAATAAAACGAAGCTTTTAACCTATATCAATCGAAATGTGAGATTTACAGAAAATGAAAGACATTCATAAAGCTAACTGAAAAGTAATTTAGTGTAAAAAGAAGCGACACACTAATAAAAAATGAAAATTATTTTCCTCTATATTTTAAGAAAAATGACAAAATATTCCCAGTTATTATATAAAAAAACAATATTTAAAATACACAATTTTTTTAAATAAATTTTGGAGTTATTTTTTTTATTTTCCTCTTACAGCACAATCGATGATGAGAAGGAAGATTTATTTTTAAAATGTTCTTTTAATATTAAATCCATAAATTCTTCAAGGCAATAACGAAAAAAAGTTTAAAAGCAATAAACATAAATTAGACATAAAATGATACTTTTCCATTTTATGAATAGAATAAAACTTTTGTTTTTTTTTCAATAACAGATCACCAGATAACCTGTGACTTACTGATGCCAAATAAAATTTTATATAATTTATTTTCAAATTTTCATACGCCTCAGTGCAAATGCTTGCTTTTTAGGTTTTTATTATACAGTTATCTTTTAACTTACTGTTTATCCAAGTAATAAGTGGTTTAATAAAAAATTTACGAGCTGATTATAATGTACTAATTTTGGTATAACCAGAATATTATACTTAGAAAATTATTATCGGTAGTATGAAAAAGAAACATTAATATAAAGAGGGCTTCAAATAATAATGGAAATTACAACTTACGAAGAAGGGCCATAGCGTGTGTCATAAATAACTGCAAATAATATTAATTAATACACTTATTTTTCAGTAGAGTACCCTGAAAATTTGGTTACAATTTGACCATGAAAATTAAAAGTGCAACATGGAATTCCTCAACAACGGACAGCGCAGATGGTGTGATCGAGTTTAGGTGATTTAGGTCTAAAGGTATTTCAATAATAAAGTTTCTAGTGTTTTAATGCTACTCGTGGCGACATTAATCTTATTTTTAAGAAAGGTAGTTTTGAATTACGGGGTCGGAATGTGGTTACAGGAACTATTCGCTGATGAGGAGTGAACTCATTGAGCTTGGACTAGTTTCACTTGTCTTGTTGCTAGCAAGAAAGTAATAAAATAAATAGGAAGGTAAATATATATATATATATATAAATATATATAAATATATTTGTATATATGTATATATATATATATATATATATATATATATATATATATATATATATATATACGTGTGTGTATGTATTTATATAAAGGTATGAAAGGCATAGAAAACGATGTACATGTTTGCATATGTGTGGATGTATGTATATATTTAGAGTTATAAAAACGGGTTGGAATTCAAAATATTTAACTAAGTACTGGTATTGTTCTCATTTTATATTTTTATATGCGCTCTTTATTGCAATGTGATTTCAATTTGGTATACATTTTTGTATTAAAGTTTTGTGTTGCATATCTTGACACTTCATACAAGCTCTTCAGGATAACTGAGATAGAAAATGGCACTAAATACTATTTTTTATTTCTTCATAATATATACAAACTAAATTAAATGAAATATTAATATAAAATTTATTAATTACAACAATCGTACGGGAATTAAGTACAAGGTGTTTTGCACTTAGTTACTTTAAATGACGGTATATATATATATATATATATATATATATATATATACATATATATATATATATATATATATATATATATATATATATATATATATATGTAATTATGCTGTAATAAACATTAGCGATTCATATTAATTACAAAAAAAATACGAAGAAATCGATACTAAAAATATTTTGTGCACTGTTATATGTACATTCTGAATGTTATATACACATTCTGAATATTTTTAAAAATTGATTTCATCCATTATCGATTGAAAATCAGCTATAAATATGGGTTTAATCAAGATAATTAACTGAGGACATATCTGACTATAATAAACCGATGATATTGAACTTTTATACTACAAACGTGGGAATGAAATTATCTGTGCCAGTGTAGAAATCGAGAATGAAGACAATAAGACGATGTGTCCTGATTTGAAGCTCCTTTTAGCATGTATAGTTGGTATGCGTAATAGAGACGAAACTACTAGTATGGCATCTATCATCAATATTTTGATGTTTGCTTTCTAGAACAAGGTAATTATCAACATATGTCTATAAAATGGCTTATATAGACATATGTTGATATTTGTTAGCCTCGCTAATCGAGATATTATTTCATATATATTTCTATTAGTTATGCTTTTTTATGACTATTTTTTATGCGTTAATGTGATAGCTAAAAGAGGGGCAGAAGTTTATATTTACTGACTATATGCAAATTTGTATATTCAACATTTTTTCCTTAGTAACAACAAACGTAAATTTCATATGTACTTACAAGACGGGTGACATTTCATCGACCTCCCAACAGCGGTATTAACTGTCGTCTAATATTATTTTTATGTCCATAATCATTACTTAAACTTCATCAGAACGCGTAAACTATTCTTCCTTTTGAGTGAAACATTCAATTTTACGTAACAGATTGTACTTAGTACTCGTACATAAATTATAGAGTATAAACGATAAAGCTGTGATGACAAAAATTATTGATTCTAATCTTTCCCTATCTATCTTTTGGTGTTCAATATTCGTTCCGTAATTGATAGCATAGTATTCGTATGTTAATAAGTCACTATCAGCAAAAAAAAAGTTTGGTTAAAATATAAAATAACTATTTTGGTAGAATTCGACCAAAACGTGTAATAATATATGCTTAATTAAGTAAGCCAGTATAATTAAGTATATAAACAATTACGCTAGCAAGCTAACTTCATATTTAACAAATATAATTTTGATTTTACATTACACTACAAAGAAATTAAATTTATATTTACTGCGATATTTCCATTAATAATAATTATTTCATATTTATCATTATTATTAACCACACAAATTACATGAAATAATCAGTATAATTAGAACAGCAATTTTAATACTACATAATTTTTGTAAATAAACTTTCACAAGACCCCAATACTTTACTAAACGTGAAAAATTCGACCAGTTATCAAATTAAAATACAACATTCATTATTTTTCCTTCTACGGAAAATTATTTTTCTAATGCACAAAAATTCTTTTCATAGAGACGGTGCTGTTATTTTATTCAAATTTCTTTCGGTGGTGAAATTTTTCGATTAACGATCTAAATACAGTTTTAATTAAATTTTTCACCAAGTTGCTTGCTTATTAATATTAGTGTAGATATCTTTATAGTTGTAGTTAAGATGGTTAAGACCAGAATTTTGAAAATGGGTAAAGTATTATAGGGCTTCGATTATACTAGAAAAAAAATTAAATCTAATTTTCTAATCATCTTTCGCTTATTTTTATAGTGTAAATTAAGTTTTAGCATGCAGGGAATATTACATAAACTTCAAACTGTAATAAATGGCTCCTGCTTTATCATATATAAGGAGATAAGATAGAAAAGGATTTTATTTTGTTAAGGAAATAACGAAATTAATAATGGTATTAAAAACATGTTGTATTTTTTTAAATAGAAATAAAAATAAAGTGAATTATAAAAAATAAACGATACTTCATGGATAGGGAAGCAATGAAGGATGAGGTGTTGTATTGATAATATTTCCATCCCTAGATTATTTTGGGTAATAGATTTCAGAGGAGATTTGAACGCACATACTGAGAGGGCATTTTATAAGTTTAAATTTAGTTAACACTTATTAGTTGTGACGTATGTAAAGGATTTTCCATATAACCTGGGTCTGTGCTGAAAGTTAAAAGGATTTTCTTAGCACAGATGCTAAAAATCTAAAAAGGCATGCTTGTTCTAATATAACATATTAATTACTAATTTTATGGGAGGCAAGCATTATGTGGAAACGTACATATAAAATATGTATTTTATGCAGGCGAATTTCATTACTTCATTACACAGCAACGGTTCATTGCTCTAACCTAATTTTTGCATCGAAATCTGCCACATGTGAGTTTGCATGAAGTTAATAAGGGATTAGCAAAAAATCGGATGTAAACTGTGTTTAGGGTATCAAGTAAGAAGAATGTGGGATCTTAATGAAATTTTAATGGTATGATAAAATTCAATCAAATAGAAATTCAAACATAAATGTGTTATATTAGTTTATAAAAGTTTTGTAATGAAATACGAAATGTTCCACATGAAAAATAAATACTATTTTATGAAGAGAAAATTTACGTCTTTACAATAAAGGAGGACTCTATGTGTAGAGTGCACCCCAGGGAGAGGGGATTTATTTATTCCATTAATAAATAATATTTTTTAGAAAAATAAAATAAAAAATCAAAGAGGAAAAAACAAAAACACCAAATTTCCAACTCTAACCTCCATCGCGTACGTAATTCATCGCTTTGTTGCTGGGCCAATGACTCATTTGGTTAAAAGATATACTAATTCGGACGCTCGACATTCCTTTCGTTCGGTCGCACTCAGCATTCGATGAGAATATCCGAAATAGAAAAATTCAGCCATACTCGGTCTATCACAGAGTGCAGCCTAAGGCGCGTAATAATTTTTATGACAGGAAGTCGAAAATTTTAGCCGCTTAAAAAGTTGAGGTGAGCCAAAAGAAGTTTTCAGCCAATTTTTTTTCTCTTGCCTAATCGGTGAGAAACGAAATTATGCCATATATAAGACTAATATATTTCATAATGTTAAGAAATAATAAAGTAAATTACTCCTCTTGTTAATGTAACAGTAAATATTGCATTTTTTATTTATTAATACAAATGCAGTAAGTAAAAGAAATGCAAATACACATAATAATTAATATTAAAATAAACAAAACCGACATGGGCCAAAAAAAAAATGGAGACTAAAAGAATCAACTGCGCGCGTTAGCTTAAACTGAATTAGGATGAGTATAATTTGGGCATGTCTTAAAACTACCAATAGTTACTAGTGGAATACCAGCGGGCGCCGCTACTATTGTCTTGTTCTACACAGGCGTAGTGTAAAAAAACATAGAAAAAATAATTTTATGTTATAAATTATTTAATTTTATCAGGTATCAGTATCATATTTATCAGATATCGTTTCCAGATTCAGTTGCAAACGCTATTTTGAATATCGGTACCTTCTTTTTCTTTTTGATACCCTCCGAAAGTCATCGTCTCATGCGTAGTTTACCATCTCATGCGTAGTTCACTATCTCATGCGTATTTGTGCTGTGATGGACTTTTTTGTAACATCATTCTACTTGTCTGATATATTAATATCGTATTCCGCGTTTCGGGTTGGCACTATGGTTGGTAATAAATAAAATTAAAAAGTTGGTATTTACCATAGTAACTTTATACTAACGTTTTGAATTTTAACATTATCGTCTTTTATTCGATTTTAATGTTTTGGTTTACTTTAATTTACCCTAAATTTAAATTAACTTAATTTAAATTTATCTTAAAAAGATAGGAAATTAACTTTTCATTATTTATAAAAAAATAAGAGGTTAATAATCTCTTATTTTATTTACCATTGTAATATATTTACCATTGTAACTTTATACTAACGTTTTGAATTTTAACATCGTCTTTTATGCGATTTTAATGTTTTGGTATACTTTAATTTACCCTAAGTCTAAATTAACTTAATTTAAATTTATCTTAAAAAGACAGGAAATTAACTTTTCATTATTTATAAAAAAATAAGAGGTTATTATTTTTAAAATTACTTTAAAAAATAAAGTGACTTCTTCATCCATTCTAATTCTCATTTTCAATGAAAATTTACAGCCTATAGGAAAGTTAGAAAGTAGTTCTAAGAAACTCTATCGAAAGTGCTTTGTTCTAGATTTAATATTTGTTGGGTAGGGCTGGGTAAAAGACATAAAACCTCTTTGAACTGTTTCCACTTTAAACTATTATAAAGCGAGATGAGCACTTTAATCTGAATGTAAATTAAACTTTAAATTTTGATTTTGTGGACCGAATATAAATTTATTTTCTTAATCTTTTTTTTTCCAAACTAAAAATTAACTTTTCATTAAATTATTGTACTATCATCAATCCTTGATACGTGGGTAAAATATGAAATAATTCAAAAGCCTTGAAATGGGTTAAAATTTAATTGAAAAATTCCGTTACATTCATGCATACATACAACATGTATACACATTAGTGAACTTAATAAAAGCGTGTATATAAAAGTAAATAAAGCTTATAAGCACGCAAATAAATAACTATTTAACCTTCTTTTAGATACATTTCTCTTCGTTATTAGCTTAAATTCAAACTAAATTTAACTACTGTGAATATACATTATGTTAAAAAATCTCTCTCCTGATATTTGCACACCGTCTCTCACTGTCATAAATTGGGTGCAGTTTACATAGCTCGCGCGTTGCTTCTAATATTTATTTCTTAAGTGTCCATATTTTAGCAGTAAAACGAATTGAAATATTATTATATTCATTTTACAGAAATATACGTTTTCAAAGAATTATTCATGTTAATCTACCCTCTCTATTGTTTCAACTAACATTTGTAAAATTCTGGAAAAAATTAGGATAACATAAACTAAAGTTTCAACAAAAATTGCCTTAAATTAGATTTGTTTTATAGTTTTTAAAATATGAATTATTTCCAGTACCAAACCACAGCGATTACTTTGTTTTTCATAAAGTCTTCGAAAAATACTTATATATTGAATATTGTTTGGTGCTACAAAACCCGCACGAGTCTGACTCGTATTTGGCCCGTTTTTTCCTAATTTAGAAACAAAACAATTCTAAAGGGGTTCAAATTTGGACACCTCTTATCTACCACATATAATAGTTATAATTTGTTACCACTCAAAAACATTTGTACGGAAATGTTGGCGGGTGCAAATCATGTACTCGATATTTTTTCATTTCTTTCATCCTACGTGGAATTATGGTAGTAGACTAAGTCAGAAAGATATCTTTTAGAACTTTATTAAAAAATGTAGAGACATTTTGGAAAAATCCACAGAAAACATCTTCCTCCCGAAAACCAAAACTCTTTAAGCCAATATTACGAATACAACATTATTAGGAACTTATAATAATGTTCTGAAAATTATAACCATGATTTAAATACAACAGTTTATAAAATATGGGCCATATTATAACGCGTCTAAAATGTATACAAGGCAGTATAAGTATATTGATATTCGAAAATAATTCAAGTGGAATAATAAAAATGTCTTTATATTCGTAAGTGTGCGGAGCTCTCGCAATGCGAGCTCTACCCTTATATAATTGGTTTTAGTTTGTTAAGTGTGAATAATGATAGCTATGTTCAATTTATTTTTTGCTTTCAAATTTTACTTCCAATATATTAAACATAAAGTATTATATTTACAGTCTAGGTTAGTAGTAATATGAGAACAGATTAAATATATACTCATTTGCTGATTATTTTCCAACAAGTTACTTGCTCTGAATATTGAAAATTTATAGAAAAAAAAATTAAATAAGTGTCATTTAGATTTTTAACCTGGAAAAGTTGACAAAGTAAAGGTTGTATGAATAATGTTCCATGGTTTCCAAAGGTTGTATGAATAATGTTTCCATTTTACCATCCTGTAATACCGCATCAGCAGCATATTATCCTACGAAGTTCGTTTTGACGCGCAACCTTAACGCTGCAATTTCTTGGTAAATAAAAATACGAACCAGAGCCTAATATTTTTTGTGTACTTCAGTGTGACAAATTTGCATCATTGGTTATTTTTTGCTGTCATAAAGACAATAACCCTAATTAAAATTTATTTAAGAATATTTCTTATTGCGAAAAAAAACTTAAGTAAAGCAATACTGGCAAATTCCTTAAATTACACATTATTTGTAATTATTTTATTTATTTACAATATAATTTTTCCTGATTTTCTTTTGCACCATACTTTTGAATCGGATTTTAAGACTGATTTTGGAAAAACATTTAAAAATCGTCATTAAAAAAAAATAAACGTTTATAAACTCGCGTTTTTACGAAGGTTTCATTTAACCCCCAAATGCGGACATACGTTCCTAAATTCAATTTTTTTTACAGAGTTCTTCGTTCTTGAAAAGCTGCGGTGAATTTATATATCGACTAATGAAAATTCGCGTTTGCTCTCCGTAATATAATTAAAGCCATTGGCAGTGCATTTTAAGTGACTAGATCTTTATTTAATTTTTTATAGAAAATGGTAAATTTTCCCAATTGTATGTTGGGATTTTTTTGGTAAAAATCCCAAAAGACAGTTTAACCTAAAATACCACAAGTCACTTTCTAATTGCATTTTGGTATAATATTCTATAAGCCTATTATAGAAAAAAAAAATAAAATTCGATTCAGAGCTTATCACAGTTGATAAAAGTTCGTTAAGTAATTATCTGGAAATGACGTGAATTCATAAAAGAGTTAATAAATATTTGCGAAAACTTGATCCATCTCTTTTTATGCAAATTTATCTTATTTTTATACAAAATTATTCGACCTCTCAGTCGTAAAATGTTATTATTAATTGGACTCTTTTAATAGAAATATTTCGCAATTAAATAATTTAAGAGTTCTATCTAAAAAAATCCATTTTAAGAAAAGTTAAACAGATTGTTTTTACTTTAAAGGCTGTTCTATTTTCCTGCTATTATGAATATTGATATTTGAAAATATCTGACTGTCAGTATTTAAAATATTCTGTTTATCTTGTCAATTCATCAATCGTTTCAAATAACTTACCTTTTAGGTTTTTTCAAATACTACTTTTGGCCTATTACTCCTGCAGTGATTAGTTTGAAATATGTGTACTATATGTTAATATATAAAAGTTAAATCTAAAATGATCTTTACTTTGTTCTAATTCCAAACGTTCTAATCAAACAGTAACAGAGTTAGTTTAACATAGGCATCCTAAATTATTCAGTATGTACTAAAGCCACAGTAAAAGTTTGCTTAATGGCTACATAAATTTACAGATTTCGTGAAATAGGTTATATAATTTTCATTTAACCTGAAAACTTTGCTTCGACACGTGAATTCGCATGACTGGTAGAATTAAACCCCTTACTTAAAAAAATGAGAGAGGGAAAGTTCATATTTGAATTAATTATTTTAGATATATCTTATGATGAAATAAAATAAGAAAATAAAATATACACAATAATGGTAATTATATGGAAAGAATAATTATATTAGTTTAATTGGATAATTGTGTGCTTGTATTAAAATTGGTACTTAATTTAAAAAAATAGAAGTTGCAAATCCCTGGAATTCAACAGTGTCTAGTTAACCAAGTCGGTAGCAGGTGTAGAGTTGAGTAATTTTAGCTTGTTAATGTTTTGTTAATACGATTGCTATTATTATATTAAATGAAAAGTATAACAGGGAGAAATATTTATTGCCATTTATAATTGTACTGTTTCTTTAATATATCATCAAGAAGAAACAAGTTCTGTCGACCAAGGCATATCGACCTACATAAATCTATTTAATAATATTTCAGATCCTTGTTTATTGATCGCTTCCCTTGTGATGGGATATTATCACATAAGGTTTCGATACTGAATACTAAGTTTAGATTTGAGTAATAAGTTTAATATAAATTTGATTTTTTTTTACTTTTTTTGGTAAGTACAGTAATATAATAAAGAACGATAATATTTTCTAGCCTGAATCCTTAAAATGAAGTTCGTGTACTTTATGAATTATATACTGTTATATAATTCATAAAGTACACGATATTATATAACTATATAACATTTCTAAATTTGAAGTATCTGCACAAATTACATGTTTTGAAGTTAATGTCCTTCTGAATATATTTATCACAATGCCACATTAATAGCTAAAACCCACAATTATTGAAGAAATATTTAATAGGATTAAATAGTAAAATTTCTGATGATGAAAATAAAATAAAACTTAAATATTTGTAACCTATGCATCGAAACAAAGTTGACATGCGTAAAATTGGCTTTTTTATTACTTGTAAACTAAAATAAAATATAAAATATAAGATTTAAACTAAAATAAAATATATAATATTTTTAAGGATGAGCATAATGAGTGTTGCTATTTTGTGTTTGAATTTCAGTACGTTTTCGAATTTACATTTTGCTTCCCCAAGGAATTATATCATTAGCTTATCGAATTCTGTCGTAGAGGCAGAGCTGTTATTTTGTTCAAAATAAATTCAGCGCGAATTTTTTGCCAACGAATTTTAGAAATGGATGTTTGATTAAATTTTCATCCATATTTAAATTTGCGAATCAGTGTTTCTTTTGAACTAATACCGTTGATAACAACAAATTTCATAGTTAACCTCGACTTAATAGTTTTATTTAAAAGATCAAAGATTTTGAACAAATTAAAGATAAAGAATTAAAAGTTTTATTTACTTTATATAAAATGCAAAATTGTTTTTCATTACTGTGACCTTTTTTTACTACATAATATCGAGAAGATATTTTTAGTACACCACGAAATTAAAAAGGAAACTAAAGTGAATATCGAGCAAGGAATTGTACGTTATGATAATTGTCACGAAAGTTTTGATTTCTATTAAAGCATTGAAAGAAATATTATGAATAAGTATATGTATTTAAAAAAATTGTATTGAAAATATAATGAATAAATATATGTATTGAATAAGTATACGCATTAAAAAAATAAATACCTAGTGTAAAAGTGATTGAAAAATCAAGTTTGCTAATGAAGTTTTTATTTTTAGCTTGTATCAACTTTTAACCATAATAATTTTAAAAATGGCTTGAGAAAAATTTATTTTATAGTATTTCTACAAGAAACCCATGTTTATAAGTCGTGTTGTAAATTATCTTTAATCTTACACAATAATCTCTGAATGAAGATTCATGTTATTCTATATGTGTTATATTTATATTGTATGCATAGTCATCTCAATTTCGGAAGTTTTGCTATAAAATAATACGGGTATTTCTTTGCAAGAAATATATAAATCGTTCCGTTTTCATAAAACCAGTTTTAAAACTCCAAGGCTGATCTTGGGAAATATCAACAAATTTTCGCTAAAATAATACCCGAATCTAGTAACAACCGAGCACATTTTCCTATTAAATATGAACATATGGTTAGCGGAATCCCCCTGTATCGTCTGTATGAGATCGTTGATTTGGGAGTTAGATTTAGTTCTCGATTAACGTGTCGTGCGAATATGATGGACGTAGCACAAAAATCACTTTGTGAACTAAGATTCCTATTGCATGAATCGAAAGATTTTAAATCCAGGTCGTCGATCCGCCTACAGTACACTTTATTAGTGCGGAGCCAATTAGAATCCGGCTTTTGACATTACTTGAAGCCCACAAGAAGCCAAGTACATCTTGATGGTTGAAAGTATGCAAAAAACGTTCTTCCGAAAAATGCATATATGACAGTATGATTCCTTCCTCTGTCTATTTCCTACCGATTTCTTCTTGGTTATTCTATGTTTCCATTCCGTACAACTGAGAAGAGACGTTAAATTCTATTCCTGGTATTACTGAGTAAACTTTCATTCTTCGTAACTGACAGTTTCCTGCGCTCACGCATAATCTGGTTACAATGCCATCCTCTAGAAACGAATTGCGTCAGAACTACCCAGTCTTACGTGGTATTCAACTACTCAACCCCCTGATCGCAGTCGTGTCAGAGTGTGATTTGTTTATCACGAGTGAAAGTAAATTTGAGTGAAGTTAAATATTCTTGTGTATTTTTATTCATGTTAAATGAATAATTTATTAAATTGTTAACTTCTTATCATTAGGAACAGATCACGTGTAAAATATCGATAAATGTACGTAAATAAATAATCATAACATACAAAAAGAAAAAAACTAGGGAATCATTGATTCTTTTTATTAAATGCAGTATATTTTCAATATATACTTATAATTTCTGCATGTAGATGTGAGGAACTGGTATTAAAATTACTATTTTATAAATAATGGTTATGGACGTTCTGAAAACAGCATCCGTGACGGTTTACCTCATAATAATATTAAAGAAATTAAAAATATATTAGTATTCTATTGAAAAATACTTTTCCAATAATATCCTATATGCAAAGGTATAAAATAAATTCCCTCTCCTGTATACATGGAGGTCATTTAGATATAAAATTGCATTTAATTTTATGTGCGTTATTCAATTATTACATAAAATTTAATAGATTGCGTAATGTGGCAAATATCGTGTATATAACCTAGGAGGTAGAACCAAAATAATAACTAACTGACCAACAGACGGTGTTAACACTTTAGATTTAGAACCTTGAAAAGAATAAAGTACGTGATTGATAATAATAAATGATAGATATTTTTGCTTAAATCCTTCTTTAGAAACAAGGAAGGTATCAATAGCTTGAAACGTAAGCGTCTAAGATTAAATTCTTTCTGAAATAAAAAAAAAATTAATATAAAAATCGAGCATTGCATGATATTTCCATTGTGTTTTTAATTTGAATACGAATATATTTCTCATATTATATATAAGAAGTTATATAACAAGAGATAAATTTTATGGAGATGAAAAAGCTCGAAGTTAGTTATCTCCAAAATTATACAAATGTATTTAATCTAAGCGGAATGCTATTGAAAGCATAAAGTGAATTAGCACTTCTTACGCTTTAACTGTGAACAGTAAGTTAAATTTAGTTTCGTAATAAAGACGATTTGATTTTTTATGGGACAAAAAAGCAATATAAAAAATACTAAATAAAACAATGAAAATCGATCACGATAAAACACTAAACTATTGACAAAACTTTACCTAAATTCGTCCACTGGGTACAAAAAACTATATAGTTTGCATATTAGATGTGCTTTATAAATATGCCAAGCTTAAACATTACACGATTACCAACGATATTGATTTTCAATATAAATCAAAACTCCCATGATTTTTTTACTTTCTAATGAAAACAAATATTTAACTAATACCATATAGTTTATTAGGTCGGTTCAAAGCTTTTACACAACACTTTTAACATGTTTTATTTTTACATATTAATTATAATTTCTTAAAAAATCTAATTACCTTAAATAATTATACCAATAAAATGACTTTTTCAAGTTTCAGTTTTCTTATTAATGTTTTAATAGTCTATTTCTGTATACTTTTTTTCATACTTTTAATTACCTAACAATCAATTGATAGCCAATCTTATTCCCACGATTTACTGGCAGAAATTATTCCTGTAACATTTGATACTCAAAACATATACAATCATTTATTTGATTAATATTACAGTTTCAACGGATAAAACAACCCATAAATAAGAAAATAAATTAATGTACAGAAATAATAAACATTAAATTGAGATATTTTACTGTATTTCTTTTATTGTTTCGATAATAAAATAAAACAGTCAAATAACGATATAATTACTAAGTGCATGAATAATACAAAGGAGGGTACTTTAAACCAAATTACGCAAAAATATAAATTTAACGTAGATAAACCTTAAATCAAGTTGAATTAAAAAAACACGAATGAAAATTAATTTAGTAATGTGAATGCATATTGAACATTTACGAAAAAAATGTAATATGCTATTTACGCCTCTCTGAATTACGAAGCATTATTTGGAATTTCTATCGGCCTGATGGAAAATCTGTTTGTTTATGTATCATGAAAAAAATCCTAATCAAATTGAAGTGACGCCTTGACTATAATAATAAACAAAATTCATTTTAAAGTATGAACTTTAGCTTTTTTAAACCCTTATCTAAGGAACTTTTCAAACAATACTCTGAGAAACATATCTGCATTTACCTGCTTATTATTATTGTACATACATATTTGAGCATAACGTAACTTTTGCTAAACCCAATTTTAATGAAAGTTTCCCTGAGGCAATTATTAAAGTAGAGGTTAAAATATAAAATATACTTATTATCATATAACTCGTAAGGATTTTCAGATTCAATATTAGTATTCAAGTAATACGAAATTTCGATATTTTTGGAGCGATTGTGTTTAAAGTTCACATTAATACATAGTATAATTTTTTTCCTGCCAAGGAAACACTTGAAGTGCAAATGTTATTTATGATTAGATAAGAAAATATATACTCAAAGCATTTTTCCAACATGGTGGAAAATTCATGTCTCACTTAAGATAATTCTCAGTTTTCATTATTAAATATTTATTAAGTTTGGTAAGATTAATTTAATTTAAGTTCGATTAGGTAAGGCTATAATGGATTAGATAGACTTGAGTTGACTTAAGTTGGAATATATTAAGTTGGTTAGAGTTTTTTTTTTGAAAATTAAAATATTCATGTTTTATCAAAATGTTATATGGTAACAAAAATTTTAGAGTAAATTAGAGTAAAACAAAAATAATCTCGTTTCTTATAACAAAACGCTATAATATAAGCAATGTATATGTGTTACCAACCAAGTATATAATGACAACACTTATTACATAACTTTATTTATGCTTCCACCAGGTCTTGTGCATTATTTAATTCATTAAAAAAGTGAACGAATAATGGTATGAAAAAATATTATGTAATGAACAATAAGCATGACTCAGATCTGGATTCTGGGCAGTAAATGTGGGAATTTTGTAAGACAGGAAAGGATTATTTTGAAGTTAATACAATTGGATCTATAGTAACTTACGGTTTAAAGTGAGAATTACGAATATATTCTGATGTCGCTGACGTCATGAATATATACTATTTTAAATTATATTATTTAATATAAGAGAACTTAGGGGATGGTGTAAATTAATTTTTTAATGGAATTTATTAACAGACACGACGAAACATCGTATTTGTTTAAAATTATTGCTGCCGCGGAATATTTTGTAACAAAATCTATTTCAAATATATTGTCGCTACTCATAAACGGCTGTCAAATTTATCTAATTTTTGTATAATTATTTACTATATTTACATTTAAAAAGTTTTATATGTTTAATATTTATTATTTGTAATTAATTTTTGCATGTTTAATATTTTGTGGTTTATGACTAAGCGACTAAAAAGGCGAATAAACATTGAGTGTATAATGCAATATAATATAATGGAAGTCCAGGTAGCAATAATGATTGCGGAACGCCCTTTTATACACTAAAAGTGTAGCCACAACTACCGATGGCAATACACAAAACTTGAGACTGCACATCGCGACAGAGACGAAGAATCACTGAGCGAGACCGCAGAAGCCCCGTGCTGCGCACCACCGGCTGAACAAAAGGTCCCATCGCCGGGACGTTTATCTATTTCGCCGCCAACCGCTGAAGGATACAGAGCTCTTCGCGCGCCGTGCTGGATGATGACTTCACCACTCGAACAGAAGTGTTGCAATTGCTATGCGCGGTGCTCCACCTATTATTTACCGCGTGCTGGCTTTATCCTTGATTAATATTACTTGGGATTGTTCTATTATTTGAAATTATCTTTTGCGCTTTACAATATGTGGCCGTCACCGTTCGGTAGGTGAGACAAGTGCAGCTACAATATCAAATAAGTAATTAAAAAAATTAAGTTTTTATGGGAAATGTATAAAATGTTTTTTATGGAAATGATTTTTTATTATATAAGAGTAAGCCGATTGTACGTAAGAGCCGATTGAACGTAAGTGATCAATGTTGATTATAAATTTATTTTATTAAATACAAGTATATATTTAAAATATTGGCTTCTTCAAAAGCAAATAATTTCCTTTTAATTCGATATAGAAACATGCTGAAAAATTTATTGGATATGATTAATTTTTAATTCTCTATAATTAATTTAAAAATATTTGTAATGTTACAAAAGAAGGAAGCAACTTCTACTTACTAGTAAGTATATTAGAGAACTGAAAAAAAATTGGCTATTTTAAATTCCTTAGACTTGTCATAGGGGAATCTGAATTTTGGAATATATTACCCTTGCATGCGCGTAAACGTGTCAATCATCATTATACCGCTTAATATCACATTTAAAATTTCGCAATATTATTTTACACAATCAGGGTAACATTTAAAAAAATTACATTCAAATAGATTATCGTTAATAGATAAATAGTAAAAAATTTTGTATATCAGAGATATTTCTCTGATATATAAAATATTTAAACGTTATAAAAAAATTAAATTTTTAACGGTATTAGCCCACATTATGATCAGATATTATTACATCTGATCATAACGTCGGCTAATACCGTTAAAAATTTAAATTTTTTATAACGTCTTATTTCAAATATTCAAACTTTCCAGAAAAAACATCACAGAATAAATCTAGGGATTCATTTTCAATTTCCTTATCCATATAAACGAACGCATATATTTTCTTAAATTTGTATCTTATATCCTTATCTAATGCCCTCGCAGTAACAAATTGATGTATTTCGACGTATAGTATGTTTCTTTAGTAGACGCAAAATTTCAATGTTTTAATTTTTATAGTAAAAATAGTTTAAAATTCCGGATAACAAAGCATCAAACTTTAAACTTTTGTAACAGGTATTCGATAAGGAAAATAATTAAAAAATTACAGGTAAGACATAATAATGACAAATAATGGATGTATATATATACATATATATATATATATATATATATAAATATACATGTGTGTGTTTGTGTATATATATACATATATATATATATATATATATATATAAATACATACGTACATGTTTATGCTACGTAGTTCTATCATAATCGTAATGTGAATTAAAAAAAATTAAATCTAATTACAACTATAATTTATGATGAATTAAAACCATCGACGTTTTGTATAGGGGGAATTTTTGAATAGGGGAGGTATTCTGCTTGAACTGCATATTTTTACTGTTTATTTATACGTAACTTATAACTGCATTTAGAGGCATTAAAAATAAACAAGTTTTATATAATTGCAGTGTCTTTTAATACGGTTAGCTTTTATCAGTAGACAAGGGCTATTACGTTATTACGTACTTAATTAATTAATTTTCGTGCAATATAAAACTATACTAATAATATTTAACTATACATATAGTGAATATAATATACATTTTATTCAATAACTTCCATTTAATCGAGCAGCCTATATGGTATTATTGCACGAACACCCGATTTAGATTGAACAATTTATAATAACCACAATATTTTTCCCTGACTTCATTATGTAATTAAAGCACCCTACTTTTGTTCTACAATATTACGTTATTACTATTTATAATACAGTTAATTAAAATTAAATAATTTTTTTTTGAGATGTATTTCGGACTCGAAAGAAATCAAATTTAAACAACGGTTCTAGAAAGAAATCAAAATTAAATAAAAGTCAGAATAATAAACCAAAGGTCACCAGCGAACCGGTAATGTCGTTGCATGCTGATTTATATCTAACTATGGGCAATGTGAAACAAACACTCTGTAATTACAAGATAATATTCATATTATTTGTGTTTTGGGGATGAAAAGTGCTATTATGCGTAATAGGGCAGGGATCTGGCTATAAAACTTTGAAATACTATTTGACACTCGCGACCTTGTTCGCGTAATAAAAGCAGCAGTACCATATTTCAGATTCTTGTGAAAGGTTTTCATTATTACAAAATTTTTGCAATTATTCTATATATTAGTGCCTAACATATTATATAAATGTGTGACATTTTGTAACAATCGATTTTTGCTAGGAAAATTTGAGTTGAAAATGAATGTAACTCGCACTACAACTGTTCTATACAAATTTTGGCATTAAGCAAAATGTCATTGTACGTGTTACTCCAATTAAACTATTTACAAAATTTTATTTTTAAAACAAAAATATATATCCTACTTTATCTTTCACGGGAATATAGTTAAATAATTTTTTTTTATATGATATAACAACAAACAAACGGGTTTCGATGGATTTTTTCCTTTACACTTGCGGTAAGACCTTGCATTTTTCCAAATTTCATGATTGTAGTTCAACAAGAAGTACACTATATGCTAGAATTTATTTGCGAGTATCAAAATATGCCGTATTTTCAGTTTTTTCATTGCGTTGACTAAGAACCTTGATTTTCTTACAGTTAAACTAAACCTAGCATTCGATAATAATTCCAACTCGATACATCGACGAATTCTTGAGATAAAGCGTCTTGACAGAAGGACAATGAAGTGATCCTATAAAGATTCTTTTTTCCTTTTGAGGCCAGGGATATTTAAAATAGGATTAACTATTTTTTTTACATTAGTTATAATAATATGGAAGTATGTCATTGTCTCCTATGCAATTTTAAAGTTTACTAAAAATATGACAATTTATTTTTTTTATACATAAAAAATTTAAGTGAAAGGGTATTTAATGTTTACTATTTGCGCAACGGAAGTTATTTCGAACCTCTATTTATTAAACAGTTAAATTTTAGATTAAGCTTCTGTATGAAGACGTAATTCATCTGCAGGTCTCGTTAGCGGTAATTCATACATACACGTAATTGTTAGCAGTTATATACATGTGTTGACAATCACAACTTGGTTTTAAATATTAAAACTTGATTAAGGTAAGAAATTTCATCAAAGGGAAGATTTTTCCCGAACGTATAAATTTCTGATTGTATATTAACTTTATGAGATTTCCAATTTTGATAAACAATTCTTAAAACACGAAAATAGGATTGCGATTATTTAAGCAATGCTTTTTTCTTCATAAATCTATGAGTTTGGAAATATTTTTATCCGTATTTTTTTCTTTTCAATTTTAAGTGAGAAATTTTCTTATTCATATGGTATATGCATAAGGAAATTAATAAAATAAAAGCCGAGATCAGGGTATAGAATTAAATATAATGTTTTTTAATGATATTAGTATATTAGTACCTCTCAACATCTTAAAAAAATGAATAGCTTGTTTTTTCCTATGTTTGTGTATGAATCCATATATGAATTATCTTTTCAGGATTATTAACAACTAAATTTATATTATTCAAATTAAATTGAAAAATTAAGCTTATATAGAAATAGAAAATGCAGAGTTAACCTAATGTATGTATCCTTAGAACTGCAACTATTTATTTCCTCGTACTAAAAATATTTTTTATGCATATATCATATAAGTTTTTACGTCTTCTTAGTAACATTACCGTAAATATTCAGAAAACATTTACGTTCCTTACTGAATGCAAAGTTTCGTTGGAACATCCGTTTGTGAAATTTATATGTTGCTATCGATGAATAAATTCTCTTAAAGCAGACGTCCACGTTAAATGCTTTCTCTTTTGTGTATTTGTTTTGTGGAGCGCAACCATATATTGCAATAGTCATAAGTCAAAATTGCAGAAAACAAAGATGTTCTCAATTATAAAAGAGACTAAATATATGCCTTTAGGCTAATTATTATAAATCTCCAATCATTTTTCGCAAATTAATATTGTAAAGGAATTACGAATAATGGCTTTTAATATTTTATACAAGTAGATATACTCATGTCATATTCCAATTTTCAAAATTATTCACAAATATATTTTCGTATATCTAAAATTAAAATTAAAATAACTGCTTCTTTGTCAAATAAAAAAACCTTGCTTATTTTTAACGTCTTAGTTAAATGATTATCACTACTTAATAAATCAATAGAATGAATCTAAAAAGTTAAACCACGACATCACGAAAAGTAGTTTTAACCCAATTGTACTCAATTTGCCTTCCTTACCTTTTCTTTAAAGACAAATATATTTAAATGAGAAGAAAAGGGGATATAAAACAAAAGAAACGTACCTTTCAGGGATTTGAGTTTTATAATTTGTTAGTTAGTGTATTGTTTAATTTTAATAATTAAAAAGCACTGTCAATATCAAATAATTATCTACAACATGGCAATTTAATGACGCGACGATCATATTATCTAATTTTTCTATTCAATATTTTCCTTAAATATTTCTTATTGCTTAAAACATCCTAATTCTTATCTTGTTATATGGTTATGTAAAATTAAAATAATGAATTGCTATATTTACTTAACTTTCTCAAAGTTATACGTATACGGGACTTGATTCTTTACCGAAATAAAAATTATATGGCAGACACAACAACACACAATTTAGCTAAAATCATTACAGAAATTAATAATTTTGAAAATTATGTTCGGAATTCGTCTGATTTTACATTTATACATTAATACTAATACTTCGAAATGAGACATAAATGTATATCATTTATGTCTCATTTCGAAGCATAGGTGAGTTTATATTAAAGTGTTGTTTGGAATTGATACTTGGTGAAGCGATCAAGGAGAAAATCTTGATTTTCGGTAACATAAAAAATGTAGGAATAAATATGTAGTAGAGAGAAAATATATTCATGTTGCGTATTGAAACAAAGGAACTCATAAGAGGCATATTCAAAGTATATTAGTAACTACGAATACCGCCAAGTACTTTCAAATGTCATATTTAATATGTTTCTTTATATAGACCCTACAAGTGAGGATATTAAAAGCACGATTAATGACGAAAGGAAATATTCAAAATCACTAAGATCGACGGAAATATTTTCATATAATTTTTATAAACTAGTTTAAACTTAGTTTTAAAAATAGATCATTAATTGCGTTTAAACTTATGGCTGTTATCATAATCAAAATCTGTCCACCAACGATTAGTATGCAAGATGCTCGTATTTTCCCTAGATGGACGAACTTTTTTATTTGAATACAAAACTTTATTGGAAAATTATTCAACAGATTTTCTTAAAAATTGCAGCCGGACATATCTCATTTGAAATTGAATGGCAGAAAAATATTGTATTTTTTAGTTTTGTTCTTATAACATTTTTCGTTTTCAAGTTTGTACTTCTTCAATGCACGAAGGTTAAACTTTAAAATTTACGCTATCCCTTAAAAATCGACATAAAGCGACTTGGATCTAATTTAGTAAAATATTGCACTGAAGGTCAATCTAAAAAGTAATTTGTTTTTCACTAAAAATTTCCTTCAAAATATGTGAAACAGGATATTGAAAATTTATTTATTTAGAGTAATATAAACAGACAGAATTTATACTTTATCTTGAAAACTAGCCAACAGCCAAAAATTATAAAGGATCATTTTTAAAGTGTTATGCCACACAAGGGTTATTATGACTGAAGATAAAAGACACTTCGGAAAATTACGTTAAAAATTTCTTATCCAAAGATTTATTGAAATTAATGACTCCAGATATGGATTTCATATAGAATAAAACCCATAATTTGTGATTATTTTCTATTATACTTCCTTCTAATCTGGCCATAGTTACAAACACAAAAAAAAATTTTCAATTTCAAGACACAACCCGCCAGGGATTAAATGCATTTGTCCATATGAAGCAGATTTATGCACCACCTGCAACAGATATCTCGCATAAATTTCTCGAGTGGACGCATCCACTGATCTCGTATGTTATATCTGAATCTATAATAACAACGTAAATATTGTCAGAGGATGTAAGTTTTGCCGATGCTCTAAAAAAGCCAAAGTTTTGAAAATAATGTTGCCTAATAATCTGCAGATAGTTACAATTAATATAGTGGGTTTTTGTTAGTAAAATGATTTTGGTTTTTCAATTTAAAGGTCTATCTGATGGAGTAAATACCTTCACATCTCCACATATTCCTCTTTAATCTGTTGGTTTTTGTAAGTAAGTATACTAAACTCCTTTTTGAATCGAATGTTATTGCTAATTATTTATAAAAATAAAACGCTTCAAGCATGCCTAATTGTACACAAATGTCATATCCTGATATGATAAAAATGCAATGGTGTACGGCATTCTTTCTACTGCTAGTGTAGTTTCCAAACAAAACTATCTGATTCATACCTGTTGAAAAATTAATTACAAAACTTGTCAGGTGAGCTGTATATTATATAGACGATTTATTAATTAGAAATCCAAGAATTTTTTCTGTTTTATTTAACATACCGAAGGAAGAAAATTATGCCCACTCAACAATACAAAAATTAGTTGAGAAAATATTGTTGATAAATTTTTCCTTATTATGATATTCGCCACATTATTTACAGTTATTTTCACTTAAATGTAATCATGTCATATTCTGTTAATATATACTTCGTTAAAGTAATTCATACCAAACAACAAATCAGTTTACTAAAGGGTTAATTGTTTTCTTTTCTTTCACAATTTTTTATTAACCTGATTACTTCTAAATGTTGATATAAGCTGATCACTTCCTTTGCCCAAAATAGACTACTGACGGCTAAATGCCATTTGTATTTAAAATCAACACTTACGTAGAAAAGCGTATATAAACACATGTATATAAACATTTAGAATTTGATTGTGAAGGAAATGCTTTGAATTCAATGTTGTGTAAAAGTACAGTGTTTTACAGGATTTACTTAAAGCACTAAATTTGATATTATTAGGTTTGGAGTATAAAATTCTGTCGATATATTTTTCTTGTCTCTGTAAGATTTTATATTTTTTCACAATTACTGTCTCCTTATTGTTTGAGGTTATAATTAAGCTTGCAAACATTTGATTATTATATTCTCCCATTTATTGTAACGTTTCGTGTAACGATACAAAACATTCTTACCTCAAATTCTTACAACATTTCATTCATTTCAGTAACTCATTAGAGAACAAATATATATACCATACATCCCTAATTCCCGTACCCACATTGTTCTTTATATTACTTCCGTTTCATCGGCCTACCCTTATAGCCTACTTCCTGGTTTTATTCTCCGTGTATTTGTCTTCCATATTATTTGTTCAAATGATTGGCTGAGAGCGTGACTGCCTTTATTTTCATCTTATTAAGGTACAACAGAAGCGATATAAGATCGACGTTATGGCTAGACATTCACGTCGCTTATTTGTTGTAGGGTTGCCATTAACGGATTTTTATAATATTCTATTTGTGACGTATATTATTTTAGATTCTATCACTAGTAAGTGTAATTAAAAAATTGATCCGTTAAAGGATGCCTGGTATATATGAAACATTGATTTTTTTATGTGAAACATTTTTTTAAACAAAATAAAAATGATATCAGAACATTTTAACTCTCATCCAAACACTCAATTATATGTTACACATCAGTTATGGTCAATGATGGATAGCAAAACAAATAAGTGCTTTCGGAGACCAAGTAAAATGGTTGACATTGTCAAGAGGGTGGTGAAACATAAGTAGCAGTGGGCTCTCACAAGTCGGATTCATGGTACAAAATTCCCTTGGAGTGAAGAATTTGGATACAAAAGATAAGTATTGCGACCGCAAATAGGATGGAAGGATCATACAATGAGATTGGCGGACACAAACTGGACAGCCCAAGATAAAAGTGAGATTGAGAGAGGACGAAACCAAAATGGTTGAGGATCGCTTATTATTATGGTTCCAGGTTGAAAGCGTTGGTTGACACGTATGCAAATGATTATCGGTTAGTCCGCCGTACGAGTTTGATTTCGGAAATTTAGACTACTTACACAGTAATAGATTGAAAGTTTTTTATATACATAAATATTTTTTACCATTATCTTTATTTTAAACAAAAAATTTAGCATTTCCTCTAGATTGGAACTTAGCCCAGTCGTGACTGAAACATATTTTTGTTCAATGAATGACTAAGGACGTGCTAGTAAAGTAGTTATTTTAGTAGTAAAGTAGTTCTTTTTAAAAATGCTATAAATCTTATATGTTCTAGGTCTAAAGGAAGAAATATAAAGAATTTCTTTTCCCAAATGAAGTTACATGGGAGAATATAATGTGAAACATTATTTGAAAAACTCATCGATCAAAATAAGATCCTATAATTTTACGTACGTCAATCAGTTTAATGACAGTTCATTTGTAACATTGACATGACATATTAATTAAGAAGACAAAACAAATTATTTCGAGGCACATTCCGTTATTGCAAACCAATTAAAGTATATACATGAATGAAAGGATATTCAATATTGCAACAAATGCAAATACAGACAAAATATTTTCTATTAATTCTTGCTCTTAACGCTTCACTCTATTGTATGAAGAATGGATTAATGGAATTGAAAGTACATAAATTCATTCATCTAACTCTATAGTTAGTGAAGAGCAAGAGTTAATAGAAAATATTTTGTCTGTATGTGCATTTGTTACAATCTTTGATATCAAATTTCCCCCAACACATTTATTAAACATTTTCTGTTTATTTAAAACTGTCTTGTATTTAAAACTTTTTGAAACCGTTTTATTAAAAGAATCATCTATCGTAAATCTGTGTTGTGATATATAAATTAACATGTTAAACTCTACTCTTCATGTTAATAAGTGAAGAAGCCAGGTGAAGCAGAAAATCTCTTCACTAAATTCTCTCTTCTCTCAAATTAGACATTTTCTCGAATCTACTTAAGCTTGGCAGGGTATCAAAACCCTAACTTCTATATAAGAGACTTTCCATCGTATCTTGTTTAATGTAGTACCGGTCAAATTTAATGACCATTGTTAGAAAAATATGACTACAACTTAAAGATCACTTGATGTGAACTCGCACAATTTAATCCCTGGTAAAGAATTGAAAAAGAAGAAATTGAACGCAACTCACAAGTATTTGATTATATATAATTTAAAGATTTTATATTTGTGTATTGGTTATTTCTACAGAAAATACCTTTCGTCTAAATTCCTTAATAAAATTGTTATTCTCTATTATATCTTATATGATATAAAGCAATAAAAATAATAATAAATTGGCTATATGGGCTCTAGCCCAAAGATTCTAAAACTTATATAATTATAGAATGACCATATTTTATAAACTTTGTCCTAACTATTTCGTTCAAAGGTACAAAGTGTAAATTAATTGTGTTCTTGAAAACTTATGTCAGGTATAAAGTATTACAGAGAAGTGTTATGTGCGTCTACGGATGTAAGGTGTTATAGTTTTGAGTGTCAACAAATATTAAATTATTTTAAAAGTCGACCAAATATAAGCAACAATATATTTCCATTTCAAAAGAATCTAGGAAATTCAAAAGTATTTTTGAATCTAAAGGAATATGCATATTATAATTTTTATAAGTGGGCATTGAGAATTAAGATGACCAATATAATTCACTCAGTTACATACAATGGAAACAAAATTAAATAAAGAAATGTTTGACTACACATTTCATATTATAATCAATTGATTCGTGATTACAACAAAAAAGATAAATATATTTTCTTCTAGATAAGGAACAGGGAATAAGTAAATTTAAAAACAATTTATTTTTAGATTATAATTTATGTTGAGCGGAGTAAGAAAATTTCGACTGATATTAAAAAAAATGTATGCAGTTTGGGATGACCTACGGAACTTTTACTATTAAAGATAACGATGACTATTAGAGATAACGGAAAATTAGAAAATTTAAAATGAATGAATATTATTTCAGTGTCTGGGTAATTAAACAGAAGATATGCATGTATTTCCATAATTAAATTACCTTATATGTATTTACAATAATTACCTCTTACGGTTTTTTTTAATTCTACTTAAATAAAAGTATAAAGAAACTTTATTTAACACTAGTAATTATTTCAATAAAATTTTAATTTCCATTTTATGGTTATATAATCAGATGAACGTTAACAAATAAAAAGCATATATATAAATATTTCCACGATATTTAAAATGTGAATAGAAATATTTTAAAAAGGGTATGAGATTTTTCATTCCGTGTTCGCTTCTAATAAATCCTTTGAATAATTTTTATGCAGTTAGTTTGGATAAATTGTATAAAGTTTTGAAAACCAAATGCTATAATTAATTATAAGCTATAATTATAAGCGATATAAATCTCGATGAGCGTATTATTTTTCTTTCGTTGATTTCTGGAAATTGTAGATAGGACCAATAATAAGATTTATATAAATTACATAATAAAAATAACTGTTTAAACACGTATTACCAACTAGGTACCTATATATAGATACATATATTTTTGATCACAGAGAAACATTTTGAATAACTTGTTTGAACACGATGTTTTCATTGCTTTGACCAAAGCTCCACTAAAGAATTACATCTATAACATCGGGAAGTTTTTGGAAATAAAAATTTGTTATTTAATTCCAACCTACCACAGCACTGACAATGTGGATCCAAGGTAGTTATCACCCAGTGTAAAACTTTCGATTCAATTTGCCGTGGAGCTTTAGGGCTTTTCAAACTTTTGTTTCCAACAAAGAAAGTCTGGTCGCGGTCTTTAACACTACCGATGAATGAACTTAACGTACTTTGCACCGTATTAAAAAAATAACATTCACTTTTAAATTTTTGAACTCAGTGCTCGTTCATGGTTATATTTTTCAAGAATTTAACTTTGATATTGATTCTTTAACAATGTTTAAAAATTAAATAATATTTGAAGGAGTATAACAATAAGCTCAGGAAAGAAAAACAAATCGACATGGAGATGACATGATTTTATCCTACAAATAAAAACAGTATATATTATTGTTTTAAGTCATTCAAATAATTATCAATAATTTTCCTTAAATTAAAAAATGGACAAGTAATGTAAATATATAAATATATATGCATATATATAATATATATATATATATATATATATATATATATATATATATATATATATGTATATATATATATATATATATATATATATGTATATATATATATATATATATATATATACATACATACATATATATGTATATGTATACACATATCGTAAATCCATTTTAAATATATTTTTACTTCGTGCCACAAATTTACTTTCTAATTTTATGAACACAAATTTTAAACGACAGCGGCTGCACTATTTTTGTTTCCATTTAATAAGACAATTTTTTTCGAACTGTTGCTTTCCACAATTAAAGTTGTAATATTTATAAAAATTTAGAAGAATACAGTTTTTTTATGTAAAACTTCTTTAGTTTTTTCTTTAGACTGGATATTAATTCAGGTGTTTTTTCGAACAGAAATAATGTTCGGTAAAGTCAATAGTTTACTTCTGCAGTTTCCTCTATTTTAAAATATCGGTTGACTATACAATTTCGTGAGTATATGTGTTACATACACATATATATACTTGAATATATTTTTATTCTATTGTTCTAAAGTTAAATACTAATAATTATTTTGTTTGAAAGTGTATACTGGCGAGGTGGTCCATTATAAATATGGTCGTGATCTAATGATGAGATACTAAAAGGAAAAATGTAGCTGCTTAATGGATGGTAGTAAATCAACTATCATTCAAGATGTTTGCACAATAACTTTACCATCGACCAGGTCAGGGTCCGATGAGTTTTGGAGACGAACAAAGGAACTCCTTAACGTATGGTAGTAATTAAACCGTGATTCAATAAAGTAAAATAACTTCATCATTGACCAGGTCAGGGTCTAATCATAAGTTCCGGAGGTAAATAATTTAATTTTTTTAAAAAATCAAACGTGATTAAATATATTTACTACTGATAGTTGTAACTTAGCAAAATAACTACACCATTGACTAGGATAGGGTCTGATGATTAATTATGGTGATGAGAAATGGAACTCCTTAATGGATGGGGCAGTAAATACACCGTGATTAAAAATATTTGCTACTGATAGTTGTAACTTTACAAAATAACTTCACCGTTTACCATGGCAGGATCTAATGATGAATTCTGGAGATGATAACGGGTGGGAGTACATCAAACGTGATTGAAGATACTTGCTACTGATAGTTGTTACTTTACAAAATAACTTCATCATTCACCATGGCAGAGTCTAATGATAAGTTTTGGAAATAATAATGGATGTGAGTAAATCAAATGTGATTGAAGATATTTGCTACTGGTAGTTGTTACTTTACAAAATTACTTCATCATTCACCATGGCAGAGTCTAAAGATAAGTTCTGGAGATGAAAACGGGTGGAAGTAATTCAAACGTGATTGAAGATATTCACTACTAGTTGTTGTTACTTAGCAAAATAATGACACCATCAAACACATAATACTTGACATAACCGTCAAAGAAGTTTTAGTTCAACTGCGTGTATTTGCTACTCGCACTCATTTTTTTCTCGAATAATTTCAAATTAATCGAATTTATCTATTGCACTCTAATAAAGAACATTTTGATTCTGGTTGTTGAAAGAAACGTTACTTTAGTCACAATTCTTCCTTAATTAATTTTTTTTAAAGTGAAACTTTTATTGTATCGCCTCAGAATATTTCGTTTACCTATCGCATGTCGCATTACAGTCGGCCGCGGAGTGGGGGTAAAGAAACCAATATGGCGGTACCTATAGCTCTCATCAGCTGTGCAGCGTTGGTATGGTACTACGATCGATGCAGTTTTTACCAAACACATTGAAAAAATAGAATGCATGTCAATGTTTACTTATTTTAGTTACCACAAAATATTATTTACATTTATAAACTGTGAGACTCAAAGCGAAGATGACGTTAGTGATCAAATAATCGAAATTTAAAATAATTCAATGATTTATATAAATATTGATCTACGTTTTTAATATGTATATATATATCATACCGAACATTGTATTTACTTATGTATTCTGTACTTTAGTACGCAGAGTAAAATAAACATTCATAGTTATATATCTTGTCTACTATTATCATTTCCTTTTTCACGTCTTAAGTTAATATTACTTTTAAAATCCTAAATCAAGTAGCTTTCGAAAAATTCTCAATTAAATGCCTACAATCTGATAAAAAGTTTCACTTTCATAGTGGTTTCCTAAAACCACACAACTTTTTTTTTTAATTTACTTTTATCGAGAACAAATGAAGATACTAACAACTAGAAATAATTCAGAGTAACAATTTTAATTTAAATTTGAAAAGAACGCATATTTTAAAACTGCGATTCAAAATTTGTGTTCACTATTTGGTTATTAAGTTTTTCAATACCTCTTTTATTATTTGACATTTCGTTTGAAATTAATTTTTGATATTAAAGATTTTGCCACGCAATAATCTGTGATGGAAGAAATGCTCTGAAAATACTTTAGTTACTAGTGTCAAAAGTGACACTACTGGTGGGATATAAATCCGTCTTATACGATCAATTAATTTTTAAAATTTTTTATACAAATTATACATGATTAAACTTAAATTGAAACACCTTGAGAATAATTTATAAAGTAATTTCTTTTAGGAACGTGGACACTCGCACGTGGACGTGTGACACCTTTATTTTCCTATTCCTACAATCCTATGATTATCACTTGACTCTGCTGAATTGCAGGCCTACAAACATGAGTGAAACCTAAAAGGCCATCATAACAAACAACTCGTACGCATACATACAAAAGCGCCCTTTAAAGAATTTGTACTTCCAATGTCTGGATCCGTAGTCCTACTACAAACTATCAACACCTCAAAACTCAACACTAATTATGAAAATAATTTTAAATACTCAACAATAATTAAAACATTCTCAACACTTGTCAAACTATTGTTCTTATCTTTAAGCCAGAACTCTTTGCAATCAATACAACAAACAGTACTTTGTAGATATTGGATCTACAAAAATTAACTTATAGGATAATATGTGATAAAAGCAATATATGTACATAGAAATAATAAAAATGAAAGTACAAGCTTTCGATGGACATAAGCAATGACATACGCCTATCTGACCACTTTAAAAACGCCTTTTTTTGTACTGGCGATGATATTATATAATAATTATATAAATACAATAGTAATTTATTAAATAACGAACTTTAAATCAAGTATCATTAACAATCATTTTGTTTTTCTTTTCGATCTGTCAAAGGTGCTGTATTTACATTTTTTTCTACCTAAAACTAAACAAAATCTACGCATATATGTAAATATATGTAATAAATTCTTGCAATCTTATTAAACAACTACTATTAGCTCTATTACTATCACGGTTTACGTATTTTCCTTAATTATGAGATATTAAATTAACATTTTCTACGAGTTCAATTTTCAATAAGATATTGAATAACATTTTCAATGATAGCATGAAGAGTTCACCCTACAATAAAACATATTCATTCAACACAAGTGACATAAATTATTCAAAATCAAGTATAATTTTGTAAATTTTGAACACAGGATTTCGATATTATCGAAAGATGACCTCAGAATTGTGATTTCACTACTCATACATGTACACACGTAAGCGCGTAGGCACAACAGAGTGCGTTTGTGCACAAAATTTTAGTGTGTTGCTAGGGCGAAATATTGGGTATACATAGGTTCTTTTTTTGAAGTTTTATCTCCCGTGTTGACGTACGAATAGTGACGGTAGTCCAGGGTTTTCACACATTCTTGGCAGTTATATATAAACATTACCAAGGCACTAATAATATTTGTTTTCGATTCAACAATCTTAAGTAAAATTTTCTTATATATCGTTAAGAGAATGTAACAAAGGATTGCCTAACTATATATCCACTACATATAGCCCGTAGCTAAATAAATTGTATTAATCAACTATCAAAGTTAGTGGTTTTAAACGCAGCCGTCTTTAGCTATGAATGATCTACGAGGAATATACGATTGGTTATATAATTAAATACTGGGCTTCGTGGAATATTTCAAGCAAAATAATTTTTCTCAAAAAAAATTCCACTTAGTTTAATTGGCAGTAGTTTGCTCATCGGTCTCATTCCATATTTGTATTCAAGTTTTCTACTAAAGAATCCTATAAAAACTAACTCTTTAAGACTCTAACTAAATATATGGAAGGAGTTTTTTGCGTGGTTATTAAGTACCGAGTACTAAAGGCTGCTTAAGACAGATAAGCCCTTTAAACTGATTCCATTTCTAATCTGCTTCCATTTCTAAAGCCGGATGATAATGTTAATCTGCATATTAATTATACTGTACGTTTTCTTCTGTATCGAATTTGTTAAGGTGTATTATCCCTGTAAAAGTACCAAAAACATCTTTTCTTGAGTTTTTTACAGCTACATTTAATATTTAAGGTTTGACAGTTAGACATTCTTATATTTACTACGTATTACCGTGACGCAATTTTTTTTTAATAACTAATTTTTACAAGTTTGTAAAGAATGGGATGGCTGAAAAATGTATTTGTATTAGAATTAACAATTTTTCGGGATTATTCACGGAATATTTAGTATTCTTTTTAAAATCAGAAATGTATTTATTGTTAAAGATAATCAATTTTTGTTACACTTTCCTTTTGTTTTTTAGTTTTTTGTAATTTAAATTTTTTGTAATTAAGGTGCCTTAAGTTATTTCAAATGTACCGTAAGGAGGAATCCTTATTATTCAATAAGAATTTACTTATCAAATTAAAAGCATTAGGTAAACTTAAATATACTTCTCTCATTTGAAAATGATTATAAAATATCGATATAAATATATTTAATTACCAAACATACATTATTTTCTATAAGTTTTCATGACAAACTCGATCTAAGGAAACTTCTTTATCGAAAACGTTAGTTGAAAATGACTTTCCTCAGACCACATATAAATTTTGAAGCTTTGTGTAAAATAAAATTATTCAATTTATTTTGTACCTTTAAAAAATTTCATTATACGGAAAATGACAATCCTATGAATACGAAGCAAACTGACACTGATTTTCTTTTTAATTATATTTGTGTTAAAGGAGACTGAACAAAAGTGATCTATGAGTCAACAGAGATTTCAGAAACGTTTTTAATGAAAACATGTCGAAGATTATTTTGTTATGACCTCATTTAAATCTGACTCGATAGTTTCGAAGGATTTCTACTCAATAATACGTCATATTTTATTAAAACAGCTATTAAATTGATACCTATAAAAATTAATCTCTTTAGAGCGTAGACGGCTTTCACGTATCATATTGGTTAACGTCATATCGATAAAATAATGTATAACTCCGGAAATATTGATATTTCGTAATGATACATGTCGAATATTTTTACCCGTGTCAAAAGAATTATTACAAAATATAAAGAAGGAATGTATTTACTACATGGTTGAATCATTCATACCATGAGTGTGTAATATGGAGTACGAAAGAAGCAAGATAATAAAGAACAAGATTAAAAATACGTCATACCAAAATCATAACGACCTAAAATTTTGCCAATGTATATTATATTCTACTGTTAAATTATTTTTAAACAACTGTTTCTTCAATTTTTGAAATCCGTTCAGTAGACAATAGGTGAGTGATCTTTTTTTGGTTAAGTTGTTGAAGAATAATTATGTAATAATGTTTTGGTAGCTTCTTACACTGTTATTCTTCTTAATATTCTTATTAAACTGTTAGTATTCTTCTTATACTGTTTTAGTCAGAAAAATATAACCTATAATTAACGTCGTTGTAAATACGATTTTTAAAATGTTCATAGCAATTCCGACTCATTATATTGTGTCTTGTAAGTTCTGTTATAACTAGTCGCAAGCAGTATTTAAGTATTACCATTATGATATTATTTTAATAATTCTCCGGCATATTCACTTATGGTAGAGCAAAATAGACAACATGCAATATTAAAAAGACGATGTTTTAAAGGGGTAAATTTAAGCATTTAGATTTTGCCGTCGCCTGATATATTTTCTTACCTTCACAGCGTCTTTTCAATGATAAGTAACCTATGCAATTCCTAGCGCTTTAAGCTAATTTTAACTTCCCTTATATCTCGTCTAGAAATTTTTACACGATTAGCGAATGAAGAAGTAGACATTACGGGAACAAGGAAATAAGAAGAAAGGAAAAATATTTTATCGCTGAAAATATTTTTCCTCCCGAACTCATTTCTTTTCAAAATGTAGGTTTTAGGTTTCCTCATCTCAAGAAAAACTGAATTATTATAAGAGTGCACACATGTGCTTTCATCTGTCCGTCTGCCACAATCATGTTGTTAACAAATTATTTGAAGTAGAAACTTAAAATGTACGTCGGCAATAAATGCATCCTAATAGTTAAAACTCGAAAATAAAAAAAAATTTGCAAATTCCATAGTTTAGCAAATAAAGTATGTGCATTTTTGTATTTGATATACCATGCGGGATATCAACGAAAATATCAGTTAAGACCATTCTAGGGATTTATTTGGAAATGAAGTCAAAATTAAGAAAAATATAACGTTGTTAAAAGTTTCCTTAAGGTTTACCGGAAAACTATAGCGATGGTTTTAAATTTCACAGTTTTGAAAATACAATATTTTTTTGCCTTTGAAAATATGCTATGCAGAATGTGGCAGGACTATATGGGTAATTTTCATAATCAAATTATCTATTAAAGAGTTTTTCAGGTCCTGAATTAACAACTTAATAATCCTCACAATGGGATGATCTGTAACAGTAATCACCAGATACAACAGTTCATTCAAAGTTTAAGTCAAATATTGTTCATTTAATTTAACTACACTTAACAAGGACTTAAATATTTCTCTTTACATGCGTCTAGGCGTTTGGGCGGAAAAAAAATGAATTACTTGATATACTCATCCAGTGCCGCAATTTTAGCTTACTTATATCAAACTATCCCTATGTTTTAATTTAGTAACTATTAACTTTTAATTATAACAATTTATTAACTCTGAGGAATCATGTATTAAAAGTGTTTTTTTACAAATACATAGTTAATGAAAATCCAAATATTGTAATATACGTTCATAAAGGAGAGAAATATCGCAACATAAATACATCTTTTTCTTAATGTAATAATAGAATTTGGAAATTTTTTATAAAAGGGTGATAGCACTGCAATATATTTTCACTAAATTATTCCTTGAAATTGCAATTGTTAACTTGTGAATGAAATTTCTCAAGTTTCGAGTATCGACGGAGTTTCTAAATTAAATATTCACGTCAAATATAAAAATTTAAAATAATTAGCACCGATGTGGCTTAAGAAATATGCAATAGAGGTAATTATAATTAGTTGCCGGTCTCACAGAAAAAGTTAAGAAAAAAAAGTGATAAAACTTTTTATGTGATATAATTAAAAAAAAAACAAAACAACACAAACAAAATAATGGAAAGCGTTAATTACAAATTAACACACTTTTTTTTTATTTACACATGTTAAAGATAAAGTAGGCATTATATTTTCATTTCAAAAATCTAAATTTTGTTAATAGTTTAATAGGAATATTATGTACCATTGAATGTTTATAAATGCCAATATGTTCACTAAACCCACATAGTGCGAGTTTCATCCATTCTTGACAGGTTTTTTTAACTACTTTCGGCATGTATTTGAGCATTACGTAACATCTACTAAACCGAATTCTTTTTGTAAACCGAGATCTCCTGTTTCTTACTGTTTACTAAAAAAGATAGTCTAGTACTTAACGAAGATAACTAATACGCTATTTTACGAAACAGGAAGGTGATCCAAATCATCTGGATAATAAAGTAAAATTAATTTATATGCGTGTGAATTTGTGAATAAACTTTATAAGGCAAATCGTTTAAATTGATATTTTAGTAGTTTTCCATGTTCGAAGCAATGTTTAATGAATTTACTAAGGTATTTTCAGTAGATGAATGGCTTGAAATTTTCAATTTCACATTATTATCGTATATCTAACAGTGACCATGCACGTCTTTAAATAATTTAATGTTCTTTACATCAATATAAAATTTAAAAAAGAAACGCAAATTTTTTCTTAAACTCGTCATTCTATTCTCATCCCTAAAGAAATAAACATATCATTTTTCATCTTCTAAGAAGTTTCCTTCTTAAAAACCAAAATTCAAATGTTTTATTTTTCAATATAAATGTTGTTTAAAAATGCCGGAGTCAGCAGTTTTAAGACACATATATTTTTTTCTCTTCTTATCAGTAATTTTAAAAACGGATAAATATTAAGCTCAGTCGGTTTTTAATAGTTTAATTTTGCTTAGGTTAAAGACATTGCCATATTCTCTTTGTGGCAGTATGGAGTTTTATATTTATCCCTTCTTAACGGAACACATTTTCTTGCAACAGTATAATTTTCTTACATGCCTCTTTGTATTATAAGACGAAACGATTTTATATTTCCGGAAAAGTCTCAATGTGGATGAGCGTTGTTTTCTTGTTTCTACAGATTTGCGCCTTTAAGTATATGTTTTTAAACTACAAAAAGATAGTCTCTTATATGAAATTTTAACATTTACTTGAAAATATTATCTTACTCTTACCTGCGCATCATGTAGATACACTAACCCCGCCCCCGTCCTCCCCCTCCTTGCTAAACGTCTCGGCTCCGTTTGTTAATCGGTTGTTGGTATCGTGGTTATAACCAGGATAATCAGTCAATAAGTAAGCTAGCCTCTCTCTGTCTTCCACCATTTAAGCAGCGTTCACCAATTTGAGTTACATTTTTGTTACTGCTCTACCGCTATGAATCGTAGCGTAAATCATTGCGCTACAATCCATGGCGGATTATATATTATACGCACCACTATGAATCGTAGTATAAATTACTACGCTACGATTCTTAATAACACATCAGTATTGAATAGAAAAATATCCAGAGCAAAGGATTTCTATGTTAATACAAAAATAATTGAAAGTTAGAAGCTTTGCATCTAAGTTCAGTGGCGGTGAGCGGCCGCCACCAATAATGTTTGTAATCGAATGCAGTGTTCCAGAGGTTAGTTCAAACAATGAAATAAACACAAGCTTTTCCGCTTTATACAATCCATTGTATTGTTTGTCTCCATTTATTAATCAATTTGATTATCGTCAAAGCCGATTCTGTGTAATCCATCGTTATATGATAGAAAATCACTTTAATCCTCGTTACTGGACATTTATCGCTGCAGATTAGGTGAAAGAAAGAATTTCATTAAAAGGAAAACGGATAATGGAAAGTTCTAAAAAATGGTAATACGCCTGTTATACTTTTAATATATCTCGTGTGCCACAAGACGTAAACATCTTCACACGCTTCTTTTCTGGCAGAAAATTTCAAAGTTTCATTATACCTCTATCCCTTTTCTAATTTTAATTTTTGCGTGAGAGTTTCTCTTACATTTTTCCCGAAAATCTAAATGTTTTATTATATTTCCATCTATCTTTTAATTTTAAGTTTTGCACAAAAAAATAAAGTTATCTATATATAAAATAAGGATAAAGGGCTACTGAATAAAAAATTATTTGGTTTTAAAAATTTTATTAATATAAAAATGCCTCCAAATTCAATTAAAAAGTCGTTTGATTGTGTTTCACTCGGTTTTGTACGAATTCGTAAGTGAATAATATATTTACCGTTATGAAAAACGTTCTATGTTGTTTGTGAATAATGTTTGTTTCCTGATTTTTTAAAATATTTATGTAATAGACCCCGAGATATTTACTTACAATTTCATTAGTGAATAATAAAAACAATTCCCGTAATAAACTCTGCCTTCTTAATTTACTTCAATCTTAACGTTCTGATATCTCAATTAAATTAAAAACAAAACCAAAAGAGTATGACTTAAAATTAAAAGAAATGAAATGCAGAGTTTAGATGATATGAATTCTTTTAACTGTAAGTATTTATTTGCTCGCACTGAATAAAACTTTTATGCTCATATCATTTGAGTTTTCACGTTCTCTCGGTAGCTTTAATATAAATATTCAAACAATATAAATATTTTATTAGACGCAAAGTTTAGTCGAAACATCTGTTTGTAACATTTAATTACCCGAATTTGTAGCAATCACTTATAATGGATACCCACTCATAAACTTTTTCGTTTGTGCAGTCGCTGGGTACAGAGTGAGGTATAGGTTTTTACGCAAATAAATTTAGACCTTACGAAAGTTGTAAATTAAAAAATCATTTTTGCCCGAAATACAAAGAATCTCTTGGCCCCTTGACATCAAAAATGTTAATAATTCTTCGGTAATTTATTTACAACGGATCACGGTACCGCAAAAAGAAATTTTGAGGCACCGTGTACTTGTACTTCCGTCTCTTTAATTACAATGCATCGTAGAGAGTGGAGCCTTATGATATTTTCATTTGACGCATTATTAGAAACAAATAATGGGTAATGGATAAAACAAGTTTCATTACCCAACTAATATCCGCTAGATTGCAATGTTTTACATTGAAATTATTTAGAAGAAGAAATTATCTTTTCTAATTTATAACATTGAAATTATTTAGCATTTTTGCTTAATTCATTTAGTTGATTATTGAAGAGTGGTCTTTCCGAATACCTACCGTGCCATCTTTTAATGCAAATTTATGGTAATGATATGAAATTATTTACTTGAAATTATTATGTCATAACGGTACGAGGAAAATATTTTCTTAAAGTTTTCCTTGCTTTTTTTCATCTGACGGAAACGCCAACCAATGCCTATATGTGCACCACAACACTTTTGATTTAGAACCATTTTTAGAATTAGCAGTTTGATGAATGATTTATAATTACATGCGACAGACGAGAAATAATTGTTTATTCGAAAATACTAATGCTTTAATATTAGATATGAAACTCTCTCCATAACTTTGATCGTACATTTCTCTTATTATACCATCAAAATTAGATGAAAATAAAGGCATCGTACTCCTGGCGAATTCTTACAGCCGCTCCTAGTGAGTAAATATAACCAAATACAAACACGCAGGAAACAAAGGCGGGAAATAAGCTATGAGGGTAGGTCCAGGAAATTGAAGGCGTTCACGTGAATTACGTGAATTCTTTATCTCTAGGATTTATTATAGTGTTGATACAAGTTGATGATAAGGTAAAACGAAGGCCAAAACCCTTAAGACGATATTAAGTTTCCGAGAAATTGCAGAGTGCGTAAAAAAATATGAGATATATTACAGGATCTCTATATTCCTTCATGAAACAATGTAATCGATGTAAATAATATTCAAATGTTTTGTAGCAAGTTGGTTTTGGATAACCTAATACTTTTCGATATCACCTCTGATATAATTATTTAGGTAGTCACCATAACCTAAGAGGATTAAAGCAGGATTTTTGATGAAAAAAAAACAGACTTAAATCACACCAAGACAATAAAAATATTTTGGTATAATTTCTTGACAGTATTTAAACTAATTACCCGATAATAGATTCAAAATCTGATACGACCTATTAAAGTGCAACATACTGACTTTTTTATGCACGGGCGTTCCGTTTTTACAGTTGCGTAGCCAAACTAGGAAAACTTACAGATAGGTAAATATATTAGCAGCTTTAGTAACTTGTCAGTTTCTATATAATATGGATGTTTTCAAAATAAAAAAAGTAAGTCTGGCCCCTTCTATAGCCATTTCTTTCACGCAAATTTTGCAAAAGCGCATCTATTCCAAATATCGATCACAAAAAAGTTCCATAAAAATATAATTATTTTATCCCTATGTTAATTGATATCCTTATCTTAACCTGAACAATTTTAAGCATGTAAGCTTAGACTGTAGACACTATGAGGAGGTGACCGATATACGAATATTAGAACGCTACTAAACATTAGAGTTTGACTACGGAATCCTTGAAAATCTTATCGTTTTTATCGTTTAGACTGAAGCTCCCCATTGATATTATTGTTGTTCGTTTAGTGTATTTTTTTTTTATTTAATATAATAAATATGTATTTGACTTATTTATTAAATCAAATGTTTCATTACTTATCAATCCAGAGATTTGTTTGTATTCTCTAGCTTTACAAATACTAAAACAATCAACGGAATGCAAAATCTGGTAATGAGGATTGAAATTAAAATTTTAAGGGTATAACTCGCTAAAGATATTGTAAATTCTTAAGAAACAATCTGGATTTAGGTACTGATGAATATAGTATCTCGACATGACTTTCAGTTAACACTTGGTCACGTGTAAAGGAACAAAAACGTGATATAATTTTTTCATATTGCTTGAATTTATTTCATCATATTGGTTTTTTATACGCACTGTTGAAAGATATAAAATTAATTCCTAACAAGAGAGTACATTTAAATAAATTAAGAAAAATTACACTTATCACTGCTTTAAATAAATATGAGCATTTATTTAATGGTACAAAACACGTTTTTCATCGTAAGGCATCGCCTCTTGTCGTATCTGAATTACTGAGCTTGTAATGGAACCATCTAAAGATTATTGTACCCTACCGTGTATTTTATTTCACTGAATAGATCTAGTTTAATTTCCTTCTCCTTCAGTAACATGACTGAATATCGAATAACCTGCCGACGTGTTTCCTCGACTAGAACCCGCAGTTAAATCGCGTTTAAGTTAAGTGTTTACCCACGATTGTCAATGAAGTAGACTGTAAACGTGATTCCTTTCAGTGGCAATGGAGGTTACTGAACAAAAGTTGTTGGTTTAGGTTCAATTCAAATTTCACGATTCCAGTTTATTTTATTCATCTAATGTTTCATAAGGGTAAAAGCAATTGAAGAAAATGATGCTATGTTTAATACAAAATATATTACAACATAAAAACATTATACATGTATTTTCTTTTAGATATATTTATGATTTAATTAATAATGCCATCATGAGTTGTTTTGAATGAATTACGAACTCATAAAGGTTGCTCTAAATTAAAATTTATACCACACGTAAATCAATCGAGCTTAATAGCTCGAGTAGTAATTATTAACATTTTTAGTCTTTCCCATTTCATATCATATTATTCTCGTATAATTCGATATACTGAGTGTAAACTTGATATGATTTATTAGGCATAAACAATTAACGTAATTTTAATTTCGTTCATGGTCGATATATAATTTTGGCTAACTTCCTTAGACAGGATGTACGTGTATAATATATATATATATATATATATATATATATATATATATATATATATATATATATATATATGTATATATACATATATATATATATAAATATATATATATATATATATATATATATATATATATATCGTGTGTGTGTGTACATATATAGCTTTGCTCAGTATATCTCTATATAATAATAGACTCGTAATTGACAGAATAAAATAAGATCGTGAAGATTTAAATTATCCAGCTTAAAAACTTTCAAGCAAAGGCAATTAAGCAAAAGGAAAATCATTTTTCACCACAACCTCAGGAGACAATATTAATGGAGCAGGCAAAGTATAAATCTGCATTTCATTTGCGATTCAGAAACTTTGGGAAAAGAACATTGTTATTAAATTTTGTGACATGTTCTTTCTCCGTTTCTTTATCGAATAAAAGTTGTCACTTACGAAATTATCGGGACTTATTAAGGAATTTGGTCAATTTTCAGAGGAAATGACAAGTCTACTCACCAACGTCACTGCTGTCGTCGTGCCGTTTATAACGTTTCATTACACTGTATAAATGTGAATATACAAACCATGTATAAAATGTGGTAAACAAATATTCACAAATTTCACTAATATATGAGTTATTGGTGAAATTTTTGATTATCAAACGAACAAGTTTTTTAGAGCATGATTCGGTCTGTTGGTTTTTTTTAATTGTAATCATTATATTTCTTTTCCTTATATTCTAAAATTATTAATACGTGTACGACAAATACGAGAAATTAATCTGAAAACAAACTATACTAATCTCTTTCGAGCGATTGCAAAATATTTCCAATATACTAATACGTCATATTGATTTATACAAAGTTTGTTACTATTAAGGAAGTTAAATTCTATTTACGGCATACATTTCATCAAGGTAGACGTTTATTTCTTATATTAAGTGTGGAGGAAAACATATCTAAATGTTCTTCGGGTTCTACTGTATCATGCTGTTACTGTATTGTAAACAAGATTGGTAAAGAACAGATTTATTATCTAATATGAGTCATTAGACTTCTGTCTATTTTAATGAGAACACTCCTAATGAATTTTGTGAGATATTTGAAACATTATAGATATTTACTCCCAATTCTTGTAACTTGTATATCGTATGAAATTTATAACATTGATCCGCATTTATTATTTTTTTGGACCTCCTGGTTGATACAACCGGCAAAATTACAATTATGTTCAATATAATTTAAATATTTATTGATTAGGTCAGGTTAGGTTAGGTTAGGTTAGCTTAGGTTATGTTAGGTTTGGTTAGGTTTGGTTAGGTTAGGTTAGGTTAGGTTAGGTTAGGTTAGGTTAGGTTAGGTTAGGTTAGGTTATGTTAGGTTAGGTTAGGTTAGGTTAGGTTAGGTTATGTTACGTTTGGTTAGGTTAGGTTAGGTTAGGTTAGGTTAGGTTAGGTTAGGTTAGGTTAGGTTAGGTTAGGTTAGGTTAGGTTAGGTTAGGTTAGGTTTGGTTAGGTTTGGTTAGGTTAGGTTAGGTTAGGTTAGGTTAGGTTAGGTTAGGTTAGGTTAGGTTAGGTTATGTTAGGTTAGGTTAGGTTAGGTTAGGTTAGGTTAGGTTATGTTACGTTTGGTTAGGTTAGGTTAGGTTAGGTTAGGTTAGGTTAGGTTAGGTTAGGTTAGGTTAGGTTAGGTTAGGTTAGGTTAGGTTAGGTTTGGTTAGGTTTGGTTAGGTTAGGTTAGGTTAGGTTAGGTTAGGTTAGGTTAGGTTAGGTTAGGTTATGTTAGGTTAGGTTAGGTTAGGTTAGGTTAGGTTATGTTACGTTTGGTTAGGTTAGGTTAGGTTAGGTTAGGTTAGGTTAGGTTAGGTTAGGTTAGGTTAGGTTAGGTTAGGTTAGGTTAGGTTAGGTTAGGTTAGGTTAGGTTAGGTTATGTTAGGTTAGGTTAGGTTAGGTTAGGTTAGGTTAGGTTAGGTTAGGTTAGGTTAGGTTAGGTTAGGTTATGTTAGGTTAGGTTAGGTTAGGTTAGGTTAGGTGAGGTACGAAGGGCTTGCTTGTGTGTGTGTAGGTGACGGATATTCGGGACAGAGATTGTACGTGTGTGTATTTTTGCTATGTACATGCATGTGCATTCGCATGAATATATGCCTTTGTATGCAAGAATCTTAAACAAATATTATTAAGAAGTATAAAAAAAACTTTAAAGGCAAATTTCGCACCTTTTTTTTTCTTTACAACCGTAAGGAAAAAAGAATATTGAGAAATAATGTAAGAGGAATAAATGTTTTCCGTTTAATTTTTCCATACACCCAACATTGTTTTGGACACTTTTATTTGCAAAATGGTGGAAAGGTGTTTTCGTGCAATAATGCAACGTTAACTTTTAAAGAATCCAATTTAATTCTTTCAATAAAATTAGTGTTATTAATATAATTCTAAATTCTTAAACGAATACACTCAAGTATTAATTCAAATGTACCCTTTTAAAAAAAATATTTATCAAATGAAATGACTTTATGTATTTGCTTGCATATTGACATAGAGATTAGTGTGATTTTTGCATGGAGGTAAGAATCTAAGTAGATGTGCCTGTGTCTCGCGTATAGAAAGTTCGTTAATTTTTGACAAAATTTTTCTACGCCAACAGATGTCACATTTTGATGACGTTCGATTTATTTTTATTTGAAAATGGTTTTGAGTTCCATCAAAACATAGAATATTTATCCTAGACATAAAAGTAGAGCATGTACGCACAAGTATACATCGACAATTAGACGTAGATATATATATATATATATATATATATATATATGTATATATATATATATATATATATATATATATATATATATATATATATATATACATATATATAAAATTCATTCGATGTGATTTTTAAATTAAAAAGGTTTTGTCAATCAGGTTACTTAGTTTTTAAATAATTCAATCGTCACGAATTAGTTACAGAGTTATTAATTCTACATAATATAGAAAGGGCTCGTAGCTATACATCAGAATTCTACAAAGACCTTTAAACCTATTGTATATTTCATCTCAAATAATCGACTAATTTCCAGTTTAAACTATGAACATGGTTTATTCCAAAGTATCTGAAAATTATATTTCTTTAAAGGAATCTGTTCAGAGGGTAAAGTTGCAAAAAGAGAATATTTCACTAAAAATATTGATAGTATCGATATCATCAGAATATTAACTCCGTTTACCTTTATCCATTTCGTTGGTTTGAGTGATTGGAAAGTTTAACATAAAAATAGGTGGATGGAAGGTTTCCACATATTTGAATCGACGACGGAATAAACACATTTCATCCGATACACGAGACATTTTGTGAATCCGTTTAATTTATTGCTTAAAATATTAAATTGTACAATATTCACCATTTGTATTCTAAAATAAATAAAACCGTTAATTATAATATTTAAATCTGTTTTCATCCCCAACGAATTTATATATTTAGGCATACTTCTTGTAGTTTTGCAAAAATTGAAATGTGAGCTTTTTGTTGAAGAAGTCAATAAAAACTTTCCGCTAGCAAGTAACACCGCTAAATACCTTAAAAATAAATTTTATATAAATTTTTGACAACACAAAATACAATTATTTATGAAAAATGTTGAGAAATTTGGCAAATACTACAAATTTAACGTAGAAAACAGATAATGCTACAAGAAGCCCAAATTATTTTATTGACATGCCTCTACTCAACTGGTTTCTTTATTTGGTGTTTAAAGTTTGATGTTATTACTTTCCTTATGAAACTTTGTATTTATTATTGTTTAAATGCTAAATACATTTCTTTATTCCACTTCATGTTTCATCATCCCCTTCATGTGTTTAGCAGCGAGTTCAATTTCTATGCAAACTTTGTTTATTATCCTCTCCATAGATTCTTTCCTCCGTGGATTATTTTTACTCAATATGTAATAGAAAACAATTAGATAAAATTTATAATATGTTAAAAGTTCTTTTCAGCGACGTGTATAGAGGTGCTTTTGTCTTAAGGTAAATTTTAATTAATTTTGCTATACTTATAACCGTCATTGATTTGAAACAACGGGACTAATTTCGTCCAACTATATAATTAGGTAACCGCTGTAACTGTATTTCTGTGAAATTGGCCTAAACACATTTAAGTTCTTTGTAATATTGACTGATTGTTTCCAAATAATTTCTTTTTAATTATGCTAATTATTTTTAAATAAAATATATAATGGAAGTACCATGAAGCAGTGAGATATATATTCATAAATGAGAGACATATTCTGACATTGTCCTTTTTAATCTCATTGCATGATTAAAGCATAAAGTATTTAATGTTTGAATTAATACAATGTTTGTGTTCTAACCAACAGTTACAGACAAAAAGCGGAAGTTAAGAAATTACAAATAACATTTTCTTGTTATATTATGAAGGTTCATGCATTTAATAGTTTCTATGATGACTTCTAATCTACTAATAAATCAATATCATATCTGATAATATTTAAATGAGCACCATTACGACTGTATATCTGTAATATTACCGAATTATATTAAAATATTACATAAAGTTAGTGGCAATATCAGTCTACTTAAACTAATTAAATAAATGTGTGTATGAAAACGCATCACGGATTGTATAAAATAAATCATTCCATATAATATTAGCACATAAATTTTCACAAATTGGGAATTTAATGAAAAAAGCGGGTTTCATATTTAAAAGTTTTGCCTCGTTTGGCTAGTGTAGCTTATTTTTTGAAGTTACAAATGACACCAGCATATATTCCAATAAATATATTTCACTGAAATGTAACCACGAATGTAATAAAATTTTTAAATTATTATCAACTATTTTCATTCAAGCGTAACAATGAGTATGAATCTGGAAAAACGTAAATTCTACAGTTCATCCGTGCGTTTTTTAAAAGTATTTGAAATGTACTGAATAAAAACTTAAGGTTCTACATATATATGTATATATATATATATATATATATATAAATATACATATATATATATATATATATATACATATATATATATATATATATATATATATTTATATATTTATACATATATACATATATATATATATATATATATATATATATATATATATATGTGTGTGTGTGTGTACATATATGTGCATATATATTTGTTTGATATTCCACGTTCACCTTAATAAAATACCAATCAATGACATCCCGGCAAACCTGTCTTTGATACGCCGCTCGTAACTAGGGTTGGCACAAGCGTTCTCTTATTAGCCGTTGATTTCATCCACAAATTATCTTCACAACGTATTAATCAAGTTAATGTGAAAAGTTCAACTAAAACAACTGTTGAGAAGTTTCACAGACTCCCTGCCTGCCTTTTAAAGGAGCGCATCGAGGGACGATTAAGTAAAATACTAAATAAGTTATATTCAAAATAGTTTAAGGTACAACGATATTTTAACCTCAAAAGGAAAAATAATTTGTGTTTGGTAATCTGCAAAGAGAACATTTTGAGTGGTAGTTTTTATTATGAAGATACAAAATTTACCAAAGGGTTAAAAATTCTATCACACTAAACAACTCGTGTTTAGAAATCTCAAACTGAACAAACTTAATGTAAACTAGTTGAAAGAGCATGAATTTAGACTTTATTATTTAAACATAAATTGTATAGAAAGACGTTAGGCGATTTATTATTTTAGACTCAAAATTTTATAGATAATCTTAAAGTTTGAAGAATAGATTTATGACTAAATGAATTTAAGCGATTTTCAGTAGCATCTACATGATCGGCATAATCGAGTAAAAGCAAATGAAGAGTGTGAAGAACATGAATTTTTATTTTAAAAAGTACGAAATTTTAAATGGCTTCAGAAAGTGTGTTCTGGTGGAATTTGCCAATCGATATCATCTCTCGGAGGCCGACAGTAATATTATAATTAGTCGGCAGAACCAAAATTAATTTGGAAATTGTAGAAAAATAGTGGCGTTTAAATTTAGCTGTAATAGGTTTAAATAGAAACCATAAAACTACGTCTCCAGCTTATGGTATTATTATTGCAAGTCTTAGCAAGAATTAATTAATCCGACCGCCAAGTTGATTCACAAAGATAGAGTGTAGAAAGTTTTTACACACCATCTATCAATATGAATGTAAAATTAAATCAGTGAAAATGTTGAAATGCTTTTCCAATACTATGTAGCTACCTAGGAAAAATATGATATCTAAATAGAATATCACAATCTCTGAACATCAGCATTGAGGGCATTACACAAATAGAGTATTTCAAATATTTTTATTTCAGTATTATTCATGACCAACCCTACGCTTTCAGTGATTTCAAGTATAATTCAAGGGTAATTATTGTTCAGGAAGGAAAACCTTAGGAGCTTATAAAAATATTTTGAAACAATAGAGGTAACACTTCACAGATATCCTTCGTATATAATATACGAATGAGCAACAATTTTTTACAATATGAGGAAAAAGTTAATAGATAGATGCTCTCAATGTAATTTCCAAATGGCAAGATCAAATATTCACTATTTATACCAATACAAATATCAGGTATGATAATTGTAAATGGCATTGCTCGAATATTTTTTAACATTTCTATTAGAAGAGCCATGAGAACAGAAAGATACCAATAGATTTCCGAAATGCGATAAAATATAACTTTATCTTAATTCGAGTTAACTTAATAATTATTTATCATTAGCAGTAAAAGACGACTCCAAGGAACGTAAAATAATCATTGCCTCTTAAAACTATAATTCTTGTTAAAATAAGTTAATTTATAGAAAAGAGGTTTTACTTTGAATTAAAAACCTCTCAAAATAAAAAAAATCTTATCAGTTTGAATGAAACAATGCGTCGAATCTAGTTATTATTCTCAAACAACACATGATGAGAAAAACTCTAATGATGTATGTAAATACAAGAGAAAGTAGATAAAGCAACCATGAAATTCACAATAAAGAAAATTAGCTGAACATTATTAGTGTTAAAAAAACGTATTGCACTTAATCAGATATGCATTTCAAAATAATCCTACTCCCCCAAAAACTGGCTTTAGTTGAAATGTAATACTCTATAAGAAGAAGAAGACTGCAAACCATGTTTCGACGGTTAGCTGAAGTTTAGCATCATTGAGGCTGGTCAAAAGACATATAGCTCTTAATAGAATGAAATGAAAAGAAAACTTTTGGTCATCAATTGGTTACAAAGCCATAGTAATTTTTACCTAGGTCTGTAGAATTTCATCATACACCCATTAATATAATGAACATTTTCTGGGGAATCAGTAGAACCCATTGAGATGATCTGAATTGGATTGTTTACGTAGACCACGGGGTTATGCGTTGGTGGTACCAGACAAACACGCATTTATGATACCGGACATATAGAGTTTGGTGACAGAAATACAAATAGTGGTTAAATAAAGTGTGACAAACATTGAAAAACAAATTTAATAATTGGTTCTCTACTTAGTATTAAACATAAGTAATTAACTAACAATGGAAAAGTAATATTTGTATACATACATACATACATACATATATATAAATATATATATATATATATATATATATATATACATATATATATATATATATATATATACACACACACACACACATATATATATATATACACACACCCGGTGTGTAATTATTTTCGTATGGTCATACAAAGAAGACTAACGTCGCTCAGATAAAAAAATTGTACAATTCTATTTGTTACGAGTCGGTACTATAATTGACACAGATAATAATAGATTGTTTACTTATTTTATAAGGTAGTTTATCGTTATCCATTGATGCGAGTGTCGAAAATAAATTAATACAAAGGATGTAAACATCAAAACTAAGAAGTTAAGAAAAGAGATGTCGGACAAATACTATCAATAAATAAACGCTCATTATAATCGCATCAATGGATAAAGATAAATTATCTCATAAAAAAGGAGACAACGTATTATTATCTGTGTCAATTATAGTTCCGATTCACAACGAATAGAATTATATAATTTTAATCTGAGCGGCGTCAGATTTCATTGTATGACGGTCGGTTTTTATTTAATTTATATTACATTTAATATAGTATTAAGAACACACGAAATACATTCTATAAAACAAGCCGATTCTATAAGATACGACAGCTCATTTGGGTTTTTGGTCGCTGTAAATAACATTTAATACTCTTTCACATCTCGATGCTGACTTACGCCAGTAAATATAATGATAATATATCGTCGGCGTGAGATAACTCGGAGATAACGTACATAAATAAACAAATTTCTGATTGGTTTCCGTTTATTTTACCTAGGAAATTATAAGTGACATCAAGCTAACCTTTGGCGGATGATTATCATAGTTGATTTTCAATATTTAATGTTGAAAATAATTTTTACCATGGTGATTAAAATTATTTTTGTCTGAAAATAGCGGGCCTAGTGTCAATAGTAGGATTGAGGTCTGGAAATAATATCATTCACACCTTAAGGAAAAAAATGAAGGTAAAAAGCAGCTCTTTTTTATCTCTCTCTGATTTATTCATTTCTTTGGCGATTGTCTCGGAAATGGTTGAATATTTTTATATCTCACGTTCGGATTGACAAGAGGAATTATGTCTATTAATATAGGTGTATGTGTAAACAACTTCCAGTTTTATCAAATCTTCCTAAATATTTAATTGTTTAAACCATAAAAATTATCAATATATTTCAATTAGGTATTAGAGACATATAATTACGTTTTTGGTTCCATTTAAAATTTAATTTCAAAGTATACTGGGCATTTTCTGGATATTAATGTTATGAACCTTTTTAGTTGCGGTCTGAAATCAGAAATCAGCCGCTACTGAATCAGCCATCCCAACGTGTACTCCATACTCCCATGCTTCATGAAACTCTCTAACAATTAATGAAATACTTACAGAACATGTATGCGGGGGTTGTTTCTGTTTAGCTGCATTCTTCCATATTTATTACGACGTATAAGAATAATTTTGGATAATTATCGGCGTTTCGCTTTATGTTGCCATAATTGCTCTAAGCGTTTGCTCGGCTCCATAGAATTTAATTATGCGACAATGACTATGAGTTTCGGTCTGGCAAATACTGATTAAACACTTTTGATGGGTAATGGCTTTCCAGCAACTTATATGCGTATATAGTCTTATAAGCAAACAACTTTTCTTTCGGTTGGAGATAATAGGTGGTGAGTATCATCGCAATAAAAATGAGGCGTTTCTCAGTTTCACTATAAACGCTATACGGTTAAAAATATGTAATATATTATTCAGTTTTTAATATCAGAACGATTGTCTGTCAATAGCATTTCAACATTTATAGCACTTGAGAAAAATGAGAAGATCAACGGTATTATAAAGAGTCATGTTAGAGAAAAGCAATTAAACCCCATTATTTGTATAATACAAAACATATATTTATTGTTTATACAACACATATGTTTATTGTGTAAATACAAATCTATTGAAATCACAAATATCCGAAATGTAAGTTTATCACTAAAAGAAATCAATAAAGGCAAAGAATCATTCTTTGTCTAGTAAATTTATTTTAGATCTATTTTTTGATATTAAGCTTACCTACTCACTAAACACTAAAAAAACTCACTTGCAAGTAAAACGTGAAAACATGTGTTCACATTACTAACAGATATACGATTTTAATAGTACCAATAAGCTTAGAAACTTTCATATTTTTAATTTCTTTCGTTTTAACCCATATATAGCACAAAATGAATATCATAATGTGTAAAATTCCATGACGCTTGTTCACATTACTAACGGTTATAAGATTTTAATGGTATCAATCACAAAGTGAATATCATAATTTATATGAAGTTCTGTATACAGTTTCCAGATTATAACCAATAAGTTTGGACTTGTTAAAGAGAAGCGCATTAACTGTGAATGTTACTTTATATGAACTTTAATTTAATTACCTAGATATTCAGAATCTAGTCGCTATAATATCTCGTCATTATAATAAGTATAAACGTATATTGTAGTTAACATTGTTTTAAATTATATATAGGTGGATATGTGTGTATGTATATGGAAGTAGATTTAAAATTTTATTTTTGTAAACCTAGACCGAAAATTTTCTACGTGAGAAGGAATTTTTTTTAGAAAATTACATTTGTCAATTCCCTTAAAATTTGTGTAAAAATTTAAACAAACTCTAGTATTAGTTAAATTTATTTATGACATATAGCTTTTACGTAAGAAATAAAAAAAAGTTTTCCTTTGATTATTTCCTCACGTGTTGGAATTTTTGCACAAATTGGGTTCACAAGGTCCAAAAAACCATTTCTAAATCTATATGAAAAGCGGTTGTAATTTTTTTTAGTGAGACGACTCCTAAGCAAGATACGAGCGTTTTTCAATGTACGATTCTCCTTCTCCGCCCCGCCGGGTTGAAAACTTAAACGTATATATATATATATATATATATATATATATATATATGAATTTATTTTCCTACATTTACATTTATATGTCCTTAAATAGCCTAGCATTTGAAAGACATTTGAAAAGCTTAAGAAAATATTATTATATTTTATACGAGGGTTTATTTTTTTTGACAATTTCCATATAATTATAATATCTGGATTTCATGATGTTCGTCTAGAAGAGTTTCCAAAATTATAGCCGGCACAAGTTTCTATTTGGTATGACCGAGTGCCCTTACAGTTATTATTTTGCACCTAAATCATAATTATTTTCTGTAAAAATATATTTCATTATAGTGTCTCAAAAAAATTAAGAGTGCTCTGATGAAGAAAAATTTGTCACTTTGAAATTTTTTTCTGTGACGTATTTTACCATAAAAGTCAACTTCTGTATACCACAAAACCAAGTAACATAAAAATATTGAACATACGACATTAATTATAATATGTAAATAAGTTACAGTAATGACTTATAGGATAGATAATTGTGTACATATTAAATTACACTAAAAACAGGAGATATTTTGAGTGCAAAATTTAATGGCAATACTGTGGAAAATTTTGTAAACAAGAACATGTGTGACATTGTGGCGATAGTTTGTTAAAAATATTGTAAGATATTCTACAATAATTATCAAAATTAAAAAAAGATTATTAATACATAATAATTATTGATATATAATTATTGACAAGCGTAAGTTGGACTTACACTAGAAAGATCGTCATCTACATTGTTTGAAGTTACATAAACTTTAATAAAACAAGAGTATACTTTTTTTAATATTATGCGTGTAACATAAGTATACAATTTACTGGTTTATGATGTATTTAAAGTAATACAACAGAATATATTAATACTTGAAAAACTTTTTATTTTGTCGCTTATTACTTCAACAATATACTGCATATTTAGGTGGAAAAAAAAGTTTATTTTTAAGCATATCCTTGGAATAAAGTTTTACATAACTAAAAAAATCAATTCGATTTGCAAGGTTAAAGTTTTACCCAAAATGTGCTACAAATTAAAATAACAAACTTGGATCTACAACGTATTCCGTTAAGGAGCTATAGGCATCTGACAAGCGAACACGTAGACACAAGTGCAAACAGCGATAATACAACTAGAGTTATGACCGTTTATGCTTGGGATCTTCGTATACAAAATCCTAAAAAAAACAATTATTTGAAACCTTAATAAATTTTATTTCTTCAATTGTTGTAAATAGCATCATTTTTATCATAATGACAATATATATGTATTTTACTTAAAGCATGATGTAGTTTCAGTAAACTGCTGGAATTTTTTCATTAGTTCTAAGAAATATTTCTATGTCTGTTTATGGACTAAAACTTCTGTCTCTATTACTTGGACGGCAATTTTCCCCAAAACCTGGTTTTTGGTAACTTCAAAATAAATGAAAATTTTTATCTAGTTTCTGACACATTTATTTAGCACTAAAAAAATTTACACTTTTATTTCTTCTTAATAAAGTGCTCTAGAAAAAATGTGCAAATCTTTTTTATGCAGTTATTTAGTCAATTTGAATTGAGAATGTGTCTACAGAAATAAATTATTTAAAGTTTTAAGATCAGAGATCCAATCCTTATAAATGAGGTATAATTTTTTTATCCGAATTACTTTACAGTCTCTATAAAATCATTACAATTAACGTATTTCCTAAACAATATCGCGATAGAATTCCCTTCAAAAACACTAGTATTAAAAATCTTAACACATCTGGTAACAACACTGGTATTAAAAAATTTAATAGTCTAAATTAATATATTTAGTCAACAAAATAAAAATATATTTAGACACAAAAAATATCGTATATAAATTTTAATAGGTTTCCTTTAGTATACTAAAAAATATGTTTGGTAAAAATATATTTTGAAAGACTAAATGAATCGAATATATTTTTAAATCAGGTTTTTGCTGATTTGTTGGTAATTTTAAATTATACGAGGCTAATTCAAGAAAATTTCGTGCTGAATATGAACAACGATTCTATTATTTACCAAGCTTCTTTGCAATATAGTCGCAATCTAAGTCACTTTTTACAATAATTACACCACATTTTGACCACTTCATTTAAGATAAATTTCTGTTCACCCAAAATATTTTCTTATATTGACAAATAAATGAATAATAGATGGTATCAGATTACATAAATTAGGGGTCTCTACCCCTAATTTATGTAGCAAATATGTCTAGAATCTATAATCTGGCAATATTAATATGGCAAAATTCCAATTCATAATTGAGAATTTCGTTCATGGTTTGAAAGCACATGTGAATTCGTTTTTTTTAAAGAAAAAAAACTAATTTGTTCAATAAGCCTAGCTTATTTTTCTTAATCTTATCACATATAAAAGTACAAAATAATTTTAGATACCTAACCATAATGACTATCTTTGACTTAATGGAATAAAATATGGTAACTGGAATAACAGGGAAAACCTGAAGTTATTGCAATTTCTTAAATTCCTTATTCAGATAAATTATTTTATTCCGTGACTTGATGGGAAAGTTAGAACTGAAACGACCCATTGTAACCAGATACAGGTGTTGTTAAAAAAAATCCAAAAATATTTCCATGACATAAAAAGTGTTATTTATATCTTCAATCATTTAAAAGCTTTTATTATAACTTCTGAAACAGTTTTAATGAATATTTACATTCCTCTCCTAAAGTATCATAAGATTAAAAGCAACACTTTTTTTTAAACCAAATTTTCCTTTGTAAATTATGCATGCGATCAAAAAGCCGTACAAAATTTAGAATTGTTGCATTTAAAAATTGTGCAGTGGAATATAACGGCAAATAAATTAGGAAAGTAATAAGTTAATCTGTACATTTCTTTACAAAGTAATTTACTTGATGCTTTTAATCTAACATTCGCAAATTTAACTATTGCATTTTTTTTAATCATTATTTAGTTACCGCCTGGTTATTTAGTTCATAAATTTTCCATTTCAATCCTGTTCCAAACTGTTGTTATAGATCGCTTGTTTATTCGTTGACAGTTTTCCCACATGCCCACATGATATCAGCAAAGTTGTTTATATCATTTTTGACATGATGTAGTTTTCAGAAAAAGAGTATATGTTGTGACTAAAAACAAGCACCAGGATTGTCTTTGGGAATCGTGATCAGATGACGGAGAAAAGCTTAGTTCCAATGTAAATTCTGTAAAAGTAAGCATGAGTAAATGTAAGCATGAACTCGGTCATACAAAGATTAATATTTAGTTAATCGTGTTTTAATCAATATATATATATATATATATATATATATATATATATATATATATGTATATACACATATATATATATATATATATATATGTGTGTGTGTGTGTGTATTTTCATTCAAACAATTTTTTTTTCGTACTGGGCTAATTCTGTAAAAAATATTTTTTGCAACGTTTATTACTAAATGTGCTTGGCTATTTATTATGCCAATATAATTTTTTCACGCTTAACAATTTGAAACTGATAATGTATTAATATCCTATACATCAAATTAATGACTGAGCATGGTATTAACTTTAAAGGGGGCAACCAATTTTATCCAGAGAAAAAAATACAATTCTTCAATTTGGCGTTAATTTTATGTTTTTGAATTGTACGCTAAATAAGTGTCATAAACAATAATTATTTTACGGATCGTCGCAGTGTTGAATTACCAAGCTTTTTAGAGCAACCCATTATAGTTAAATTCAGCTGTTTGAGTTCGGAAAGTATGTGAAATTTGCACCAGAGGTGAGATCGCGCACAGAGTCTCATTCAAATTTTCAAAGACTATTGTATGTAAGCTTTTGCATAGTCATCATTTAAACTTTCTTTGCCCAAAGTTTCATATTGGGCGAAATAATCATATTGATTTTGTAGCCGCCCTATAGTATTTAGTGCATTAAATTTACGGCCTATTATTTTGTGTCATTATATTTATTTACACTAAATTTCTTTCTTTTCACATCATAATTAAAAATAAAAAATGAGTGAAGGCCGAGCAGAACATCTACTGAGAGGGTTCCGTACAAGTTAAGACACACATAAATTTTTCATTGTGTACCTATTGTATTTCTGTGAAACTATCCTTCAGCCTTTAAATTGCACCATTATTTTTCAAAAATTCTAAAATATAAGGCAATGTCTATAGTTTTCCTACAACTTTTTGCTTCTAACACGTATTTTAAGATACTGTTTTATAGAGTAGTTTTGGAAATATAGAAGGGAGAACACATTTTTGCGTATTTTGCAGTATATCATTAGAGAAATCATCCTAAAAATTAGGAAAAATTACTTCTTTATGTTAGTTATTGCAGTATGTAGTATTAATATGTATTGTTACTGACTCAAGTTTCCAAGTCAAACAATTCTGATAAACAAACATGTTCTCACTTGAGAGTATTGTAATATTTTTATTGGCGTATTTTGCAAGTATATATTTATATTTATTAAAATTCTCGTTATAAAAAATTTAATTTTCCATTCTACTATCTGCGTTTGGCGGGAGATCATACATATAAAACCATTACAACCAAAATAATCGTATTATTTATAAACTAGCGTGACCCGTGCGAAGTCTTCGCATTATTTATTCTATTTTAATAAAATTGACATATAGAGGCGCAAGTATCAAAAGCATTGAGCTAAAGCGCCACTTTATTTATACGTGAGTGGATTTGAAATTAAACAAAAATTTTACCGACCGTCAATCATATTGACGTTGAGCCGTTAGATGGCAGCATTGCTGTTTTGTATATATAATTTTAATAATTAATTAATTTGCAAAAACAATAGCAATAATAAATTTTTTAGTTGTGGATGCCGGTAGAGCAAGCAATTATCTATGAAATGAGATATAATTTATATGGATTAGTTGTGAGGTTTTTTCTAAAAAGCGAGTGTAACATCTTAACCTTAGCGTATTAATATATATGATGATCATATGATGATCATATAACAGAAAAAAAAAAACAAAACAGCGAGATATCATTGTTACCAAAAGAATCACGTAAACAAGTATACTATTACACGAGCCAGGTACTGTCTACTTTAACTCAACCGTTTAATACAACGGTATAAATTTTAGTTAAAACAATTTCAATTTGAACTTTCCAACTTTACGTTAATTCGCTGAGTGCGAGGTCTGGGGCGCCTCTTAATTGTTGCCGAGTTCACGAGCTCGCATTAAATTATCACGGAGAGGTTATTTATGTTTAAAAGTTTTATCAAAGTACGGTTTAGCTGTTAGGGTTAACTGTTAACTGGGTGATTGTAACCATGGGCAAAGATAAGACTATTGGATATCAAATTTTGTAGTAACATCAATCTAACCAAATTGATGATAAGAGGAAAAATTTACTAACTCTAACAATTTCTGATCGATAATGTCTTTCCGTTCTACATTATATGTGAGTTCGTAAGTCAAGATTGTAAATAAATTAATGACAATACCGCCTTCTTTACATTCGGCAAATAACGTGGCAACTTGAAAGCGAGGAATTGGTGACATATTTGTGCCATCTAACTAGCTTAGAAGCTGATGGCCTCAGTTCTACTTTTATAATATACCAACAGGTGCTATACTCACTTAAACTCAAGAGAGTATATGCGCTAAAATTTTGAAAAACCTTTTAATTATGAATAGAACTCGCATAATAAAAAATCGGTAGACATTTAGGTGTGCATAATCATTTTAGATTTTATAACAGTTTTCTTTTTATAATTATTATTTACAATTATTAATACTATTTTTCACCATGTTTAGTGAAAATATAAAAATGTTCGTAATAAAATATTAGAAGAAGCAAATAAATTACTCGTTTTGTTTTTAATTTCTTGTGTTGTTATGAATCATTGAAGGTACCTAACCTTATGATGAGCGGTAAGAAACCGTATCCTTGACATGGCGGAGAGTCACGCCGTCAAGAGTTACATATATCATAAATCCAACATCCCACGGCGGCGACACGCTTGTTGGTATGATATGTGCATTTAGAGAAGTCGATGTGCAGAAGAGGACTGAAAGAGACTGTAGATTACGTATCGTATGTATCAAATGGAAGAGCGACTTATGAGGATTCCAAATATTTGTGATAATTCTGGTAATTTTGCCAAAAATGTCTACAAAAGATATGTGTACTTCTTCAAAACTGCAAAAGTCAACATTATGAAAAAAAAAATCATTTAAAATTAGCCGGAAAACTATAAAGATTATTTCAAATTTCATAGCTTTTAAATATCCGACGTAGTTTTACGTCAGTAAAAGATTAACATTTTATTTAATGAAATCAGGTCGTGGAAAATAAATTAATATTATTAATTTAAGAAATGTGCCACGTCAACTTTAATGTTTATACATGCTTAATTGAGTACTGAACTCCCTAACTGCAAGTTCTGCTATTATTGTTTAATATTGTATAAATATAATTTCAATGGTTCTATAATAGACTGACATCTAATTACATATTGACAACAATTTGTGTAGAAAAATTCCCGGAAAACCTTTATTTGGTTAACTCAAAAATTTTAATTTTGTACAATTTACCAATTTTTACAACCATCTTTTAATACTTTGAATTTTTTCACTTGTCACTCAATAGTATGTCACTACGTATAGTAATAGATACTTCAACAAAATACTTGCGACTGAATATCTCATAACCTATGAATTAAAATAATCCATGTAACGTAAATTTTAAAGTTATTCATAGTATTTTGAACCCAAGTTTCTTTTTCAGTTTAGTCCGATATGTTCGTATGACCTGTATAATAGATATTGTTTATTAAACATCAAATAAGATTTGTCATTAAACTTTTTCATACATTATGTATTACAAATGGATTTTTATATTATTATGCATACATAACTATTTACATACATAACTATTATTAGACATACAATATACTATATCAATTTTCAATGCAAAAACAGCGAGGACTTCAGAAATTCATCGTAAAATAACAGGGAAAATGTCAACGAAACGAACAGAACATAGAACGAACACTTTGTCACGGGAGGTGCCAGGTTTGAAGGGACAGGCCGTTTGTCAGTAATGAATAGAATGTTTTTAATTCCAATCGTAGAAGGAATTTGCTTAGGTAATAATGAGTCATAAATATCTCATATCACGCCATCTGATTTGGATGTTGCTCCTTATGTTGGAAGTATATTCGTGACATTATACTCGAAAAAATGGAACAAAAAAATCTATATATCGTGTACAAGAAAGTTATTCACAGAATCATAAACCCAAATTCCTTTTTCAGCACACACCGACGTGTCAAAATGACATATATAGTAAACCAAGCACCGAGCGTATTTTTTTGCTAAATTCCTATTTCTTAATATAAATCAAACTTTTACTCCGCTAGGAAATTTATTGATACAGATGGTTATTTAGATTTAATATTTCCTCATTTGTTAATAATCTGATGTGCTTAAAGAAAATATAAATCAGTGATTAGTATTAATAATTTCCTGAACATCTGATTCCAGTAGATGGTTGAACTATAAAACTTCCTTGAATGAATAAGTCTTAGGAAATTTGTGTTAATTATTTTCATTTATTATTTTATTTTCCTTTTTTGTGCTTAAGAAACATAAGTTAAAAGCAAAAGAAAAATATTGTAACTGCGATGAAATGACACAAGTGTATGCGATTCACGAAGAAGAATATTAAAGAAAGGTAGAAGAAATAAATACCGATAATTATTATTCAAAAATTACTGTAAATTTGCAAGATATTAAAAATATGCCAAAATACTCTGAAAAATCATGTTTGCTTTTGAAAAAAAATTAGAAATCCTTTACTACCAACATAAAGATTTGAGCTGGTCAGGATCTTGTACATAATAATATAATAGCCATTTCTAATAAACTCTACCTTAAAACCGTTTATCAAAGAACACAAAAAAGAGCCATAAGCAATGCGTCAACTGTTCGAATTTGCTATATTTATATAATTTATATACAATTTTATCACGAGGTAAATAAAACTGAAAAAAATATATAGAAGAGTTGCTCAATTTTTATTCTCCGAGTATATTAATATACAAGCACTTCAAATTTATTTGAATTTCTGTAAATAAAAATACCGTAGCCTTGCAATGACGTGAAATGTCCATATTTATTTCCGCAATAAAAAGGTTTATTTAATATATATTACCAATTGAGCTTCTTATTAAAATCAACCTACTATTTTAATATACTTAATCGATATTTAATACAAAGTGGATACCACATACTGCGGGGACTTCAGGAGTCAATCGCAAAATGAAAGAAAATGCAACAAATCAAGAATCGTCATGAGATTCAGATTTCTGGCTCGATAGACACGGAGGAATGTTTTTTATTGTCAACGGAATGTGTTGAATTACCAAAATATTGATAGTGACAAAATGTTTTGCCTATTACATAAATATTATAAAATAGCTGATTTTGAAAAATATATATTTGTGAATTGTGGTTTTGAAAAAAGAAACGAATGTAATATTAGTTGAAAGTATATTCTCTTTCTCTTTGCTCTGCTTTTAATATTTAATATTTCTGTACTTGCAATATATTTATTTAAGTTTACTTAGTATTATCCGAAAAAATAAGCAACTTTGGGACAGAGTTAATTTAGGCTTCAATTTTAATACTCCGTAAAGACAATTACAAACTTAGTATTGTTTTTTTCATTGACTGGAACCAAACATTTTAAACTCATAAGAAAACATTTTATCCCAATTTTTTAATATTTAGGTTTCAAGGGTCAAACAAATTAAAAGTAATGTAAATAATTGAGCCCACTTTAAAATTATTAACTAAATTACCACAAAGGACAATTTTAAACGTCACTAATCTTCTTATAAATCAATACTTTATATAGTAAACAATTAAATGAATTTAAAAAACAAGTAATTTATAGTAACAGTTATAATTTTGCACAGAATAAATTCAACCGCTCGATTGTTGCACCTTTTTGACATATTACAAAGTAATTTTGATTTTCTAAATTGTATTTTCATATTATTTCAAGCCATAAATTATTCAGATAAAAATAAGCTTTAAATTAGAGAGAATACAAAAAAAAATATTTTTCTGACAAGGTTTAAATTTCTATAAAATAATCCTTCTATATAACTCAAGGGAGTCCTTTTCCTTTCCTTTTCTATAGCAGACGTTGCTACTACTATACACTCTACGTTAATATTATGTTAATATAATAATAATACCCTTAATATAATAATAATCTCTTATATTTTTAAATATTTATCTTCAAATTTTAAGGCATTTTTTCAGAAAATATATAAAAATGGTGTAATTTGTCAATAGTCCTCAAAATTCTTTCAATAAAACTTACATTTATTTTATTTTGTTTATTTTTTATGTAAAATAGAGGCTCATTTAACACAATTTACGTTTAGAGATTTAGAAAAATGTAATTTTTTTTCTTCCTGTGTTTCTAAAAGTTTACTGCGCAGTCCCTTATTTGGCAGTTGGTGAAGAAACTTCATAGTTCGATTTGTAGAATACCTGTGTTTAACTTTATGGTAATTATTTTAAATTTGAGTGTAATATATCAAACATTATTTACGTCAATAATTTTCAACATAATTCAAATTTAAAAATCGTTCCCAACAAGGGTATTTAACATAATATTTACGTAGAATGAATAGTAGTAGCAACGTCTGCTATATAAAAGGAAGGGAAAAGGACTCCCTTGAGTTACGAGTATGTAGAAGGATTATTTTGTAGAAATTTAAACCTTGTCAGAGCAATATTTTTTTTGTATTCTCTCTATTTTATAGCTTATTTTTGCCTGACTAATTTGTGGCTTGAAATAATATTAAAATACTATTTAGAAAGTAAAAATTACTTTTTAATATGTTAAAAAGGTATAACAATCGAGCGGTTGAATTTATTCTTCACAAAATTATAAGTGTTACTATAAATTGCTTATCTTTTAAACTCATTTATTTGTATACGATATAAAGTATTGATTTACAGGAAGATTAGTGACGTTTAAATTGTCCTTTGTGGTAACTTAGCTAATCGTTTCAACGGGGACTCAATGATTTACATTATTTTTAATTGGTTTGACCCTTGAAACCTAAATATTAAAAAAATTGGATAAAATGTTTTCTTATGAGTTTAAAGTGTTCGGTTCCAGTTAACGATAAAAATAATCTAATAAAAATAACATAATACAGAAATATTATTGTGGAATTTTATTCTGGTTGTTTCCGAGTCTGGTTTTTTGTTCGCCTATCGTTCGCCTATGGTGTTAGACGTATTAATAGTAAAGTTAATTTAATAATATTTTCCAAATATCCATGCCTAAAAAATCACGGCAATAATACTCATATATAATAATAAATCTTAGCTTTAAATAATTCCCAGCCATAGGAAAAATTATAACTGAAATATTTATCACTGAAGAAATCTGATATAAAATATATAATTGATTTATTTATTACTAAAAAATATGTTCTGTGACCTAGTCTATAGGTATTTTATTTGTATATAACAATAATATCAACACTAATAATAAAAAATATGGTTTTATTATAATTACGATAATAATTCACTTTCTAAGAAATACAGATCGGTAAATCATATTGGAATTGTTCTTGATTTTTTCTACTATTATTATATTGATACGTTCAATATATTATAAAATCCTTCAAACATTGGTGAAAAATAAATAGTAACGCAATAGAACTTCAATGATTTTAAACGCGAATTTCTAGATCATTCTCCCCTTAAAAAGAAAAATAAAATTGAATAAATGAGATAGTCTTTGAATTAATGGAAATTAGTTACAGAAGTGTTTACCGCTCAAAAGGCATCATTAAAATACGTTAACATCGTTAATTCGTAATGAATTTGTAGATGTAAGAAGGGTTGAAAGCCCGTTGCTAAATAATTTTGAGAAAACATGAACAAAACGGCAATCGTTAAAGCGAAATCTGCCCACTATCAACGGAAGAGTACTTCTTTTGATCAACTGTAATAATTATATTATAGTCCATTTTCTTAATAGAATTTGCAGCATTAAAAGAATAATGTCTCTTTAATGTTCAGCGTAATTAAATTATTTCGTAGTCAATGAATCGTAATATTGTTACATAACGGCAACTTTTATAGGTACGTCACCGGCTAATTAATAAACGAGTTCATCTACTAAAAGTTTTCTAAAATTAGAGCGAAATTGTGTTTTGTCGATATCGGAAATTAATTATATAATAGGATATATATTGCGATCAGAATAAATTTACAGATATCCCATTATACATTGTTCCCCATAATTAATAAAACCAATTAATGCGATAGAATATATTCGAAGGATAGTACGGGTAGGCGTAGAAAATAAATGTTACTAAACAATGTTACTTGATGAAACGCGTTGCTGCTTAAATTTCAGACAAAATGTAATGACTATCACATGGAGCATTTACATATATTAAAAGTTTATATTTCTCTGATAATTTAGGGAGTGAAAACAAATTGTTGACTGTATGGTAAGATTCTAAGGAGAAAATATTAAACGAAATATAAACTGACACATTTTTCATTTTTATATAAATAATCATAAACTGTAAAAGTGTACATATCAATATATATATATATATATATATATATATATATATATATATATATATACATACCTTTTATTAAATGCTAAAAAAATGTTAAATGTAATCTCCGCTTAATTATGTTTCTTAAGGTTTGGGGTATCACGACTGGCGTTGCTGTTGCGTTTGGGTCTAATCTAATAGAAAATAAATGTTGTTCCCATTTAATCTCACCACCTAAAACGGCAGTATGGTAACAGCATTTCGAATTTACATATTTTTAATTAAAAGGAAGTTACATAATATTTAAGAATAGTCTAGTCCAGGTAACATTTGAAAGAGTACTCCTGGCCTTTCATCTCTACCTACAGAATTACTGAGTTTTAATTAAACCTAAATTTATTTGATTTTTGATGATGAAGTTACTTATATAAATTCTCTGTTTTGCTCCTCTTTTGTCCCCTGAATATTTATATTGTAATTTATGTAAAGAAATCTTAAAGAGAAGAAATATGCATCTTGTGTGTCTGAGCGCCATTTTAAGTAAGTGCCTAAAACGGTGGAAATATATTGGCGCGGTTCTTATTATTTGAAAAGTGGTATTGCCAGGCTGATTTATAGTATATAGGATGAAAATGATAGCCAGATTTTGAAGGGATTTCAGCCACTATTACAGCTTTATAGCTGCAAATTTCGAGTTTGAGTTCATAAGTTCAATTTTATCAAGCAGTTCTCACACCTGTAAACTCGAGGATCAAATGATGAGAGTATCCTATCGATCCAAGGGATTAAAATAGCTAGGAACTTTACGTATACTTTAGTACATTTTAAAGTTTTGTCCATTAGTTCACAGACTTGCAAATCTGAGGATCTTGTGATAACCAAGATAATATCACATGGACCTAGTTAATATATTCAATATATCAAATATTCAGTATAATTATATTAATAATTATAATATATATATATATATATATATATATATATATATATAATACTTATTTTTAATGTAATCTAATTACTGAAAAAATTGGACAAAGATACATTACATTTATTGAGGCATTTATCAATACTAAATATTTATTACTAATTATTTTTAACGCAATTTTAAAACCTGTTTCCTTTTACTTGTGTGACAATAAATGTAAGAGGAAAATATATCAATTCGGTGTCGACGGTATGCAAATCAAGTAAAGGGTTCATTGATATTATCGGGTTTTATAATATTTACTCACATTCAAGTAGTTTGCTTGTCTAAGAATTATATTTTGATTTTTTGTGTTGTTATGTTATGAAATATTTATATTTTTATATCAACATTGGACACTATCTGTTAAAGGCGTATTGAAATTGTTTACACAAGAAAGTGAAATTAGTAACGACATCGTTCAGTAAAGATTTTCATATTACGAGTGAAATTTAAATTTACCATCGCTTTTCTGCACACCTTAGTTGAATATCGTGTAATTTGTTTCTTCTTCCCCGTTTTTAATCCTCGAACTATTCAAGGACCAGTTCCCACCACAGTGGAAAATACATTTGACGCGCTCCGCTTCATATGTGAAGTATTGATTCTCAATTGGGCAGCGGACGTAATAGAAATTGAAGTTAAACATAGTTTTCCTGCTTGCCAAATGTGTCAGAACCGATTGATTTCCGCTCATTGGGAGAATTTCCTGTGTTCGCGCTGAACTTCATGTTGATCCAATGATATGGTATGAAACAATATTATGTGTTGTTACTATCCCTTATCGTATCATGCGATCGCTTGGATGCTTTATGTATTATATTCTGAGTTATTTTGTCAAACCATGATGCAGTTGTAACTATAAATTGGCCAAGGAGTAAAAGACGTCATGAAAAGTTTGATTTAGAAACATATTTTACAACATAAAAATGGTAAGGCAAAGTTTGAAAAAACTTTGGAAAATCAATTTTCATCGCCTGTGTTTTATAGTGAAAACACACTTTTCACTTTTTAGGGTTCCATAACGCAAAATCAAAAACGAAACCCTTACAAGATTACTCATGTATATGTTCGTCGGTCTGTCACATTCGTTTTTTCTCACAAATGGCCCGATATAAACATTTTTAATATGGCAGTGTAATAAATATTTTTTTAAATATGCACCATGTTTTAAAGCATATGAAAAATATAGAAGGAAATATATTTACGTTTTCCTATATTCACGTTTTCCGATTCTCTCCGAAAATACGCGACGTAAAAACTTCAAGTTTATCAGTTATTAACCTATACACTTTTCCGTAACTAACTTCTTTAACATATGCTTATAAGAATTAAAAAAGTGGTAAAGTCTTAAAACCAATTATGGATATATCATGTGTAATTTAATTTGAGAGGGCTTGTTGGGAGAAATATAAAAAAAAATTTGATTTCAAATTGCACATTTAAAGAGATATTTAAAAAGTTATTGTATATTTGAATTTCATTTTTTCTCTTATTTACTACTGAACCGCAATATTAAAAAACAGGCTAAAATATTACAGGAAAATTACAGCAATTGTCCTAGATCTTACAGTTTTCCAACATGCTCTATGATTATACTCCTTTAAACGATGTGGTAGGTAATACGTATGCGTTGCGAAAAATTAATTTTATTAAACAGTTTTAAAGTAGAATAACTTAGTAGTCATAAATATTTATATTTTCCTAAACCTGTGCGAGTCTCTCCTAGCGCCAGTTCTTCACATGCTTGATAGCCTTTTAACAATAACGGTATAAATAATATTCTAGCAAAGGTTATCTATTAAACGAGAAATGACCAATTAAACAAAATTTCTAAAATAGGTAAAATTTACTCACTATTGTTATAAAATAAAAGAGCAGAATTTTAATCCAGAAAAAATATTCTTTTATGAAAGTTTATCTAGAATTTCATTACATAATTTGAACATAAATTTCAAGTGATAAAAACCGAGGAAAATATTAATATCATAATTTAAGGAAATATTAAAAACAATATTTGAACAAAGAAAATAAAATATTTTTAAGTATATTAATGAAATGTGAACCGTAGAAGCGAAATAATGAAATCAAAATTATTGCCGTCAATGGAGAAAAAATGTAGCAAAACTTTCAAAACATTACCAATATCTTAAAATCGACAGATAAAACGTAAACAATAAATAATATGGAAAAATATTAGTCACAAATAAAAATAGACATCTGGATTGCTTAACTAATTTTAGTTATTTCTTTTCAAATTTTAATGTACGCGATAAAAATTCAATTTCATTCTGCAGATATGTTCATAAATTTGAATATATTTATCAACCGCATATAAAGTGTATGGATGACAAGGACGGCTCTCGTATTAAAATAATTTGAGATATTATGGACGCGCGAAATTATTTTCATACTTTTTTATTTTTATACAATTTATGATATTGCTTTTTTTTGCAAAATTCGAATCACTTATTTTTTTAGTAATGTTCAATATGTAAGTTTGTATTTTTATTCTTTGGTACAGTCCATTTGATCATTGAGTGTTGTTTATTTTTGATTTTATTTTGTATTGTATATTTATTTTAGGAAGTTTTAAATAATCTCACCTTTAAAATTAATTTAATTAGAATGTTTAATAATTTTATAAAGACGAAATTAAAACTGTGATTCGAAACTGAATAATATACAATATTTTCAAAATATCAATAATTTTATATCTTCATCTTATTTTCTGCTTTCCGCTTTTCTCACAATATATTTTTAAATGGAATCGAGTAAAGCAAAAATATTTTAGGTCAATTTAATGAAAATTATGCGTCTATCAATAAAATAATTCATCCAATCTGTGGAAGGCTATTTCTTTTTATCGTGTAACTATTAAATCTTACTAGTTGTATCTTAAATACTTTGCATTTATTTTATTTGTACGGAATAATTGTATCTATACGCATATATCCTTAAATATTTTTTTTTTAATTCCGTAGCCACTCTAAAAATGACGAATTTCGTTTTTCCCTTACATTAGTTACAGTGAATTACGCTATAAAATCTAGTCTGTAAAACTATTAAAAACATTAGAAACATATATTACATTATTATTTTGTAAGTGTAAAATATACTGTAATTAATCAAATCTATATAATTTCAGCCCAAATATTATCTAATAAAAAAATTAGAAAATATATCTGGTTATTCCCCGAAAATTCGTCCTTGTGAAATCCTATACGTGTCCATCCCTATGTACAACTTTATATTTATTCATCTGTCAGAGCCATTTATTATATCAAAAATTTCTCAATTAAGTAACTTGATATTTGCATAAAAATATAAGAAAATAAATTATAGATAGGACAAATAAAATATTAGAATGTTTTCTTATATTTTAGTGCAAGGTAACAATTGAAAGAGACAGTTATAAAAATTTCAAAACTTCTTCCTTCAGAATTTTATATAAGTTAATGCTACGAGATGTTTTTGAAAATATCTACACCATTTTATGTAACACTCCCATGAGGTAGAAATTTAAATTTCGTACAGTGGTAAAACATATCAATCCATGCATACAAGTTAATATTCAAACTCATAGAAGAGATTTATAGGGCAAATGGATAATTAAATATATTTCAATTCTCTAATATCATGTGTGTTATCAACTGAAAAAGAAATTGAAAAGATTTCTAAGACTTGAAAAAAATTATGAAATACACGTTTAACAGAAGTACATCTAAGATAGAATCAGACATATCGTTGAAAATATTCATAAAAATATATTCACTCATAAATATTTAAGTGTACTATGCTACCTAAGATTGTAGTTCGAGGTCTACTCGTACTTGAAACGTTTTTTTCTGTTTGCAGTTTGTTATTGAAATTAGATTAGAAAAGCATAGCTTATTTATTTCTTTGTTATTTACGTATGAATTTTTTATGGTTTTAGAAAATATGATCTATTAATAAATATAAACGATCGTAACAGGAAGGGCAATAATTCTTATCAATTTTGATTTTAAAAACCTTTTTTTGGAAAACGGAAGCTCGATTATCACTTTTCTATATACTTTTATTGCGAAACAAAAGTTTACCAGTTCCAGAATTCAAGTAACCAGTTTCAGAATTCAAGAAAACCAGTTAATTTTCATCATCAAGTTTCTTTTTCATAAATCTAATTTCAATCAATATTGTAAAAGCATGATTTAGCAAAAAAAAATCAAAACAGGCTGTCTTCACAGATGGCTACTCTTAACCTCAATAATGTGATGTTATGCTAAAACATGCCATTTTGATAGCGATATTTCGTTATTTTGATAGCGATTTTCCACAAAATATTGGTATTGTAAAACCTAGGATATCAGATTTCGAATTTTAAATAATATCTCAAAGAAAATCTGCCATAGGATTATTGCATAACACTGCGTCGTTAATTAGTTATAGTTAAGTCTATTCCTTTAATCTTTGCTTGCTAATGTGTTCCAATATACCATTCGTGAAAATAAAGTGAAACAAACTTTTATCTTTACCAAAAGAAATATTTGTACGTGACTGGTCGCAAAATTTCAGTTGGAAAATTGTTCCTCCTATTTCAGTTTTCTCGAATTTATTTTGGGACGGTATTTGAAAACTCCCGACATAGGCAGCATTAATTTGACATTAAAAATGTCTTAGACATATTTAAATAACTTACAGATGATTTAGTTAATTCATTATCCGTATCATTTTATTGAAGAAAAAATTTGCAAAAATATGTTTTGCTCAGTTCTCTGAAATACATAGCTCGATTGTTGTCAGTAGAACTTAAGGATTCATAAAGTCACTAGTTTTTATTTATTAAAACTACTGAAATTAAAAATGAAATAAATTTTCTGTTTTCATTTTTATGCACATATATATATATATATATATATATATATATATATATATATATATATATATATATATATCTATGAATATTGTATTTTAGCATGTAAATATGTATATTTTGTAAGCGACCAATTAGTGCCGTAAAAACATGCTTTCATTTCGAAACTTTCTAGAAATCATGCTGACAAATTAACATATATATATTACATTCATTTCCAGTAGAATAATAAAACTTGAATTAGTTTCTTATTGGATAGCTTGTAATCTTGCATTTGTTTTTATTTTCTATGACCTGGTTTTTTTTCCTATTCATAAAGGAATTGTTCAGTATTATGTACGTTTAAGCTTCCTTATTTTTATTTAATTCTCAATGTAGAAAGTTATCATGAATATTTTACTAGGAGTTATAGAATCAGCACTGTAGTTCTTCGATAAATATTATATAAACTACTAGTATACTTTTGAATATGGGTTAGAATATATTTTTTATAAGAATGTTTAACAACATCTCTAACTATATATTACATAAAATTTGAAAACAATCTTCGAATCACTCTAAATCGCTTTCGTAATTTATATTCCGCATGAACAAAAATGAAACAAAATCTATGAATAATATGCTTCCTTTATAATTTCCAGGTATGTGAATTACATGTGTGAAATATTTTGGTAATAGTTTATGACAGATTTATAATGCTGTGTCATTCTAAAAAAATTCAAGTTCCTACGTTAAATTGTTTCTGAGAAAAACTCTTGCGGCCGACAAAATGACGGATGGACACCTGAGTGATTTTATGAGGATTTGATTTTCTTCATTTTAAGGTAGGAACCTTGAATTTTGATATTTTTTTGCATAATTGGATTCCTCATATTTTGCTCTTACTCTATCTAATTTTGTCCAGAAACCAAGATTATCTTTATTTATATTAAACAATAAATTGAATATCGGCGATATTTTTTTAAATATTTCATTAGTTTTAACTTTCTTTCTTAATTCTCATTACCGGTTTTTCACAGGTTTTCATTTATAAATAAAAAAATATCAAGGACTAGTAGTTATTTCTTCTCCAGTCTAGGCATTCCTTAAACATACATCATATTATATTTTATTATATATATAATCAGATTGAAGTAATAAAAATGGTCTAAAAAATTAAAATTAAAATCGTTACCAAAAAGACTATATTCTCCTTTCTTCCTTTACAGGTAAAAATTGTTTCATTCTGCTGTTACCTTGAAATACATAAACCCAATATGAATAACTGTATGTACAGAAGGGTAATTAAACTTATTAATACCTAAATTATCTAGATTCAATATTTTATTATCTGTGATTTTGTAAAATTTAAAATGCAATTATTATTATGCCAATACCTGTTGTACCTAATGTTTAGATTCCGTCAAAGCATGGAAATAAAATTTAATTATTAGCACAGAAATTAGAAAACGATTGAGATAAATAGATTTGTCTTAAATTATTCTATATTGTAAAAATTCCTTGAATAAGCGGTTAGAATATTCTACTGAATATAGCAGAATTGTTATTTACTAAATCATTTTTTCGAACAGCCAGTAGCTAATAACTTTTGTTATTTTCCAGGTATCTAAGATACTCGGATTCAATGTTAAATATATTCAGTAATATATCAACTGGTACCGTAATTACATACCTGTTACAGTAATTTATGAAATATGTGAAGTGATGCTTTTTATTTGGAACGAATTTCCATCAGACGTCATCGCGACCATATATACAACGCAAAGTTTTATTTCCTAATGACACTCTTCCAAGGATTAAAGACGTTTGCCTGTATGAATCAGATCTATGTTCCGCTTGTAACAGATTTCTTGCACAAATTTCGTGAACGGACCCATCCGCTGTTCTCGTTTAGTATGAACTCGACATTCGCAGAGTAGCTGAAGATTTAAGTAATGTCGTCTAATAATACTTATTCTAACTTAACGATAGACGCAATCAGTAGAATGTGCCTTTGTATATAAAAGTACATATATGTATAGAAATAATACTTCGATTCTGAATGTAACGTGAAAGCGTCAAATATATGACAATTTCTGATTATCATTAAAGAGTGAAAAATAGTAATAAAATGTTGATTTTAGACTTATTATATACTGTAAATTGAAAAATTTAAGACAACACTTGATATGTAGAAAAATATCGTTAAAAATTCTTTAATATATATACCTAACTACGAATTTATTTTTATTATGAATTACTAATACAGTATTATTTTTATTTCATATTCATTATAGGAGCATTTTCAACGTTGACAATTTTATAATGTTCCATGCCTGAATAGAATGAAAAAAAACCGCTTGAAATTGGACATACTTTGTATGAAGCATAAACTAGAAAATACATGCAAACCAATACACCAATTCGATTACTGAAAACACGGGAAATGAAATTGCGAAAACACAGGATTTTTATTATCCTAGGAAAATGTTCTGAGACAACTGTAATGACATATCTTTGATCGCTTCAGTGGCTTGCATGGTAATTTCTTTTAATTCTTAAAAGGCAAACGAATTATTAAAATATAATCGCTTTCATAAGTAAAATCTTATTTCACAAATATTATATATAAAATATTGGGACTAGAACGAGTCAAGTTTTATCCCCGATCAATACCGGTTTCTTAGGGAAAATTTATCGGACGACCAACAAAGATATTTGAAAATTATGACGTGAACACGCCTTGTTAAAACCGCGTCCAGCCATTTCTAAAAAGATCCGATAACTGTCAATATTATAATTACCGTGTGGAAAATATTGGAAAATAGTGGAAATATAATTCTTCTGATCTGAGATTTACTTTCACCTCATATTTTAATACATTGCAAAAAAAGTTGCTGTATAGGGAGAAAAATGTAATTAAAAGTTCAAAAAATATTTCATTACGAAATTTAATCCTCTCACTAAAGCCAAGCACATTCTTATAACGTTTATACTTAATTTATCTTGTAGAACGTTAGAACGTATAACATTAAATTTAAGAAATAATATAGTGAAAGACATTTTGCAAAGTATTATGATACTTAAGTATATGTATATTTATAGGTTGACATTCTCGTGAACAGATACTCGAACGCGCTCCATATTTGTATTACTTTGTATTGTCCCTGGTCGATAAATTCGTAGTTTACTCACTGATGAACAGGTTTGCTCAAACTTTTTTACACATTGTATTATAAGTTAAACTTTCTGAATTGTGTCTACCCTATGTGAATGATAACGTGCACAAAGAGCACATACTCCGCCCTTGTAAAATGATATATGGCAGCTAACTTTCCAAGGACATGGCTCGAGTTTAGTATTCCGCCCCACACTTTTTCGGCCTCATTTTTGAGAGCATGATATACACATACAATTTTTATTCTTGCGATATTAATAATTTTACATTTAGTAATTTGGAGTGCAATTACTTTTGTTTTATTTATAATGAAACTTAATGAGGCTAAAGTGTTGATGACGTTTGATTTTTAATAACTGTGTCTTGTGTAATCGATTACAGCCTAAGTGGTTTAACAATATTACAGTATTTTTGAACTAAAGACCTGGCACCTTTTAGTTAAATTATGAGGTGCGTATTTGACGTTATTTATGTATGGTAAAAATACGAGTAAGTAAGCAATAAGTCAGAGAATATATATATATATATATATATATATATATATATATATATACATATATATATATATATATATATATATATATATATATAAAAAGAAACTATTATGTGACTAAATGTTTTTATTTCATAAAACGTAAAATGAACAAAACTTTATAGACGTACAAGTAACCTAAAACAATTAAACCCCATAATATCGAGAAAATATAATTGCCTAATTTACCTAAGATTTACCTATTGCACTATTGAGCTAGCGAACTGTTATCAATAAGCGAGTATTTATGGATATAGACACAGAAAATGTACAGTATTTATAGTTGAGACAAACGAACCATAGTGAAAAATCCTTGCCAAACTTTACCTGCAATAGGTTTTTACACACTATAGTTATTTAGTTGGCACGACAAAAATGCATGTAATGTAATTTATAGATCGCATTAAGTTCGATTAAGAACAGAGACTTACAACTTTTATTCTAATTTGAAGTCCGAAATGTACAATGTGCGAAAGGTAAATATATTAGCAGCGTCAGTTACTTGTCAGCTTTTATACAGCATCGATGTTACTAAACCATTGATGTTATAAAAAAAATTAAATCTGGACTTCTACATCCATTTCTTTTATGCGAATTTTACAAAAACAAATCTATTGCAAATATCCCTGCAAAGGTTCCAAAAAATATAATTGTTTTATCTTTATATTAATTAATTTCCTTATCTTAACTTGAAAATTTTCAAGCACGTAAGCTTAGACTGTAGAAACTATGAGGGGGTGACCGATATACGAACGTGACGAAATTATTTGAGTTGACTACAAAATCATCGAAAATCTGCGAATTTTATCTTTCGGACTGATGCTCGCCATTGACGTTATTCTTGTTCGTTTGGTGTTTCTTTTCTTTTTTCTATTTAATATATATATATGTATATATATATATATATATATACATATATATCTATATATATGTATATGTATATATGTATATATATATATATGTATATATATATATATATGTATATATATATATATATATATATATATATATATGTTTATGTACTTGACTTAATTATTAAATCAAATGTTTCAATACTTATTAGTCTAGATATTTGCTTTGCTGGAATTTACTTCAGCATATAGGTTTTTTAAACCCATTGTTGAAAGATATAAAATTAATTCTTGATAAAACTGTACATTTAAATAAATTTTAAAAAAATAAATCGATTACGGCTTTAAATAAATATGTGCCTTTATTTGATGTTAGAAAACACGTTTTTCATTACGCGCATCGCCTCTGGATGTATCTTAATTACTGAACTTGTGATGAAACCATCTAAAGATGAATACGCTCCAATGAGCTTTTTTTATTTAATTGACTAGATCTACTTTAATTTCCTCCTCCTTTAGTAACATAATTGAATATTGAATTACCTGCTGACGTGTTTGCTCGTATAGAACTCATTGTTAAATTGCATTTGAATGTTACCCATGATTATCAATGAAATGGAATGTAAACCTAAGTATGTTCAGTTGCAATTGAGGATCGGGGACAAAGATTGTTGGTTTAGGGGCAAATTGTGGTAGCATGATTTGTACAATAACAGAGTAAAACTTAATCAAACTTATAATTTCACGAGTCTAGTGTTTTTCATTCATTTAACTTATCATAAGGGTTAACGAAATTGCAGAAAATTATGCCATGTTCAATACTAAATATACTACAATAAAAAACGTGTATTTTTTTTAGATATATTTATGATTTAATCAATAGTACCACCATGAGTTGTTTTATATAAATTAAGAACTTATAAAGGTTGCTCTACGTTAATATTTACAGCACACTTAATCATTCGAGTTAAATATTTCGATTAGTAATGATTAAAATTTAGTCTTTACCTTTTTTTACCATATTATTAGCGTATAATTCGATATACTGAGTGCAAACTGTGATATGGTTTATAAAGCAAGAATCAATTAGTCATTTTTATTTCGTTCACAGTCCATATATAACTTCGGCTAACTTTCTTTGACAGGATGTATGTGTATATTATTTTCTGCTTACCTTCAATTGTGTGAAAATTTATCAGCTCAGCGCGTTAATAGGCACATTCCTGGCTTTTCCTTAAATTTCTAGCTATAATTACATGTACATGTAATATATATATATATATATATATATATATATATATATACATATAAATATATATATGTATATATATATATATATATATATATGTGTGTGTGTGTGTGTGTGTGTATATTTATATGCTCAATATATCTCTATGTAGTAATAACGACTCATAATTTACAGAATAAAATGTGAACGTGCAAATCTTCCGAGGTCAATATTTATAGAGACAGCAAAGCATAGAATTGCCCTTGATTTGAAGTTCACAAAGTTTGGGAAAACAACATTGTTATTAAATTTTGTGATATATTTTTTCTCCGTTTGTTTATCGAATAAAAGTTGTCACTTTCAAAATTTCCGGGACTTACTAAGGAATTTGGTCAATTTCTTAGTAAGTCCTGTTCTCTGAGGAAATTACTAAATTGGCTCACCGATGTCGCTACTATCGTCGTAACGTTTCATTACACTGTTTAAATGTAAATATACCATCCATGAAATGTGTTAATCCAATATTTACAAATTTCTTAAATAACTCATAATGTACAAGTTGTTTAAAGAATGAGTCGGTCTATCTTTTTTTTTAATATTTCTAGGTAAAAATGTCATTATTAACCTATTTTTACTATTACAAGTAAAATTATTAATATTGAAGATATAAATTTGGGAAATAAATCTGAAAAAAGTAAGGTAAAGATTGCGAAATATTTTCCAACGTACTATGTGTACTATGTTTTATTACTTTATACAAAGGCTATTACTATTAAGGGAATTAAATTCTATTTGCGATATATATTTCATCAACGTAAACGTTTATGTCTTATATTGAGTGTGGAGGAAAACAAATATAAATATACTTCGGCTTCTGTATACTACTGTATGCGTAACATGCTGTTACTGTATTGTAAACAAGATTCGTAAAGAAATCTGTTATCTAATATGAGTCACTTATGTCTATTTTTATGTGAACACTTCCAATGAATTTTCTGAGATAATGAAAAATGTGTAATGTTTCTTTACAACTCTTACAAGATGCATATCTCATAAAAATTATAATATTGATCCGCATTTATTATTCTTGTGGACCTCCTAGTTGATAAAACTGACAAAATTACAATTATGTTCAGCATAGTTTAAATACATGTTGCTGTTCTAATTCAAATTTAGAAGAAATATTGTCTTGAAAAAGGGCTTCCGTGCATGCTTGTAGGTGGCGGGTATTCGAGTCAGCGATTTTACGTGTGTTCATTCGTGCTATGTACATGCACGTGCATTCGCATGAATATGTGTTTTTTTGTGCAGGAACCTTCAATAAACGTTACTATAAAATGTTAAAAAAAACCTATAGTTGCAAACACGGTCCAGAAAAGGAAATTTCGTTATTTTTTTCGTTATTATTTATAACCGTGAGAAAAAAATTATAATGAGAAATAATGCAAGGGGAATGAATGTTTTTTTTTTTAATTTTTTCATAAACCCAATATTGTTGTCAGTATTTTTGTATAATAATACAACGTTAACTTTTACAGAAACCCATTTAGTCCTTTCAATAAAATGTATTTTATTGGTTTAATTCTAATTTCCTTGCTAAAACAAAACTTGATCAGAGGTCAATTTATATTATATATATGCCATTTGAACTATATACATATACAAATGATATTGTCTATGTATATAGTTCAAATGGCATAAAAATATAAGCAAAATAATGTTAGTGAATTAATTAGTGAGATTTCGGTTAACGAATATACTTGAGTATTAATTTAAATGTACTATTTAAAAAATATTTATCAAATGAAAGACGTTGTATGATAGACGTTGTGTGATATATCATGGTCTTATATACTGACATAGATATTAGTGTGATTTTTGCATGAGGTAAGGATCTAAGACGTGCCCATATATCGCATGTGGAAAACATTTGCAAATTTTTGGCACAATTTTTCTGCGCCAACACGTCACATTTGGACGTCATTCCAGTTGACAAAAAATGTTTCTCCTCTAAAAATATAATTATTTTTATTATATTTATTTTTGTATTGACATCCCTCTTACTCACTCGGTTTCTATATTTAGCGTTGAAAAGTTAATATTATTAATTACTTTATACGACATCCTGTTTCACTTTTCCGCCTCATGTTTTTTGACGAGATAAATTTCTATGCGTAATTTGTTTATTATCCTTGTTTTTGTTTTAAGGTAAGTTTTAGTGAATGTTGCCATATTTTGAACGGCTGCCATTTTGAAACAACGGGACTAATTTCGTCCATCTACGCAATTAGTCTAGATTTTGGCTGAGCTATTGTTGCACTTAGTTTGATTCCAATCTAAGATTAGATGTTGCTTTAAGAGACAAGAGCAAATTTCGTTATAATTTTTTATTAACATATAGTGAAACCTCGAATGTAGAGATATCCGAAATAAATGTATTTCTGCGAAATTTGCCTAAAATACGAAAATCTTACATAAAATTTTCTGTTTATTATTAAGTAAAATAAAATTAAGGTCTCTGCAATACGTATTTCTTTTTTAATTCTGATAATTTTAATGAAATAAATTTGAAGGAAAAAAATACTTGTTACCATGTTGACTGGAGTAATATTAGTCCCTACTTCATTCCTTGGAAGTAATGGAAAAATAAACAAAAAGACAACTTCTACGTCTATTATACACACATCTCAGATTAGACTAAAAGAGGCAATCTTTTCAAGCACTCGGCGCATATTTTTTGCACAATATACGTAAAGATACAGCTGAAACAAAGTAAACTCCGACATTTCTAAATAGCCACTCTTTATACAGCAGCAGTGCAGCTTTTTCTTCCACAAACACAATGAAGCGAGCGAAAATGACGAAAGAAACAAGAGACGAGTTGCGAAAACAAGCAACACTTGTACTTCAGTTCAGCAGAGTGAATTGCTGTTATTAAAGAATGGATGATTCATGGAGTTTGGACATAATTATTTTCTTTGTACGAATGATACAAAAATATCAGTTATACCAACGCCATATACAGACCAAATACCCAAAGTACGATATGTAATTTTGAATGATAATTACTAACGAGTCTATAATAAACACTCAATTTTAAATTTCATCAAACAACAGTAAATGAACAATGTATAACTATTACTAAATCGTTCAATTTAAAATTTAGTTGAAAGGTAGGTTTAAAAGAATCTATTGCTTCTTCAATACAAATTTAAAGCGTTTGTAAGTTTTTACCGACCTTAAAGGGCGATGGAGATTTTTAACATAGGTTGTAATTAGTTAGTAATATAGGTTGTAGTTAGTTAGGTAATTAGTTAGTAATATAGGTTGTAGTTAGTTAGGTAGTAGATTTAAATTTTATATTATGTTAAATAGTATTGACATTTCTCTGTGTTAGAAAACGTAGTTGTGCTTTATCTGGTAATTAAAGCAACTTCGTCCTGTCATGTAAAATTTTTTTTTATTAAACAGCACGACAATTTTCAGGAAATCCACGCACGCACGTACTTCATTGTATATACTTGTTCTCAGTCAGATACCTTTTTATAATAAAATGAATAACATATGGATTATTGACAATTATCTTACTGCGTGAACGCACGTACGTATGTCCTCACGCAACTTCGCTCGCACTCTAACATGCATACACAAATAATGATTTGAAAAAGAATCTTGTGTCCAGTTTCATTGCAAATTATTTCTGAAATTTAATTAGTTTATTTAATCAGAAATCTTAAAAGTTAAGTTTTTATTTAATGGTTTTGGTATGCGCAAATATTATTCAGACGGAAATTGTCATTAAAGTACTCAACCTTACGAGGAGAGAAGATAAAAATTCATAATAAAATATTTTTATCCTATCGAGGAAATTTTTGAGATGCAGGCGTTGTTTAAGCTATGAATATAAGTTATTTTTCTTTCTATGAAAGCAAGAGGAAGTGGAGCTTTGGAAATGAAAAAATTAAAATAAATATCTGAGCAAGGAAAAGGGAATATTGACAAAATTATGTTTTTAAAAAAAATTATCATTTTGGCGGCAAAGATACTCTACTTACCACTCAATTCCACTGAACAATTTCATAAAACTGGGTCAATATTTTAGATGTAGCCTCTGATTATGAGGAAACTTATTTTTGAAATGTCCTTTTAGTCGTTTTTTTTCGACTTAACGTGTTTGATTAAGCATCTGCAATTATTATTTTCAAATACTAACATGTAACAGGGCCACAATCATCAACACTGTTTAAATGTCCTCATGTAAATATTTTTATATAAAAAGTAATACGAGTACACTAAGGAGTGTAGGCTAAGGAAAGTTATGTTAGTGAAAATGATTAAGTTAATATATGTATTAAACAGTTACTAGGCAAAGCTTATATGTTCATTACACATACTCTGTTGAAGTAATCTAAGTACTTACAAGCATCAAAAGTATAATCTCATCTTTCCCTTAATACCATGTCAAATAAAATAAAAGCCTTTGGGAATAAGGTATTTTTAAAATTTTTACTTCAAGTAATTACTTCGAGAAGTATGGTTTATACGAAATCTCCTATTCTTAGTAACAACCAACTGACTTTCTTTTAAAATCACTCGTATCAAATTATTGTATTTGCACATACCCATCTAAATGGTATCAAGAATTTTTTATTTGTATACACTATTTTAATAAAATGTATTTACCTGGCTATTTCAAGGTGTGACAATTTCTTTATAAGTGCAACATAAGTTTTGCAATTGTGCCTAAGTTTGCCCTACATAAGTAAACAAGTAACATTATAAACGATTAAACAAAATCGAACACGTAAATGGGTATGATTAAATATTTTTGGGGACCAATTTCCCGTCATATACTTTAGTTTAAAATATACTGAAGAAATAATAACTTCTGAAAAGCTTTATTTATATACTAAAATATTTGAAAAGTAATAAAATTCGAAACAATCCACCTGCGAGTTATATCAGAGAGGCGTATAAATAAAACGCATTTAATTGTAGTTGTCTTTACTCTATCGTTTTTTACACGTATGTAAAACCTTTATTAAATTATCATCAAACTAGTCTACGCATAGGTGCGACATTAATCCAGCGTAGCAACAATAACATAATCGCTTTAAATGTTTTGTTGGGGAAAATTTTTTTTAATATTTTAAATTTTTAATATTTAAAATGTACCAAATTCCTAATCGGATATGAATTTCAAAATAATATCATTTTATTTGAAAAATATATAAATGTTTAATTCCATATTTTGTAAACACAATTGTTCACTTAAATAAACTGTCTTAAGAAGTAATAAGCCTTACAGATTCGGAGGACGGATACTTTAAAAATTTTTTTTGTTCTAGAGACAACTTTTTTATTTTTTTAAAAATTAAATAACCACATTTTAGCGTAACAAAATATATTTTCCTTCAACTATTTTTCTTTTTAAAATATCTCTCAATTTTGTTTTGTTTACTCATCGGCCGAGAAAAAAATCTTAAAATTTGTACCTAAGAAATAAAAAAAAATCCGTTTGTGCTAATATAGCTTATACATACGACTGTTTTAGAAAAACAAATAGTAGTTGCACTCAATAATTATGAACATATGAATCTTATTATCAGCATTTATAATTTGTTTACAATCCAAGTTCAATTAAGGCTCGAAAAAAACACAAAACAGAAATATACAGATTTAAATTTGGTGTGTTTTGAGATTATTTATAAAATATATACAGGGACGTATTGTTGCACAATTATATTGACCTATTCAAGACTTTTTTCAAGAAAATTTAAAGGCGAGAGATGTTGGAAATTACAAAAAACTGAGAAAAATAAGTGCGAACCAAACCAAATAAAAATAAATTAGTTGTTACAAAACTGAGTGATGATTCTCTATATACCTAAACATATCTGAAAATTATGAAAAGTTTTGAAAATATAGAGTTGGTAAAATAAATACAATAGTATAAAATCTAATATATATATACAATAAGCATAAAATCTATATATAATATACAATAGTATAAAATCTATATAAATTATAGACATATTCTGACATAATTGAATGTCCTTTGTAATATCATGATTAATGCACAAGGTATTTTAATGTTTCAATTAATGTAATGTTTGTTTTCTTGTCAACAGCGGAAGCTAAGAAATTACAGACAAATTTTTCTCGTTATGTTAGGAAGATTGACGCGCTTAATAGTTTCCATGATGACATTTAATCCACTTATAAATCAATATGACATCTGATGATATTTAAGTAAGCACTATTATGTCTATAGTACAGATGTTATAGAATCATATAAAAATGTTACATAAATTTAGTAGTAATATCAGTACAATTAAATAAAAAATTTCGTGTATGAAAACACGTCATGAATTATATAACATCAATATTTCCATTTATTGTTTGTATGTAAATGTATGTGTATGTGTGTGTATATCATATATATATATATATATATATATATATATATATATATATAATATTCTCTATATTACGTAGCCACTGATATATTTGTTTAATCTTAAAATAAGTCCTTTTATTTATTAAATACATAAAATTACACAGAAATTTCCAATGCATTCTCCCTGAGTTCCATACTACTATTCTAATCGAATCCTATATATAGTCTTAATAATGCAGCATTCACCCTAATAAAATATCAATCAATAACATCCCGGCAAACCCGTCTTTGATATGCCGCTCGTAACTAGGGTTGGCACAAGCGTTCTCTTATTAGCCGTTGATTTCATCCACAAATTATCTTCACAACGTATTAATCAAGATAATTTGAAAAGTTCAACTAAAACAACCGTTAAGAAGTTTCACAGACTGCCACAGACAGCCTGCTTTCTAAAGGAGCGTGTCGAGGGACGATTAAGTAAAATGTTAAGTAAGTTATATTCAAAATTGTTTTTAAGGTGCAACGAAATTTTAACCTTGCAAGGAAAAAGTTATTTGTGTTAATCATCGGCATGAAGAACATTTTGAGTGGTATTTTAACATTCTATAATTTTATCCTGCAGATTTAAAATTTAACAAAGGATTAAAAATTCCATCACAAAAAACAACTCATATTTAGAAATCTCCATTTGAACAAACATTATGTAAACTAGTTGAAATTTTGTATCGCAAATATTGTATAAAGTATTGCAAATTTTTTTATTTCAGTATTATTCGTAAGCAACTGTGGGCTATTGGTGATTTTAACTATAATCCAAGAGTAAATATGGTTTAAGAACGGAAACCTTAAGAACTTATAAAAATGTTTTAAAATAATAGAGTAACACTTCACAGATATCCTTCATATGTAGTATACAAATGGGCAACGAGTTTTTATAACATGGGGAAAAATATAATGGAGCATCCATATAACATGGGGTAAAATTTAATGGAGCATTCAGCATCAATGTAGTTTCCAAAAAGAAAGACCAAAAATTCTCTGAATTTTGTTGCCCTAATATTTTTAATACTACTATTAGAAGAGTCACGAGAAGAGAAGTCTGCCAATATATTTACAAAATAAGATAAAGTTATGTTTTTGGGTTAAAATTAATAATTATTTTTCATTATCAGTGAAAAACTACTCTAAGAAAAGTAAACGATTAACAAAGTAGGAGTCGTCGCAGTTTCAGTCAGTGACAAACTCTTATAAATGGTTAAGGATGATATAATAGCTACTGCAAGTGAGATTGTTTAAAAAAGACTGATATAGCCAATTGTATTAAAGCTAAAGAATAATATTATTTTTTGCAAATTCGGGAGACGAGAAAAAATATTAAATGGTTTATTGTAATCTCAAAAACCATTCAAATTATATTGCTTTCTTTACCTAATATCTGAAAGACAGTGTCGTAATGAGGTATCGTGACGCGCACGACTGCATAGTGATTGTAACCTAAGAGTAAAAGTTGATGTAATTAATTTTCTACCTTGCCCTGATGGCAATATCACATTGTAATGATAACGCCAAAGTATGTGTCAAACTTTCGATTGCTCGAAAGAAAAAGAGATAACTAGCATATAAATGTTATCATTGTCGCAATATATATTACGATAAGATTATTGATATTCATTTAATAAAATATTAAAACAGTAAAACGTAAAATCATACCATTCTATATAGAGTATATCCAACAGGAATATATTTGTACAAAATATTATTTGCGTATGACCACAAGTCTGGTTTACGAGTAAATACATTTAATCATAAGTAAACTATATAGTAAACCTTTACTACGACCACTGTGATAAAGTAACCGTTTCTGGCAGAACAAAGTAATTGCATGTCCGGTCAAATACTAACACTAGTTTAAAAATTAAAAAGATTATTTTATGCGCTGAAAACAAAGAGGCTTTCAACAATTTATAATGAAATATAATTTACACAGTAGGCATATCAAAACGAACTAAGAGACGTATGTAAGTGTAAGTCGTCCCGCAATGACGTTACCTATATAATATTTGGGTCGCCTGAAGTTCATAAGGAATGTGCATCGTTTACAAAAAACGTTTATCGCTTACTTATATATACATATATATATATATATATATATATATATATATATATATATATATATATATATATATATATATATATATATATATATATATATATATACATATATATAGCATTATGGTATTGAACATTGAACAATTTTTAGTTAAATATTTTATTAAAAATATTGGTAAAAGAAAACACAGAGTCCATTTTTTAATTAGCGCCGTTTAGTTAGCAGGCCAATGACCAATTAAAATAGACGGGTGCGAAATATGTGTACATAACACCTCCGGAAAGCTATGTCCCCGCTTTTGTGTCGATAATACATCTATATATTATTAGTTCACTTTATTTATACATTATGAATGATTGTAATTAATTTACTTAATAATTAAAGTATGCAATTTACACTGAACTGCACCAGGATAAACTAGATTCATATAAAATATATCACGTAGTTTTATTTCATTGTGAAATAGAATATTAAGAACACACGAAATATCTCCTTTAAAACAAGCTGATTTTGTAAGATGCGATAGTCTATTTACCTTTTTAATTGCTTTAAACTATATTTAATACTATATGATAATATATTAATCGGCCCGAGATAACTTACACAAATTAACAAATCTCTAATTGAGTCCGTTTATTTTACCTGAGACATCATAAGTGACATCACGCCAACATTTTGGGGATTATTACCCGAGTTTCTTTTGAATATTTTATGTTAAAAATGATTTTTTTGTACATTATTAAAATTATTTTTTGGTCTGGAAATAGTGGGATTAGTATCAATATTAGAATTGTATCATTAAGATTTTAAGAATTTATTAAAATTGTGATAAAAAAGCAGCACTTTTCGTCATTTATTTGACGACGATCTCGAAAATGGTTGAGATTTTTTACATCTTACGATCAGAATGACAAGAGGAATTATCTCTATATACGTCTTAAAAATACGACCTGTGCAGAAAAATCACAATTTTATCAAACTGTCTTAAATATTTAATTATTTAAACCTTAAAAATTATCAATATATTTAAATTAGGTATTATAGACATACAATTACGTATTTTCTTTCATTTCAAATTCAATTTCGAAACATACTAAATATTTTCTGGGATGTCAATGTTATGAACCAGCCTTCTATTGCTGAATCCTACCTCCCAACGTGTACTCCATACTCCCGTGCTTCGTGAAACTCTCTTACATTTAATGAAATACTCACAGAACATGTACGCGGGGGTTGTTTCTGTTTAGCTATATTCTTCCGTATTTATTACGACGTATAAGTATAATTTTGGATAATTTTCGGCATTTCGCTTTATGTTGCCATAATTGCTCCGAGCGTTTGCTCGGCTCTATAGAATTTAACTATTCGAGAATGACTCTGAGTTTTGGTCTGGTATATCCTGATTAAACACTTTTGATGGGTAATGGCTTTCCAGCAACTTATATGAGTATGTAGTCTTATATGCAAATAACTTCACGTTTGGCTGGAGATAATAGAGGGTGTGTATCATCGTAATAAAGATGAGGCGTTTCTCAGTTTTGCTATAAACGCTACACGGTTAAAAATATGTAATATATTATTCAGTTTTAATATCAATACGATTGTTTATCAACAATTTCTTCAAAATTTATAACAATTGAGAAAAATGAGAAGGTCAACGGTATTATAAACAGTCGTGTCAGATAACAGCAAATAAACCACATTATTTTTATTATTACTTATACAACACATATACAAATTGTTTTAAATTAAAGTCAATTGAAATCACAAATACCTGAAATATAAGTTTAAGAGTAATACAAATTAATAAAGCCAAAAATCATTCCTTGTTTAGTAAATTTATTTTAGAACTATTATATAATATAAAATTCACTTATTGACTAAACACTAAAAAAACTCACTTGCAAGTAAAATGTGTAAAATTCCATGACGCTCGTTCACATTACTAACGGTTATAGAATTTTAACGGTATCGATAAGCTTAGAAACTGTCGTATTTTTAATTTCTTTCTTTTTAATCCATAATATATAGAACGAAGTGAATATCATAATTTGTTTATACAAAGTTCTGTACACGATTTCCAGATTAAAACAAATTAATTTGGCTTTATTAAAGAGAAGTGGCTAAGTGTGAATGTTACTCTATATGAGTTTTAATTTAATTACTTAGAAATTCAGAATCTCGTCATTATAAGTATAAACGGATATTGTAGTTAATATTGTTTTAAATTATATATATGTGGAAGTATATGTACATATATTAAAGTGGATTTAAAATTCTATTTTTGTAATCCTAGGCCGAAAATTTCAACTTCCTACTTAACTAGCGTGAGGACGATTTTTTTTTAGAAAATTATATTTGTCAGTTCCTTTAAAATTTGTATAAAAATTTAAACCAATTGTAGTATGAGTTAAATTTATTTATAACATATAGTTTTACGAAAGAAATAAACAATATTTTCTTTTGACTATTTCCTCACATGTTTAAATTTTGCATAAATTTTCCAAGGTGTAAATAAATCCTTTCTAAATGAAAAGTGTTTTTTTAGTAAGAAGACCCCTAAGAAAGATGTGTGAGAATTTTACAGTGTAAAACTTAAAGATGAATTTTCACGCTCCTTACTGAAGTTATAATTTAAGAGATATATATATATATATATATATATATATGTGTATATATATATATATACATACATATATATATATATATATATATATACATATATATATATATATATGTGAATTTATTTTCCTATACTTTTAAGACATTTAAAAAGCTTAAGAAAATAATTGTTATATATTTGACAATTTTCATGAAATTATTATATCTGGAATACACGAAGTTTATCTAGAACAATCTCCAAAATTATAGCCAGGCACAAGTTTCTATCTGGTATGATCGAGTGCTCTTTCCTTATAGTCATAAAGTTATGTGGTAATTAAATATTATTTTGTACCTGAATAATAATTATTTGCTGTAAAAATACAATTTAGACATATCGTTGTTTGTATTGGATAATACTTAATATTTTAGATGTCTTTTATTATTTTACTTAATACAGATTCCATGTAAAATAATTTGATGATGGTGTCCCGAAAGAATGAAGACTGCTCAGTCATCTAACTGCGGTCGCATTAGAGAGCAATTTATTTATGATAAAGAAAAGTATATCCCTTGAAAATTATTGTTGTTATCTATTGTAGCATAAAAGTCAAATTCTGTAGATTACAAAACCAAGTAATATAAAAACATTGAACATGACATTATTTATGTCACGTAAATAAGTTACAGTAATGAGTTATAGGATAGATAATTGTGTATACATCAAATTACACCACAAATTGAAGGTATTTTGAGTGCAAAATTTAATGGCAATACTGTGGAAAGTTATGTAAACAAGAAAATATGTGTTATTGTGGCCATAGTATTGTAGGATATTCTACAATAATTATCAAAATTAAAAACTGATGTTTATTTATATATAATAATCACTGATCAAGTATAAGTCGGACTCACACTGCACAGATTATTATCTACATTGTTTGAATTTACATGAAATGATAAACTGGTATATATTTTTTTAATTTGATGCATGTAATATGAGAACAAAATTTATGCTGTATTAAAAGTGATACCATAGATGATATTAAAACCTAAAAAATCATTTTCTGAGCAGAATATTTACATTTATTGTTTCAAAAATGGATACGAGTATTTGCTATTTTGAAAAATTGAAAGTAACTAAACATGAAGAATATCAAAACAGACTTGGTACCAAAATATAAATACAAACGGAAAATTGCATGGTCTCCCGCATAATAATTTTTTTACGATATGAAAGGCTAATACGTGCGACCGTTATATAGACCGGTATCTTTTCAAATAAGAAAGTTTATTTTGAAGCGTATCCTTGGAATTAAATTTTACATAACTTTAAAAAATTTATTGCGATATTAATTTCAATTTTATTTGCGAGTTTGAAGTTTTACCCAAAAAGGTGTTACAAATTAAAATAACAAATTTGAATCTAAAACGTATTCCATCAACGAGCTACACATTTGACAGACGAACACGCAGACGCAAGTACAAACAGCGATACTTCAACTAGAGTTATGACCGGTTCTGATTGGACCATTCATATACAAAATCGTAAAAAAATAATTATTTGAAACCTTAATCAATCTTTTTCTTTAGTTTTTGAAAATAGTATCATGTTTATCATAATGAGAACATATCTATTTTATTTAAAGCATGATATAGTTTCAATAAACTGCCGGATTTTTTTCAATAATCCTAGGAAATATTTTTATGTCTATCTATGGAATTAAATTTCTGTCTCTACTATATGGAAGGCAATTTTCCCCAAAATCTGGTTTTCGGTAACATCAAAATAAATTAAAATTTATATCCAGTTCCTGGATATCTGCTATTTATTTTGAGCTGCCAGTTCTTATCGTCAGACCATTAGGGTCTTGGGTTCCCACATAAAACGAAAGGATTTTACAAAGAAAATAAATATATAAGTATATTAAAAAAACGTTGTACTTGCCCTATCGTAACATCATCAACGCTTCTATATACTCATATTAAACGAATAAATAAGTTGCGAGCTCACAAAATACTAATTGTTACTTTAACTTTGTTAAACTCGGGTCGGGCCGCCCCAAAGTTGTACAATAACTTGCCGATGAGGAAAGTTTCCGTTCGAGATGAGAGAGAATTGTAAATAACGGAGTCGCGGAGGGTGGCGCAGGATATAATTACGCCAATTACAGGTAAGTTGAGTACTTCACTAAAATACCGCAGACGTTTATAATTTGAAACCAAAATACTAATATAAGGCTGCTGCGGACGTGGGGCTACAGTCTAGCGCGAACAAGCGATGCTCTTTCGTTAAGCAAAGGTTTTTCTTTTTCTACCAAGATTCAAATTGGAATAGTAATCTATTTTTTTCTTATTGCGGAGATATAATTTTCTAAAAATATTGAAACCAAATCTTTCATACTTTTCGAAATTATTAGACACAAATTGACGAGATTATAATTAAGACACATTTATTTAGCATTAAACAAATTTTGAACGGCTAAGTGAATCGAATATAATTTTAAATCAAATTATTGCTGATTCATTGGAAAGTTTCAATTATGCAAGACCAGTTTATGAAAATTGCGTTCTAAATATGAACGTAAGTTCTGTTATTTGCAAAGCTACTTTACAATATAGTCGCACTCTAGATCACTTCCTACAATATTACTACATTTTTAAAAATATTTCTTCGAGACCCTCAAAATGCGCATTACCTGCCGTTTTGAACTTTTCATTTGATATAAATTTCTGTTCACATACTATTGTTTTATATTGAGATTAAGTGAATAATAGATGGTATAATATTAAATAAATTAGGGGTAGAGGTTATGGCAAAAATTCGAATTTGTAATTATGTATTTCGATCATGGTTTGAAATCACATGTGAGAGCACTGTGTTTTTATGACAAAAAAAAATATTTTGTTAATATACCTAGCTCATTTGTATCAATATTGTTATGTAAAAAAGTAGAAAATGATTTTATGTACAATAATGACTTCCTTTGACTTAGTGGAATAATGTCAGCTATGGCAGCTGGAATAAGAGGGAAAATCTGAAGTTATTGTGATTTGTTAAATACATTGCTTGGACAAATTATTTTATTTCATGATTTGATGGCATACTTATAACTGAGAAGTACAGGCACGATCCATTGAAACCAGATACAGGTGTTGAAAGAAATCTGAAAATATTCCCGCGACACATAAAGTGTTATCTATATGATCAATCATTCAAAACCTTTTATTGTAACTTCTGAAACAGTTTCAATCTATATTTACATTCCTCTCCTAAGTATCGTAAGATTAAAAGCAACACTTTCTTCAACCAATTTTTCCTTTGTAAATTATGCGTAAGACAAAAAAACCGTATACAATTTCGAATTTTGGTAAATAAAAATTGTACAAAGGAATATAATGGCAAAAAGTTAGGAAAGCAATAAGTTAATATACTCGTATATTTTTCTTTACATAACAAATTTACTTGATGCATAGAATCTAACATTCGCAAATTGAACTTGCATTTTTGTAAATTATAATTTACCTTCCACCTAGTTATTTAGTCCCCAAATTTTCCATTTCAATCTTGTTCCAAACTGTCGTTATAGACCGTTTATTTTGTTTATCGATAGTTTTCCCATGTGCCAACATAACAGCAGCAAAATTGCTATTATCATTTTTGGCATGATGAAGTTTTCAGAATAGGAGTATATTTTGTGACTTAACACAAGCACCATGATTGCCTTTGGAAATCTTGATTAGATGACGGAGGGAAGCTTAGTTCCAGTACAAATTCTGTATACTTTTTCATTGCATGGCGTGAAGTAAATGTAAACATACAACATTTTAGAGTGCTATATTAACATAGAGTACGTTCAGCTGTTTCGAAATTTAATCTCGACCCTTTCAACAACCAGTACATTACAGTAATAAAGCAGAGTAAATGAATATACCGAAGCTACGAATAAGTTCGGCACATTTGGAAAGATAGAAGAAATACATATCTTTCTACCGATTTTGCATTTTTAAACAGCTTGTTGAACAAGGAATTTACAAAATAATTTGCTTAGGTCTAAAATATTTCTACAAATGACTACTATGGAATTATGAATTGCATATGATTATTTCATCGCCCCATTCTTTTATAAATTTTCTCGTAATTTATGGGAGGACTAATGTTTTAAATAGTTTTCCATAAAATCGTAGTTTAATTATAAAGGTAAAATTGTTGTGCATTTTGTGTAATTTTTAAAAAAATATATTATACTTGTGGTCATCTCTTGAGCTACAATCGAATTTATGTTGTTTAATGAATTGACCCTACTATAAGGTATAACATTTAACATCGCTTATTTTTTTTCTATATATCGTGGTATTAAGTATAACGAAATTTAGTTAAGTACCTGATAATTACTAAATAAAAACATTTATTTTGTTACGATTTTCTTTATAATTTCGTATGTAGTTAACCGTGTTTTATTCAAAATATGTCTATTTTCATTTAAATAATATTTTTTCGTACTGGGCAAATTCTGTAAAAAATTTTGTGCAATGTTTAAAACAAATCTGCTTGGTTATTTATTATGCCAGTATAATATTTTCATTGTAAATATTTCCAATCAGGCTATATATTAATTTTCTATAGTAAAAATGGATTACTGAAATTGTTATTAACTTTAAAGGATCAACCAATTTTTTCAGGTAACAAAATGAAATTGCAATTTGGCTTTAAACATTTGTTTTCAAAGTATACGTTAAATAAGTGTCATAAACTATAATTATTTTATGGATCGCCGCATCACCGTATTACCAAGATTTTTTGTAGCAACCCATTATATTATGTGAGATTTGCACCGAATGTGAGACCGCTGCTAGAGTCTCATTCAAATTTTCAAAGACAATCGTAGTAAACTTTTCCATAGTCATCATTTAAACTTCCTTTGCTCACAGTTTCATCTTGTGCGAAATAAGCATATGGATTATGTAGCCGCCCCGTAATATTTACTGCATTAAATTTATTAGCTGTAGTTTTTGTTATAATATTTATGAAAAGTAAATTTCTTTATTCTTAATTAATTTTAAAAAAATACGAGCAAAGAAAGAGTAAAACGTCTGCTACGAGGGTTTCGTATACATTTAGATGGAGACATAAATTATTCATTGTGTACCTATAGCATTTCTGTAAAACTGTATCTTTCAGCGTTTAAACTACATCATCATTTTTTAAAAATTCTGAAATGTAGGGCAATTGATATAGTTTTCCTATAACGTTTGGCTTCTAACATATATTTTAATATAATTGTTTATAGAGTAGTTTCAGAAATATAGAGGAAGGAAAATATACTTGCTTATTTTGCGGTATATCTTTAGAGAAATCCTTTAAATTCCTAATAATCCATCCTTAAAATTATTAAAAATTACTTATACATGTTAGCTATTGAAATATATAGGGTTATACTTTGTTACTGATTCAAGTTTCCAAGTCAAACGATTCTGATAAACAAACATACACTCACTTGTAATGTATTGCATTATTTTTATTGGCGCATCTTAAATTTCTCGTTAAAAAAAAATTTCTTTCCAATTCTATTATCTGCGTTTGGCCAGAGGCCATTCATATAACAAATATTACAAAATAATCGTGTTATTTGAAATCATAATACAGAAAAAAAGTAAAACAATGAGATATTATTGTTACCAAACGAAATCACGTAAACAAGTATACTACTGCACGAGTCAGGTACTGTCGACTTTAACTCAACCGTTTAATACAACGGTATAAATTTTAGTTAAAACAATTTCAATTTGAACTTTTCAACTTTCCGTTAATTCGCTGAGTGCGAGGTCTGGGGCGCCTCTTAATTGTTGCCGAGCTCACGAGCTCGCATTAAATTATCACGGAGAGGATATTTATGTTTAAAAGTTTTATTAACGTACGGCTTAGCTATTAGGGTTTACTGTTAACCGAGTGATTGTAACCATGGACAAAGATAAGACTATTGGATATCAAAGCTTTAAGTAACATCAATCTAACCAAATTGACAAACTTTAACAACTTCTGACCGATAATGTCTTTCCGTGATATTCTACATTTTATATAAGTTCGTAAGTCAAGATTATAAATAAATTAACGACGACACCGCTTTCTTTACATTTGTTGATATATTCGTGCCATCTAGCCCACTTAGAAGTTGATGGACTCGGTTCTACTCTGATCATATACTAACAGGTGGTATACTCACTTATACCTAAGGGAGGGTATATGTTACAAATGTTACTTAGCCTTTTAAATAAGAATAAAAGTCGCGTAATGAAAAATTGCAAAATGAAATTTAGGTGTGCATAATAATTTAAGATTTTATCACTCGTCACATCCAACATCTCATGGCGGCGACGTGCTTGTTGGAAGGATACGTGCATTGAAAGATGTCGATATACAACAGTGGACGGAGACAGGCTATGGATTACCAGCCGTATATATTAAATGGAAGAGTGACTTATTAGAATTCTAAATACTTAAGACCATTCTGGTATTTTACAAAAGGGACCGCAAAAAAATATGCGTCCTTCTTCAACTGTAAAACTCAATATTATGAAAAAAAATCCATTTAAAATTAGCCGGAAAACAATAGCAATGGTTCCACGTTCCATAGTTTTTCAAACATCCAAGGTACGTCAGCAAAAGACAGATAAATTAGGTAATAAATTTACGTCGTGAAAAATAAATTAAAATTTATAAATTAATTTAAGAAATGTGCCACATTAACTTTAATGTTTATACATGCCTAATTGAGTACTGAACTCCATTACTGCAAGTTCTACTATTATTTGTTTAATCTTGTATAAAAATAATTTCAATGTTTCTTTAACCATTAACCATTTTATAAGGCTTTGAATGTTTTCACATCACTCAATAATATAACAGATTTTTCAACAAAATACCTGTGACGAAATATCTCCTAGCCTATAAATTGAAACAATCTATGAAACGTTAATTTTAAAGTTATTGATATTATTTTGAACCCAAGTTTCATGTTCACTTGATACTGATTTGTTTATACGACATGTGTAATAGATGCTGTTCATAAAACATTAAGTAAGATTTATCATTATATTCCTTTTTACGTTACATATTACAACTGAATTTTTATATTATTACAACATCAACCCCTGCAACAGCTGGAACTTCAGGATTCCGTATAAAAATAACTAAGGAAATGTCAACAAAACAAACAGGTATTGCTCCATTAGTCATGGTGGAGTATTTCTTTTGATCAACGGCAATAATTACAATCCTCTTTGTCACGGGAGGTAGCAGGTTTAAAGGGATATATAAAAATTTGTCAGACATGTCAACAGTAACGAATGGAATGTTTATAAATTCGAGCAAAATGAGAATTAGTTTAGGTAATAATAAGTCATAAATATGCCATATTACTGCTTCTGTTTTTGATGTTGCTCGTTATTTCAGAAATTTACTTCTTGGGATAAAAGTATAATACATTTTTTAAACATTTTTGTATTTTAATATTCGTGATATCGTATTAGAGACAAATGAAAAGAAAAAAATCTATATAACCTGTACATGAAAGTTATTCATATCATTTTAAACTTAAAGTCCCTATTTAGCACCTACCGATGTATATGACCTATATAATACACACCATTCACTAATCACAAAGCATACTTTGTTATTAAATTCCCATTCTTTCATATAAACTAAATTTTTATTCCGCGAGAAAATTCTTCATTATTCAGACTTAATATTTTCCCATTTGCTAATGATCTAATAAGTTTAAAGACAATATCGGTCGGTGATTAGTGTTAATAGTTTCCTGAATATCTGACGTTAGACAGTTGAACTATAAAACTTTCTTTAATGAATTAGTAAATCTTAGGTAATTTTTGTAAACTACTTTTTTCATTATTTGAGTTTCGTTTTGTGCTCTGGAGAAGTAAGTTAAAAGGGAAGGAAAGTAATTTAATTATAATAATGTGACAAAAAATCTTCAATTCTTTAAAAATTATATTAAAGGATAATAAAAATTTGTTCAATAGTAATATTGAAAAAAAATTATTGTTATTTTGCATGATATTAAAAACATGCCTAAATACATTTAAAAGTTATATTTCTTTATCAAAAAATTGGCTTAACGTCATATAATACGTATAAATACTTTCTTCAGGAAGTATTAATTATTAAGTTATTCTCGAATCGTACACTTTTTATTATTATATATAGATATAGATATATATATATATAGATAAAAGATAAATGTAAAAATGCGCAAATTTTTTTTTAAATTGCTTATTTACTTAAATGTAACTTAAGTGCGAATTTGATTGCGACGGATTTCCGTTATAAGATTTAAATGAAATTAATTTAAAATCCTTTGTTACTTACCTAAAGATTTGAGATGGTTAGTGCATCTTATACAAGGGTAAAATAGCCATTTCTAATTATGAAATTATACAATGTCTACAAATCGTTTGCATAAAGAGTCAAAAGCAATGCATAAACTGTTCTAATTTGTCTTATTTATATACAATTTTACTGCGAGGTAAATATAAAAATTATAGAAACTTGGTCAAACTATATAGCCAAAACATGTAAATACACCAAATTTAATTGCATTTCTGTGAATATAGATACAATAGTCGTGCAATAAATAATACGAAATGTCCGTATTTATTTTACAATTACTTTAGAGTTACGTCTCCCTAATAAAATTCGCTTATTTCTGTAATACCCTATGTCGATTTTTAATAAAAAGTGGACGCCTGCAATAGCGAGGTCTTCAAAAGTCCATCGTAAAATAATAAAAAATGCCAACCAAACAAGCGATCGTCATAACGAGATTCAGATATCGCTCCATAGTGACGGAAGAGTGTTTCTTTTGACCAAAAGCAACAATTACATTTATCTTTGTCTCGGAAGATGGATGTCTTGGCAGGTTTAAAGGTATATGACAGTAACAAATGGAATATCAAAACTTAAATTCAACCAAAATTAAATTCAGTTCAAAGAAAAATTAATAATAATTATCTTATGTAAAGGCATCTGTTTTTAATACTGCTCGTTATTTAAAAAGTTGCCTCTTTGGGACAAAAGTGAAGTTAAATTTACGTCAATGTATTGTAATATTCAGCAATATGTCATTAACTATTTTATGAAAAGTTGTTTTACGTGTTTATAACATAAACATTTTCTGGAATGTGATTTTTACAGATCGCACGATAATTAGGAATTCAACTCGTGACACATACTGGACTTATATTATCAATTTTAAAATTTGGCATCATTTTTTTAATTATTATAATATTTCTGAGATAACAAACTTTAATAGTGACTAAATTTTCTATATATAGAAATATAATAAAATAGCCACACGCAAAAAATAGATTTGGTCGTCGTCGCTTTAATGAAAGAAAATATTGTCACGTATACTGAAAGTACATTCTGTTTCGCTTTACACCGCTTCTAATATTTAATATTTCTGGACTAATAATGTATTTTGTTTAATTTATTTAATACTCCTCATAAAAAACCGCCTACTTCGGAGAAGTATTATTTGACACTTTTATTTTAATGCTACCAGCATAATTACAATTGAAACATAATTTTTTTTGTTTTTTTGTTAATTGGAACTAAATATTATAAACTCACAATACAAAAATATTACAATTAGTTAAAATTAAGTTTTCAGGGCCTAACACCGATTAAAATCAATTACTTCAGTTAGTCTATTTTAAAACAATTATCTAAGTTACCAAAAAGAAGAATTCTAAAGGTCACTCAGTCCCTCCTCAGTTAATGCGTTAACGCATTAATAGCACAATACGGTTAAAGAAAAAGTAATTTATGCCATTACGAGAATACATTTGACCCCTCGATTCTTGTATATTATTACCATAATCAAAAGTAATTATTACTAGTTAAATTACCTTTTTATTTTAAGAATTAGAACATTCAGGATAAAGTAGACTTTAAATTAGAGAAAACGCTAAAAAATTGTTCTGACAATTTTTCAATTCTACAAAATAATCTTAATCATTTTAAAAATTGTCACATGTTGAAAGCTTTCAAAATATTTAAAGTTTGAAATATTGTACTTGAATTAAAATAATCACCGAAAAATTAAACACAGATATAAATTAAACAAACACTATATGCTCGTAAATGTGTATATATGCCATACAAAAATGACAAATGAATCGTGTTGTAGTAAAAGAAAATGTATATATATTACATTAGTGGAAATTTAAGGACTTTTTAAAAAGGACATAATTTTTATATATATTTGATAAAAAAAGCCCTAAAATAGAATGGCACACAATACAATTAATCAATTTTATTTGTCACCTTATTTGATAATTTTCATTTTTAATGATGAGCTTCAGCGTATAACGTTGCACTATCAGAAAAACTCATTTTACTATCAAATAGAAATGGTACGTAATAAAAAGGAAACTTCTGATCGAAACCTTATAAAAACCTGTTGCTCTTGTTGAATCTTATTTATCCAAAATGATTTTTATTTTATCGTGCAATACAAATTATTTCCTGTTAATGATAATTTTTTTTTAAAAGCTGTATATTCATAATATTTAACGAGACTACACACTTGAAGCTCTGTGTCCAGCAGATATAAGTTCTGCAGAAGTCGGGCGATAAAATTATATGAGGCTTAACACTACATATTTTGGAAAGTTTTTGGGACTCTGACAATATTAACGGTATTATAAAATTATATTTTCCATTTCGTCATCAATTCTTATATAAGACTGTAAGTACAGAAGAATTAATAAGCAAATGAAAATGTCTGCTGGCTGTATCAGTAGTTTCAAATATTGAGTATATAATTAAGAGTTAAAAAAATGTTAGGTCAGACATAAGGATAAAATCAAAATTAAGGGGGATATTTGCTATAATTTTCTTTTCCTCGATCTCTTTGCAACCTTTTAAAATAGTAAAATAAATGTCTTGAAGTTTCTCCTTTTCGAAACTCCAATCTGAAAAATGGTTTGCGACGCAAGCCAAATTGACTTTGGGAGCTGCTACTTTTCATAAGTTCGAACACATTTGCCGGTGACGTATCGGACGTCGTTAGGAGGGACGAATCCGATTCATTTTATATGATGCATGCAGCTTTATGTTTGCTTTGATTTGACAAATACACGATATTTTTTAATTGGGCATTTGTGTGATATTGTTTTGTTTAAATCTCCATCATTAGTAATTTTTGTAATATAGCCAAAGCTTTAAGCCTTTTTCTATTAAATGATGATGTATGTAAGCTTTATGTTATTTTATATCATTAGCACAGATAATATCTTCTGAGTTTTTACCTTTCTATCTATTTAAATACATGACGAATATTTGAAAAACATATAGACAGAATAACATTTTTTATGAGTAGTTTTCGTAAAGCAATTTTGCATATTTACAAGAGAAGAAAAATAAAGTTTTAACATTATGACCATAGGGCGTGGCCAAAAGATAATGAATATATTAATATTAAAGGGTAGAAATGAGCTTATTAGCAAAAACTGACGTATGTGAGAGAAATTGATAGTACTTGGGAACAGGAAGCATCAAAAGATCATATAGTATTAAAATTGATAGAATAAAAGTAAAAATAAAAAAACAAAAAGAAACATAACTTTGTAGAACGGGAAAAAAATTACTTAAAACTATAGGTATAATATTTCTCTGTATTTAGCAATAATAACAATATTAATATACAAAAATATGGTGTTACTGTAGTAATGAAAATAAATACATTTTTAATTAATACAGGCCGATAAATCATATTATAATTTTTTTAAATGTTTCTCTATTCCAACGTTGGTAAAAAATAAATAGTAATGCCATAAAATTTGAATGATATTATATCTGAATTTTCCGGTCATTTTTCCTACGAAGAGGAAAATAAAACTGAATAAACAAGATAAATTTTCAAAGAGAAAATGTCAATTTTACTACTATATACCGCTCAAATGCATCATTAAAACATCGTTATTCGTAATGGACACTGTTTAATAAAAAGGTGGAAAGCCCATTGCTAAATAAATTTGAGAAAACAAGGATAAAATGGACAATAGTGAAAGCGAAATCTGTTCATTATCAACGGAAAAGAACTTCTTTTGATCAACTGTAAATATTAATTTACAGCCCACTTTCTCTATTGACGATAGGTATGTACCGTTTGCAGTATTAGAAGAATAATTTTTTTTTAATATTTCACGTAATTTAATTATTTCGTAGGTCAATTAAGTGTAATATTGTTACATAAGGGCGACTTTTATAGGTATGTCACTGGCTAATTATTAAATGAATTCATGTACCAAATCAGGTTTCCTGGAATTAGGGCAAAATTGTCTTTTGTATTGACAAAAGACAACTAATATCGATCAGAAATGTCTAATATAGTAGAATATACATTGCGATCCGAATAAATTTGCCAATATCTCTTTACACATTTCAAATATTAAATATTTGTGACTAAATTATTCAATATTGAAAAGAATTTGAAGAATATGACATAAGAATATGGGGTATTTACGAACATTACAAGTTTATATTTCTTAGAGAAACTAGGGACTGAAAACAAATTGTAAATATATTTTATATGTTTATATAAATGAATATAAATTATGAAAGTATATATGTTTGTATTTTCACACACACACACATAGACCACAGTAACAGACAAACATGCATGCAGAGTTTAGCGACAGAAATACAAGTAGCGATTAAATCATAAGTAAAATATATTGGGAAACAAATTTAATGGTTGGTTCTCTATTTAGTACCAAATCAAATAAATTGACTAACAATGAAAAAAGTAATGTATATGTATATACACATACACACACACGTATATATATATATATATATATATATATATATGTATATATATATATGTACATATATATGTATATATATATATATATATATATATATATATATATATATATATATATATATACAAAGTTTACTGAAACTTTGATTAATGGCCTCTTGCTATTGTTAATATCACAATAAGAATTAACCGACTTTCCGTTTAAATATTTAATTAAGGAATATTTAATTAAATCTTTAATAAAGAAAGGAGGTTTTCAAGAAAAACTTAATGTTAATAAATCGTATTTTAAGCGTATTATTAAGATTTAGATCACGGGAGTCTCGTGTCTTGAAGTCTCGGCGCTTCTCCCAAATGTTGTCGAGTGTCCCGGGATTTCGAGTTGATACTCTAGACATGCTTATCGAAATCGTGCTGTAATAATTTTATTTACATAGATCATATTAAGCTTTATTATAACTGGCATATTTTATTTTAAAGAGTAGTCACTTGATACTCCTACATAAATAACTTATTTGGTTAGTACACTATAAATACATTCGCTGCCATCATTGGACACCTACATAGTTGTGACGTGCGTTTATGAGATCAGAAAAAATTGTCACCGTGTCAGCGTGAATCTCTTTCCAAATTCCTTGGCGCCAGCCACCTCAGTCAACCATTGTCAGCCTTTTGAATAGAATTTTGTGATTATGAAACACACGTAGAGACGATACCTAGGTGACATTGGTTATTTTAAGGTGATCTGATCACTTAATTTGGGACTGATTAAATAAGCGGAAAATGATTTACTGAAGAGATCAAACAAATTGCCGAAGATACATTAAAAAATATTTTAATTGGATTTTTAAAACATGTTGTGGCCAATACCAACGATAATCCAAGTGTAATGAAAACGTTTGGAAGGAAAAGCCCCAGTGAGATTAATCTATTCTTAAACCATTCAAGATTCAATACTTAAGACCAATATTTATAAAAAAAATCAGGCTACTCGTCCGCAGCTTCTTTTTAGAAAGATACAGCCGCTAGTGATCATGGAGATCAACAATTCTTCTGACCAAGACAAGGAGTGAAATGATCTGCTTATAATAACCAAATTCACATGTTTTATTTCTTTCTATTATCAGTTTGATACTTTTATTTCCTTATTTAGTAATTGATCGTATTCAATCAATTTTTCTACAAACACTAATCTGTGAAGAGTGGCCACTTGATCGCTTTACCGTTGGAAATACGCAGCAAGTATACTTTTCTAAATTTTAAATTGTATTATATGTGTTTCCTTTAAGTTCTGATACGGCTTTGGTAACTTGTTTATCCGTTTTAATCTATGCAAAAAAGAAAATGTTTTTCAAATTTATATTACATCCATTTGTACCTATGTTTGCTTTTCCAGTTACCTAAAATATTTTTGTAAAAGAATCATTTATTTAAAAATATGCAACATATATTTTAATTATATTTTCCTATCTTCGATTTTATGGATCCCTAAAACACCATTATTTTAAAAAGACTGACATTACTTGTTATATTACAATTTTAATGCTAAACGATATTTTGTTTCTCATTATTTTTATCGGTCATCTTGACATTTGGGCATTTCCAGCCACAGATGCATTTTAACTAAAACATGTTTTAAATCCTTTTTTTCTCTCTTGCAACATGACTATTACCAAAAATCACGAAAAAATCTTTCCGGGCAAATATATTAAATATCTGCAATAATAATATTCTGAGAAGGTTGTAATATTTTCAAACAATTATTTTAAATAGATCTTCCTCTTTCTCTTCCACACGTTATGCTCCTCAATGATAAGAGTCATAACCTCTACGGATCACTTACTCACCGATTATTTTTTTCTCTGTTAACTACATTTCCATTTCATCCTATCATGTGTACTATAAATAATCTGCATTGAAGATAAGAAAATACTTTTATCTAATTATGCATTTATTTAAAAAATATATCATAAAATATATCGGTATATTATTTTACAAATATTTTAGTACACGGTTTAGAAAAAAATGCAAGTATTGAGGTATAGTCAACTATTATAAGTGTTGTAAATTTTATTTGGTTCTCCTATGTAATAATGATACGTCTCTTAATTGAACAGTAAGTTTGTAAAATATTATGTAATAAAAGAACTTTATGGCATACTAAAACTTTAATAAAATTAAGTCTTTATTGATTAAGTAATTAATGAACATAAAAATGGCAGAAGGAAAAAAGTAAATAAATTTTTGTTTTTCTAACATTAACGAATTATGATAAATGCTAATTATTAGCAATCGTAACTATATACAGTACATGTATATATTATCTTATATCAATTTAGGAACTCCTAAAAGATTCTATTAGTGCTACTAGGCAAAATATTTATCATATTTCGCATGTGAGAATATGCATTCAGATTTTTCTTGTATACCAACCAACAATTCCAGGAAGGAACTACGTTATTTTTTAAATTATTATTTTTTTAAATTTCATAAAAAATTAAAACAAATAAGATTGCAACACAAGTGTAATAATAAATTTGGCTTGCGTATTACGATAATTCAAATAATCTTTTTTTCACAATCCTTTTTTATATGGTCTCTATAAAATGTGGTTTCTATAAAATAACTGAGAAATTAAACCACACAGACAAAACATATTATTTTGTAAAATATTTATGAAGTATTATTGTGCTAAGAAAAAAAGAACACAAAATATTGTTAATTAGAGAGAATATGATTTTAATTAAATTATTAACAAAATTTTGCATAATTTATTTTCTATTCTGCCCAAATTTTCACTCAATATTTTTGTGCTAGTATAATTGTATAATTAGTTGCATTTGGCTTTTAAAATTTATAATAGGTATGTTCAATTCTTTAAAATATTTTAAACAGTTTAAAATATTTTCCAATTAATACTTAAAGAAGAAATAGTTTAAAAGTTCTTATTTTGAGATTTGTTTTTCTGATCCCCGTTGAAGTTGATGTGTTCATTATGGAGCTTCCCACAAACGTCGATGTTCAATTATTCCCACGTCCGTCCGTATAAATTACGTTTTTACTTCACACAGAAATCCATCCATTTTCTCGGCTGACAAAAATAGGTTTTCCTCAATTTCGTGTAATCTGTTTAACATGCCTGAAGTAAATATTGGAAGATTTCCAATTCCGGCAAACAAGCTAATTTCAAAATCTTCCCATTTGATTACTTCGGTTGAGGAAATACCTTAATTTAATGAATATTGCAAGTGAATATTAATACAAATTTATACTTCAGGTCTAGAATTTTTCATTAGGTCTATAGCGGGAAAATATTACAAGTTCTACGAAAGTATAAAAATTAATTGTATTTATTTTGACAAATGTATAAAGTGACAGGTGAAAGGATATCCTCAGAGAATAAAAAAAGCTATAGAAGGCAGTGAGAGGACACAATAAATAATATATCAGCTTTTTTCTTCAATTTTAGTGCGAAATAATAATCGAAGGAGACAGTTATAAAGGTCCCAAAACTTTTTCTTTCAGATTTTTATGTAAGTTAATTCTACGAGATGTTGGCAATATCTACACCGTTTTACCTAAAATATAAGTAAAATTTTTACAATGATAAAACATGTAAATCCATATATACGTTATATTTAATACTCAAAGTTCCATAAGTTTTATTGACGCAAATGGATAATTGAATATATTTCAATTCTTTAATTTCGTGTGAGGTATTAACTGAAAAAGAAATTCAGAAGTATTGGAAAAATTAAAAAATACGTAAAATTTTTCAGAATTATATATAATATAAATTTAGACGTTTCTTTGAAAATATTCATAAAAATATATTCAGTCACAAATATTTAAGTATGCTTTGCCACCTAAGGAGCTCCTGTATAGCAAGTTCTACGCGAAGTTAAAAAGTTATTTTTTCAGTGTCGAGTTTGTTAGTAAAATTAAATCACATGCTTATTTATTTCTTTGTTATTTACGTTTGCATTTTTTACATTTTAAAAAAATATTAGCTATTAAGAAATATTATGAATCATTACAGGAAGGAAAAATTTCTGTTCAACCTTGATACAGAATTTTTTTTGTAGAAAACAGGAGTTAGTAAGCAGGAGTAGGAAACAGGAGTCCTATATTCCTATAGGAGAATATTTCTTAGTTCGCAAAAACAGGCTTTTAGAAATATTGTTAGAAATTAGAATTCTGAAAAAGAAACTTGGTGCCTCGTAGAAGAAAATCTCCTTCCAGCTTACTTCTAAGAGCTGTGGGGACATGTAAAAATTATCTTTTAAGATTCTATTATGGAATGTTGAGTTTATAACGTGTACAACGTATGAAGTAAGCATTTTCTATGAACATGCATATGATTGCCCTTATATTGAAATTGGTTGCTTGAATATATTTTTTTCTATAATATTTTTTTAGACCATTATTGTGATTTGTTGATTTGCGACAAAAGTATAAAGAAAAGTGATATATATATATATATATATACATATATACATACATATATATATATGTATATATATATATACATACATATATACATACACATATATATATATATATATATATATATATATATATATTTTATACATTTTAATGATATATAATTCAGATTTAATTTTTTTTCTTTACGAAAATGTTATAACTCGTTTATAATTAAACTTACACTACAAGTTCAAGTATTTAATAAAAAATATTTCTTATGATATTCTTCAATAAAATCTTCTTCAAATAAAACTTTATTTCTTTTCTTGGCTTTCTTAACTGATGGGATGTGAGGTTTTTCATCAATAGCTGGGTATTTATTTAATTGATTAAAATATAGATAAAATAATAAAACTAGATACTGTATTTTTTTTGAGAAAAATTTATAAAATTTACATTAATCTTTACTTTAACACTTATGATAAATATTTTTTAAACAGGGTTATTCGTAGATTTCTAGGGTTTTCCATTAGAGCAACTTTTTCGAATGACACAGAACCATGTTGCCAGAGTATAAATTGTTTTATTATGGTGTATGTGTGGTATATCCGAATTTTCTCTAACGTGTGAATAAGGACCATAGTGACCTAAATGAAGTGAGTTGGAGTACGTCGGGTATATTTGTGTTAAACTTTCAAAGCAATTGTAGTTGCGTTATAATAATAAAAATATGTTATGTCATAACACAAAAATATATAAAAAATGTCATAAGGGTTTATTGATAATTATCGTAGATTGTCTGCTTGTCTACTTTCTATTGAAAAATCTAGAATTCTGGAATTAAATAAGCAAAACAAAACAGTGCGTTAAAAATCATCAAAACAATTACATATGGTCATAAAATTTACATGAAATAAACTACAGACTAATAAACTAGTATAAAGATTATTTTTATAAATGCAGTTTACAAGGTTGTATCAAAGTTTTGTACTCAACTAAAGCCAAAAATAAATAATCAAACCGTTAAGTATGTTAGCAATAAATTTAATAGTTCGCAATAATTAATTTTAACATGAAAAAATAATTTAATTTCAATTCAGATCCACGTTTTGGAGTGCAAATAGTTCTTTATAATATATACCAGTTTTTTTAAACGGACGTAACCCTCAATTTTCCCGATATATACTTAATATTATAATTTGTAAACATATATGTCTAATTTAGATGAAAATTATTTATTTAGATGAAAATGATACAGGATACATAAACGTCTCTTTCATACCATATGAAGGAGACGTTTATGTGTCCTGTATCATGTTATAGGTAAGTATTATCTGGACCGACACGTGTGTTATAACAATAACACAAGGGTTGGTTGTCATCTAGTCATTTTATCTTAACCTTACTTACGGAAAATGCTAGAATTCTGCATATATCATACATAATTCAGTAGAAAATATTATGCACATATATTCATATCGGTAATTCAGTCTATTTCATTTCTAAATTTTATATTTGTTATTAATAATCTGCACATTTAAAATAAATTTATACCCACTTTTACATAATGATTAGAATTTATGATATAAATATGCATTTTTTCTTACAAATTCTTTAAACTATTTTAAATACGTAGGTTATATTTATTCTGACCCATGTTTGTACATCCTTGCTGATTGACGCTTTGGCGGAAACGGAATACGATGTGAAAGCCGTTAACGCTTCCAGCCACAGGAAGTCTAGTAGTTCTTTCACATTCCTTTAACCAGAAAACGCATTGCTGAAGTTTTAGGGTATTCGCTGCCAAATTACGAAGCAATATTTCAAATTCTCTTGAGAGAAACATATTTTCTAGTTCGAAAAATGCTTAAGTTAAATTTCATCACACGATAAAATATTGGGACAAATATTTAAGGGCACGTGCTTTGAGAGACACACAAGAAACATCTAAGAATAAAATAATTTTTTTAAGTTTATTAACTAAACTTTTTCAATATTTATTTAATGCGCTTTATATAAATTTACTTTTATTAAAAATACTAAAAAGCTTTTTTTTGCCCAAATTTATTTACGTAAAGACATAAAAACCCTACTTGTAATTAAAGTTAATGATAAATTAATTGAATTTTACATTCTTTCCAAAATAATTCAACTAAGCACACTTTCACTACTCCTATTTCTTTATAGTCCGTGTCTATATATTCGATATGTCATAAGAATTTGTATATATTTTAAATTATTCCATATAATTTAATATCCATTTTAAGTAAAAGAAGTTCTAGCAAGCTAAATATAACAAAAATTTTGTCCATTATTGAGATATTAAATATAAAACAAGTTAAAATTAGGTTTATAATTAATAATAACTCAATCATCATTAATATATTTATCTCAACGCTATGGGTGTTGTATGTATTAAGTATAACGCGTTCAGTTTAAATTGGCTTTTTATGTTGCTTGTTAAATGCTTGTTTGCAACTGTACTCGAATAAAGTTAAAACTATATCTATGCGTGTGTTAGCGCATAGACATGTTTGTACGCCATTTAAAATTCCATGAAAATAGCCTTTAAAATTTCGAAGAAATAGATGGCCAACCATTGCTAATTATAATACCTATCTCTCGTCAATAGGTGTTATAATTAGAGCTTTTGCTAATTGTAGCACTTATTGACTCACTCGTCAATAAGTGTTATAATTTGCAAAAGCTCTCCCCTACTGCAAACTGACATAGACAAATGCGATTTTTCACGTAGATAAAATGTTAAAAACAAATTAAGTTTCTTTTTCTTTTTACCGGAATTTCTCACATACTTGAAAGAAAACCAAAAATATACTCGAGGGGAATTATATTTCTCGACAACATTAGTAATGCAATTAGTAATCTACTAATAATAAAATAGTACCAACTCCTTCCATTAAGTACTACTGACTGTCTAATTAAATTGTCCCAACTCTCTTCCATTAAGAGATTCAAAAAGCGATTTAAAGAGACAAAAATAAAAGTTCATTAAATATTTGAGGTAAAACTTCTTTAACAATATCAGAGTCGTTATGTTCCATTAAAACATTTTAGATAACAAAATTCCGAAAATATACGAACGGCAGATTGATGTCGAAAAATTTATACAAACGCTATTCTATCGACGAACTGACAGGTTGCCATCAATTCTTGCCATGAATTTAGTTTTGTATACAGTGTAATACAAAAATTATAAGTTAAATGACCTATGAAATTGTTGATTGAACAACCTGCTTTGCGAGTTTCATTATGATTCTTCTTCTTTAAGAAGGAAAAAGTGTGACTTAATTATGATTTTTTTGACTTGTTTTGTTATTGGTGAATTCTTTTGAAATGCTTTTTTATGTATTGAAAGGATAATAATACGAACAAATATTGGGTATATGCCCATGAACATTTTATGTGATCAGTGCATAATGCATACACTTAATCAATGTCTGTGAAATACGAAAGTAGAGTAGAATTCTATACAGAGTACGTGACCTGGAATGTGTGTATGTGTCTATGTGGCATATTTCTAAGAACACCCAACGCTACAAGCACTGTTTTGGCACACCCCCGACACTCAATACTAGCGAACAGATTTAATTGCCTACACTGCTACATACGTACTCGCCTATCCGTATCCGTATGTGTGTGTGCGTAAATTACAGTAGGGCTGTCAGCTGCATGCAGGTAAAAAATATTTACTAATACTTCATATCGGTCGCGATATTTGCGGACAATCGCGCCGATCAATCGAGTTGACGCTTTACGTCACCAACATAGCTGCTTCTAACCAATAGCGTCGATCGAATGACTGTCTCGATAGCACGCTGGCGCAGTAGCTTTGTACTGGTTCACGTGACTTTATTGTTATCTAATTGTAAAAATGTAATTATATGAATAAATATTTTACACTATACACTTCATTGTGTGAAAGTGATTTATTAATAATATTAAGATATCATTTGATCTTAGAACGAAATAAAGTCTTAAATAAAAATAAAATTTGTTTATATATACATGTGATAGAATGAAATATTGTCTTCGTTGTAATTTTGACTAGATTAGATTTGCTTCATTTGAATTTTTTTTTAATAAACAATATAACATGCCTACAGCCGACACTATAAGAATACGTTTTCCAAACATATCGCTTTCAAACAAAACAATGACTTTTAAGAACGGTTTGAAATTTAAAACTGCTCAGTGACATGTTAGTTGACACAAAATTATAGGTACTAACCAAATAAGTTGGTGACACAAAATAAAATTATTTACAACAAACATAAAAAAGGAGACAAAACAATCTCCTATCCTTGGTGACTATTTTTTTAAGCACTTGTACAGAGTGCAATAACTGACTGTTATATTGATTTACTATAAATAGTTAGTTATAAACTTAGAAATTAATTATAATTAAAAATGGAATTACTACAAATAGTTAATTATAATAGTAACAATGAATTACCCAAGTTAAACTCAACTAAACACCACATAATTGAACAAATCACAAGCGCACGCAGCAAGCGGCAACCTAGGAACGCGTACTTATGGTTGTACACATTGTCAGCGGGTGACGTTAAATTGGCGGGGAGAGGTGAGTGTCGCTTATTTACGCAGTAATATTTACTATTCTTTGGTTTACGCGTAAGCTTTCGGTGTAAGCTTAAAGGTTTGATGGACATTATAGTGTTAGCTGCAGTAAACAATGTTGAAATCAACGTTTATGTCATGACCACGTATACTGACAGTATTATTTATTCAATAGTTTCGAGTAAAATTTGTTGATTATGTTACTGTAAATTAGAAGAAAATTATTTTATTGAGAATAATAAGTAAGAAATAAGAATATATTTCTGGTTAATTAATTATTAGTACTAATTGTAAGCTAAAATGGACCGCTAAAGAATTTCCTCTTCATCTCCTTAACATAAATCTCCATAACGTAAATCTGACGAAAAAACTGAAGAAATTTTTTTTAGGAAACCAATTTATCTATAAACTTTACCATTTTTTTTCACTTTAATAATTAAAATTGTGACCGAGCGTCGCTCGGTGGATTTCGAGTTTTTCATAGGAACGTGAAATTAATTGTTTCATAGTATTGGATTTTCTTTCCCTTCCCTTCCCTATGATAAATGAAATTATATTAGATGAAATGAGTCACTCGGCGATACGTAAGCCATTTCCTTCTCTCGCCCTAAAGAAGACAAATATATTCATCCAAAGACAATTCGGTTACTTCCGCGTGATAAAATTCCGATTTTTTTCATATCATTTTCAATTATGTTTACTGAGCTTCCACTGTGGTTTTATGTTAACTAATATACCATTGTCTCTGAAAGCATATAACATTTTTGTTAACTAATAACCCGATTATTTTGATAGCATATACTAATTAGATAAATATATTAAGATTGTCATTCAATTATACATTCATTGTAAGAACTGAAAATGAAATTTATACTGAAATTTATTTCTTGTTTCTATTTAATAATAAAAAGTACAGCTAATCAAAAAACACGTAACAATGGTGAGAATTCGTTGAAAATATAAAAATCCATTTTATTGACTTATCTAGTTCTCTTTCAAGTTTATATCTATTTATATTTTAAACTTAAAATTATTGCTTCGATTTTTTTGAGTTTCAAAAAGAACAACAATTTTTCTGATCACTATCGCAATATTAAAATGCCATTTGTCGTGAAGTTACACATGCATTAATATATTTGCGCCCCATTTTATAATAAGTGAATGAGATAAATACGGTAAATCTTCATAGAAACCACTTATGCCTCTCGAGTTTCGGATAACATTAAGTATTATTTTGAACATATTTGGAAGCAAATAGCAAAGTTATTTAATTTTTTTTTACAGTTATTCAATAATTTTAATACAACGCCTAATCTGTATTAAGACATTTTACTGATTAATACCGTGCAGCTAAATTTGTGTAGTAGAGAGTCATAATTTTTTTTCTGTATTACAAACTTAATATTTTCATAGAAACTATATACTTCATATATACTTGTCAATATTTATAATATGGAAATAACGCTTCTAATATGGAAGTAAGGAAAATATTTTTCGGCAGTAAGTTTTATATTGCATGCTAAAGTATCAGCTCATCACCATAACAATGATATTAACTGGCGACTTTTTTTTGATCCACTCTTTTCCTTATTATTTACGGTCGTCTCAAACCAAAACTAGCCATGACCTAAAAACTTCCAAATAAATTATGAAAACCCAATATTTTGCATATTTTGAACATTTTGCATAATTTTATATTAATTTTGATTGTTGGAATATTATATATATATATATATATATATATATATATATATATATATATATATATATATATATATTCCTCTCAAAAATTTAAAAAAATATATTGAAAATTCTGTTCTATTTAGCTTATAAGAGGAGTAGACACATTAATTCTTAAACATCTGTCACATTGGTTAATAACCAATGCATCTTATGCCTATTTACATGTATGTATATCAAGGCAATTTGGCTTAGGTTACACCCTGCTTATGAAATCAACAAAAGGTAAACAAAACAAGTGTTAGTACAGGTCGCTCTTTCTATTCATTGATGTTTATTATTAAAAGAAACGTTTATCAATAAATTTTGTAATATAACCATTCAAATATAAAATAAAATATGGCCTTGTTACGAGACAAATTCCCTATTAGGACTAAATTCTTTGCTGACTAAAGGAATAATAATTCTTTAATTTATGGTACAATTTAGGGAAAAGATGCGCACGCAACTTGTTTAAGAGGCCAAGAGTAACACCAAAGGAACGTGATCGATATTGTTACTAAATTGGGATCGTATCCCGTTTATACAAATTTCTTTCCTTAATGTGTCAATTTTTTATTAGTTTCCGGCTTCTTTTTAATGCAGTAAGGGCTATTATGTAAACATTCGTTTACTTTCGTTCATTTAATTCTTTGTTAATGCAGTAAGGGCTATACCATAAATAACCTGCATTTTCTTTCGTTCATTTTAAATTTTTCTACGCTATTTTTTTTCTTCATTAATTTCTACATGATTTGTTAATTTTAATATGCAATGTCGAATATGAAAAAAACATTTCAGTTATATGTTAATTTCACCACAACATTTTTGCTTTTGAGTAAATTATGAAGAATTGTATCACTTCAAGAAGAATTATTACATCGGTGGGGAAACGAAAAGTATGAATGCAGTTTTTTTTGGGTTCTTAAAATATTTTATAAATAATTGGTTTTCGTTGTAATCAGAAAAGTATAACTGGTAAGATTTTAATTAAATACCAAATTATATTAGTTCTAAATTCCTATTTCAGTTTTTTTCTGGCAACAAAGTTATGTATGATTGAACTTTGGTGTAATTATTTATTTTAATTGATTGTTTTGGTAAATCTCTGGCTAAGTCATATTTCAAAAGATCAGAATTACAAAAAAATATAAAAACCCTTACAATAAACGACCTTTAATAATTAGTTTCATATTTATAATTAGTTAATTGGCAGAGCATTTTTTCAGATTTCTCCACAAATATATCGGAAGAAATTAATTTATGATTTATTTGGGCTCTATTACTGAGAAATAATTTATTCTTCGATACCTAATTTTATTTAGGTTCTGTAAAAGAAATAGGAAATAAATAGTTTTAATCCTCTTATTTTGTTATTAGGTATCCATAAAAACCGGTTTGTTATGACAGTATAACACCTGCATAAACTATTTTGTGTATTTTAATGTAATCGAGAATCTCATCGAAATTCGTTTCAATATAGCTTTAAACAGTCTAACACAACGATTCAATCGGCACACTTTGGCTTGCTTCGCTTTTCAGAACTCATCAAACCTAGAAAGAAATTATACACACTACTTTCATCAGATCACAGCATTACGGTGACGAAAGCTTACTGGCGTGAAAAATAAATAAAAGAGAACATTAAATAATGCTTTAAATAAAATATACCTAATATACCTACGTAGGTATTATTTTGATCTTCATATATATATATATATATATATATATATATATATATATATATATATATATATATGTATATATATAAATACATATATATGTATTAAACAAAAAGAGCATTAAATAATTTCTCTATACTGCAAGTTAAAAAAGAGTGAAAATATGTTATTTTCTTCCACATACTAGATTTTATCTTTTAATAATATTGACATATTTTAATGATATTTTCGTAAAATAATTTTTACTAATTTTAACAAAATCCACTCGTTTGTAAACCTTTAATAGGATGACTGTATTAAACTAATTAGTGGTTTACGGAAATAAGTATATTATTTGGTTCATACACATGAAAAAAAACTTTTGTTTTTTTTATATTTTCATATATGTGAAAAGAACAATAAATATCGTCTATCGTTTTAATCTTTTTTTTATAGCATCTTTAAAACTTAAAGGCATATTGGATATTCGAAGTACAAAATAGACTAAGTGTTCGTCAGAACACCATTCCTTTCTATCGCGCTATTATTATTATGTATTTTCCATCGAAAACCTATATTAATAATCGAGGTCACCTCAAGGCAGTAATCGAATATACGTCTGTTACTCGTTGGCTGCCAGCGCGGAGTAGGTGGGCTTTGATCGAGTTAGAGCAGGAAGAGGAAACATACGAACGCAATTCACCCGCAAGGTAGATAAACAAACGCGACAAAGTCGATGGAGTGACATTTAGATATCCTTCGAAGCAAACTATTTAGTTTATAGACAGGCATCCAGTACAATACTAAAATATATCATCAAAACATTGGTTTGCAAATTTTATTGATGATTCTCCTCTTCTGTGATAATAAAGTTATTAGAATAATGATATCGTGCTATCGCGTATTTGTATTAACAAATCCAGGAAAGTAGGATAAATATTTAATTTGTATTTATTAATGTTCTTTCTTTTTTTTGTCTGTGTCTTCTTTGTGTCTTAGGAAGTGTTAAATGTATTGAAAACATTTTTACTTTTTTTGAAATACTAAATAATGAGAATATTAGAATAACTTAAAAAAATTGAAAAGATATTACGGCCTATATTTTTATATTTACGAAAGTAAAGTCCACTTTTTCATTTATTCGAATTAAAAATACTGCAGCATAATTAAAGTCAAATTCACACCGGTTTCAATATATTTGTGTAAAAAGCAAATTAGAGAAAATGTTGTCGTGAATTGCGATATTGATTAAGATCGAAAATGAATTAATGGCCGTGTCCTCTCAAAAGTCTATCGCTATCGGTAAGCAAAGTTTGTCCTACAAAAATAAAATATTAAAATTTATTTTTAATTATATGTTTTTTCTAAATATAGATATTTATGACGTTTATTATGAATTCACGACGTAAAGAGATTTCATCCACGTATGTTTTCATAAACACATACACATTTCATTTTACTACCTAATTAAATTAGCATAATTACGAAAACCTAGTTATCTTCAATACTACAATAAGAAGAAATAAACTTCTTTGTGATCAAAATAATAACTTATTTCTCGAACTGTTTCAATTATTTCTGTGTGTAGAGGTACGAATAATAGAATCAAGTTAACTGTATTACTGGAAATTATTTTATTTTATTACATGTTCCATTTTCTTTTATGGTTTATATATTGCAACATATATCTATTTATTTTCGAAACAACATCTTCTCTATTATTAAGTTGTAAAATTTACGAAAAGAAAAGAAAAACCACATCAAAATAAAACTTATTATTTTTCCAAATTCATTATTATGTAGCGAAATATTTCAAGCGCTTCATCAGCCCTTAGTCAACAAACTAATTTTATCTATTGGCTAACCGATTATGTCAACAAGGAAAAACTTTAGCTAAATGCCCCTTGCAATTGTTGTCCATATTATTTACTTCTACCCTCATGATTGTTGATTTTTAAACACCGTAGTGATACTTGAAAGCTTTATACTTTCCTCATGTTTACCATTTCCTTTTTTAACCTCTGTCACAGCTTGACACTTTTGAAGTTTTACACATATGTACCGGGGCATTTAGCATTTATACCCTTCCTATAAAAGTATAAACCAATATCCAGTAATACTTTACAAAGAAACATAATGGATGTCGTCATACATATAATCAATTTACTGGGCTCGTTAAAAGTAAGTAAGCTTTGTTGTGCTTTATTTGGAATAAGATATAATTAGATTAGTACTTTGAAATAAAATTGATTCTAATTTATATTTTTTCTATGTTTAAAAGCCGTTTGCTAATTATTATGGTGTAACGAACAATGGGCACGAACCTTTTTCATTGTTCCATTATCAGTTAGATACAATTTGAACAATTCTAAAATAATATTTTATTAAAACTGTGAAACAAAATATTTTCAATGACTTGCATAATTTAATAAAAGACTTCAAAATATATAGAAATAACGGAATTTTATTTATGAATTTACGATATTACCAAGAAATATAATTGGAGCCCATGGCAAGTCCAAAATTTTGTGTAAAAAGGCAATAAATCGGTGATTCACAAGTAAGTAACATAAATCTGAACTGTATATAAAATATAAAAATGTATGACCATAAATGTTGTTTTTGGTACCCCATGATATGAGACTTATTGTTCAATATGAAATTTAATGATCAATGAGAGAAAACGATTAAATTTAAAAAGCACGTAAAAAGTATATTGGGAAATTAGGTTATCTAATACTGTACCTATGTACAAGATTTAAACTAAACCTGTACATAAAACTAAGGAAAAAGATTAAAGTTTGAAAAGTCATTCAAAAATATATAAGGAAACTGGGTTACATGAAATATGAACTGTATACAAAGCAAACTAAACTTATGTGCAAGATTTTAGTCATGTAATAAATGAAGGAAAAAGTAATGTTAAAAAAAGATTAGTATTTCCTTAATAACAAATAATTTTGTTCATAAAACAATAACTAACTTTTAATGAAAAAGCTTTTGCTTAGAAAAAGTAAAAAAATAAGACTTAAAACTATTTAGTTATTCTAAATAATAATCGAATCAGAGACTTGACAAAAGTTCAAAAAATTATGTTTGGATTTTTATGTACGCAGGTCGATAAAAAGGCTGAAAATTTTCATTAAAAAGTAATTTAAAAGTTACAATATTTGGAATGACTCCTTATTTTCGCCACAATTACTTTTAAAATTGTTTTTACGTTTTAACAGACCAGGAAGAGAAAAAGTAAAATTTGCATTTTTCCTCTAAATGTCAAAACTCAATTTTTTTTTGAGATTCTTACGTGAAAATTAATTATAACTGCGAAATATAACCTTTCAATTTTTTTTCTAACAATATATATTTATAGTTGTATTAAATTTCATGCAAAATATAGATAGAAAATATTATGTAGACGTCAATGCAGGACAATTTATGATTTTGAACTCATTTTGTTTGGCAAGTACAGAATACCGAAAAAATATTGTAGTTGCAAATAGCACTCGTATTAATTATCTTTTTGTTATATATCAAATAGATTTAAACTTACTGAATTTCATTTCATTGCAGCAAATTTCTGAATTTCTGTTATTAGAAGAAATACAATCTTTTTAATTCCTTTAGATTTGAACAAAATACTTTCAAATATCGTTAAGAAAATCTAATTAAAATTTTAGGATGTTATACCAAGGATTTTTCCCACCTTTAATACTAATGACTATCTGCAATGAAATTTTACAATAATATATCGTCCGATTGATAAAAACGTCATCTACCTTCGGTTGCCCTCAAGTAAAAATGGTTATTAACGCCATTTTCGTTTTGATGACATGACATTATACTTGTTTTGGTAACTGTGGATTAGAGGTTAAACAACAGTTACCCCTTTAGTTCCCTACATATTTCGGTCAAATATGAATTGCAATTCGAAAATTTCGCTCACCTACGCATAGGAAAACTAGCGGTGGCTGATTATAAATAATAATAACGGAATAATTTCATTATGGAAATACAACGAAATGTCCCGATTAGGATAACTAGCGATTATTAATTAGTAATTAAACGACTAAATCGAAATTATATTTGATAGAATATTTCCGATTTAAATGAGCACAAAAATTGTAACACTGAATATGTAAAATAAGAACAAATGCTATTTTACTTTATTCTTCAGTCCAAGTGCCTAAATGTACTTTACGGACTTTAGTCTAATATCAAACTGTGTACAAAATTCTAGTTTCAAGTCTAAGAAAAAAAATACTCTGCTGGTTCGTTCTTCCTTTTAATTCTATCAGTAATTAATTATTACCGACGATTTGTTTTATATTAAGAAGCAAGCAATAGTCCTACTGAAGAAAGTAGTAACATAGTTTCCTTATTGGTTTTTGGTTTTTTACTTCCATCTTTTTCCTAGATTTTTTAATAAAATTTCATATTGATTATGGACCAACATATTATGTTATTTGGTCGCGAAGACTCTTTTCGTTTCACTATACACTGAGTACATAATTCAGACGTATTTCAACTTTTTGCGCTTTTAACTGATTTTAGAGCTGCGATATGAAAAGTTACATAACTTTTTTGTTATTATTTTGATGGCTCTTAGCAAAATAGCCGACCTGATTAAGTTACTGTCTAAATCTCCTATTTCAATAATGAGCTTAGTTTCTTTTAGATATCTCTAATATTGAAATTTTAGTAGAAAACTTTTGACAGAATACAGTTTTGACAACGGAACCAGAATCGTAACGATTATGTCTTACAAATTTGATATTTTATAAGTTTTCCAAACAATGCACCAAATAAAGTATACAAAAAATATAAGTATAAACAAGTTATGCATTCAGAAAATAGTTGACGATCTGAGGACCTTACAGTAGCTGAAAGTCGATTATTAGAGAAGATAAGAAAATAATTCGGCTTTGAGACCGGGTACGATCTGCAGAACAGAGAAACAGACAAATGATGAGAGTACAAATTGTTTAAAAGGTGTACTTAATATTGCTGTATAATCTAAATGCAATAAGTTGAACAGTAATTGATTGATCTTTGTATTTTAAAAAAACTAGAAATGCGAGACTAAGAATTTTATATTTTACCGACATTGTGTTCAAAGTTATGTGGTACTCACACCAAGTGCGTCCTTTCGGTACAATTTCGGAGTTGCAATTAATTATATTTTCTGGTAATATCGCGTATCATTTTTTATTCGCTAGTAATGTTATTTTATAAAATATTTTTTTTTATTATTGACGTAGTTATTTTTTTCAAAGGGTTACGTTTTCATGTTATATTCGTAATTTTCCATTTTGATGCCAATATCTATTTAAATCTTTTATTAGGTTACTCAAGTCAACCATTACGTTTTGTTTAAGAGTTCTAACGAAATCTCAGTATTCAGATTTCTTGAAAACTTTAACAGTGACGCTGGAAAAATAAAACTTAAAAGGCTTATTTGCATTGGACGATAGTTTAAACCTTAACACTCAAAAACGTGATTTAGGAAAGAAAAAAAATTAAGTAAAATCAATGTTATTTCAAAGTACTAATTTAATTATATCTCATTCTAAAGAGTGCACAATGAAGCTTGTGGGGTCAACAAATTTATTATATGTATGAGAATATCAATTTCATTTCTTTGACAAAACATTGCCAGACATTGGTTGAGACCACTATAGAAAGGGTCAAATTGAAAAATGCCCTGGTACATAGGTCTGATACTTCAAAACTGTTACATTGGAACAATTGTATGGATGTAAGGGTGGACATGGCAAAATTATAAAAGTTTCAAGTTTTACAACTGTACTTCATAAATAAACAATTATAATAAAATCTGAGATTATAATAAAATTAGAAACATAAAAAGTGAAAAATGTTTGTATGCGGCATTCATTTAGCTAAAGTTTTTCTTCAATGAACCAAACAGTCGTCAAATACAAAGTTGATTTAAAGACGAAAAGCAGATTAAGAGCTTAATTGTTTTGGTGCTCGTCAATGAATTACATTTTACTATTTATTAAAAGAGAGGATGAAATTCTGAATATATGTTGGAATGTGTTGAATTCATTATTATGGAATACTGAATGAAATATCTGCACTATACAGGAATTGAATAAAAATATTTTTAACACATGTATAAGTGACTTATTTTTCAAACTTGGCTAAAAATAATACATATTATCTCCATTCGCGTGCGTCGAAGACGTCTCTTTAAACCGTCAGTTATGGATATTTGAAGTAACTTATATTTGAAATTAAATTTTCGAGCACTTATTGTTATTTTTTGTTGCAATTGTAATATTTCATTGTTGTTCGACTTGTAACATTTCATTGTTTTATAAGAACACGTTATGTTAGCGAAGAGCCTTTCACTTTTGAAAGGACAAAGTCAGAAATGGGTTTCCAATCATAATCAATATTGCAATAACAGATTCACGATAAGATAATTTACTTCTTACACAAATTTATTGAAACCGGTGTAACATTTATTATTATTGTCCGCAATATTTTTATTTCAAATTATTGAGAGACTAAAAGAAAATGAATATAAAAAAATACTGTTATCTCTTTTTCATGTTTGTAACATTATTTTATTATTTTTAATATTATACATTTTAAATAAAGCATATTTTAAATACATTTAAGAGGAAATAAGTTACGATAAAACAAAAAAAATAAGGAAGACAATTATAAAATTGAAATTAAATGTTTAACGTACTTTTCTTGAATTATATTAAAAGCACATTGTATTAACTTTATTATACACAGCAGAGGAGTATCATTAATATGATTTGCAAAATAATATTTTGATTATGTATTTTACTTTTGTATTGGAAAAAGGTAATAGTTCGCTTTTACGATAATAACTTACATTAACCATATCAAAATGTCACTGTATTGACTTTATCACATTTGTTTATCTGCATTGCGATCAAATTGCGATCGTCTGTTTCCTCCTTCCACTCTAACTCGATCAAAGTCTATCTACGTGCTCGTAGCCAACGAGCAGCAGACGTATACGTCATTCGATTACTGCCGTGACCCCTAAGACGTGACCTCGATTATTATTATAGGTGTTCGATGAAGAATATATAATAATAATAGTTTGATAGATACAAATATTGCTATGATAAATATTGAGACTACCCTCTTCTTGCTATTGCGCTTTGTTTTTTAAAGTGGCCATTGTGGCTTTGTTATTTTAACTTTTAAAGATACTGAGACTAAGATATATATTAGTCTTAAAATAAACAATACGGTTAGATTGTACTTTCTGCGTACACGAAATCATTAAAAAATACAAATGTTTAGCTTTCATGGATTTAATCCAAAACAATATACTCATCGCCACATACCATTAAAAAGTTGAATGGAGACACTACATACTATCACACGAATAACATACTATCATAACTTTTTTGTTTATGGAAAGATGCTTCAGGAAAATTTTGCAGTTTTTCTGAAGTATCTCCAAATGTTGCTAGCTATTGGCATCATATTTCACAATTTGGCTGGATATAGTAGTGATGCTATAAAAAGTGAGATAAGTAGAAAAGCATAGATATATAGCATGAGTGAGCTAAGACTTCAAGATATTGATAATATTTATGTCTCCAAAAAGTTCCATGATCCGCTGCCGAACAGAATTCAAAGAAATCAAATAGTGTGAAAAGCGTGGTAAAACCCCTAAGAGAAAATATTTATTGTAGTTTTTCTTTTTTAATTTATACAACGATAAACATATAAAGCTCAACATAATATCTGAAGACAGATATATTAAAAACCAATCCAAATATTAACCTAAGACCTCAGGTATGTTGCTACAAATGAGTTAATATTTTAAAGCATTTTTTTCACTTTTCTGTTTTTAACACTTTCGGGCTAAAACCGCTTATTTAAAAGGCATAAAATTTTTGTCATCATACCGCTCGTAGTGGTCTGATGAATGTGCAATATCTTTCTAGATTTGGTGAATAACGAAAAGCGAAGTAAGTCGAAACGAGCCAATTTTATTATTATGTTACACTGTATGAACCCTTAAAGCAATATTAAAATAATTTTCACAGTGATTTTAGACAACATGAAAATCCACAAAAAAAGGATATACAGATGTTTTTAAACTGGCATAGCAAAAGAGATTCTATGCGTTTTTATTAAAAAGAGGAAAAAGGTTATATTTTTTTTATGTTATACTCTTTTCTCAATATACACTATGGCAATGAGAATTCAAGGTTAATTGTCCTGCAATACACACACTTGTCGCCACGCAGAGTCATCAAAGCGAAGCGGTTAATTTCTTATTCGGCTTGTTATACTGAGCAATACGAGTGTGTATACAGAAATATATCGCAAAGTACGTAGTTCGGTTTTTTCTTCTGTTGTTTTTTTCCGTAGGGTTTTGTTTACGATAATAGAATATGTAAATGAAATTAAGATTAAGAGTATATTGGAAAACAAATTACATATTAAAAAAAATCTATTTCTCAGTGTTTTCATTTCATATTTTGGAGAGTAAACTGAAAAATTTGCCTACACCAACTAAACCACAAACTGTATTAATACGTTACTGTAAAAGTCATAATTAAAAGCCATTTATTAAGCCATATCTTTCGAAGTTCAACTAAAGCAAAAAAATAATGTAGCCGTTATTTTTTTTTAAATTAAAAATTACAATAAAGTTTAATCATGGGTAAATTTGTTGCCTAGAGAAAGCCTTGATAGGCATTTAAAAGTAATATAATGAGGCATTTCAATGAAATGTAACAAGTTTTATAATTTTTCGATCAAAATTAAGTGAATTTATTCTTAAGGCTTTTACGAAAAATATACAAGAGGAAACTACTAACAGGTGCCAGATTTATTCATATTTGATTTTGCATATTGAAATTTAAAAGTAGCGTTGAAAATACTATGAAAGAAGAAGGGAGGGAAAAGCAATAAGAACGAAAGTAAACGTTTATTTAAACATAAACATGTTATTGGTACAAATCTTATTGCATTAATAAAGAATGCATTTAACAAAAAAAATTATAAAAGAACTAACAAATTAAGGAAACGAGTTTGTAGGACCGGGATGCGATTCCAATGTAGTAGCAAGCTCGATCACGTTCCTTTGTTGCCACGTTTGGCTGCATAATTCAGTTGGTAAATAAGTTGCGTGTGAATCTTATTGCTGAATTATCTAAACAATCAAAGACGTGTATAATCTCTTTAGCCAGTTACCTCTTTAACAGAACACAGTAGTTAAAAGGATTTTTTTGTCTTAACACGGTTAAACCTTATACCATATGTAAATCATAAAAAATTATTTTTGCGTTAAATATTAATTGAAATAATTTTTTTTTTTAAATCATAAATATTCATAAAAGGAAAGACCAGCTCTTGTCAACCCTTGAATTTTTACCCTGTGTTGATATTATAAGCAGGATAAACGTAAGTGAAGTGACCTTAACATTCATGCATGTAATGCACATAAGCCGAACTAGCTACTAATCATTATGACTGGTGCTTAAAAATTAAAGTCTTTGCTCCTGTAATAACAGAAAAAGAACTTCTTAGTTTTATGCACAGTTTTGAAATTTGGTCTCAATTAAAGTTTATATATATATATATATATATATATATATATATATATATATATATATATAACACATGATATTATTTCTTACTAAAACGAACCTACTTTAAAAGATAATATGATATAAGTACAAAACAAACAAGAACTATTTTTGTGTTGCCCTTAAAAAAGGAACAGCATTAGTAACAGGTATAATAAGAAATAATCAAGTCATTAGATTTATATATTTCTTAGTTAAGCTATTTTGGTTCCCAACACTGATAAAAGTAAATTTCTTGATATATGCTTAACCCGGGAAATTAATACATCGTTCTATTTACTATACAGACCATATAGTAAATGATTTACGTTTATTTCCCCATTCATTATATTCACACGTAAGTTATATATATATATATATATATATATATATATATATATATATATAAGCATTTACGTTATGCTTTATTTTAATTCTTTATAAAACTCTGCCTGTGAAACAAAGTATACAGATTAAAGGCTTATTGTTATAAATGTTATCTTCCATATAGCTATGGAAATCGCACTAAATTTGAATCATTGGTGGCTTCGAAAATAGAAAATTGATAATTTTGAGTGGTATTAAGCTGAAAACGAAAGGTATATTTGTATAAAAACAGATTTTGCCGTGATTTTTTTTGCGTGAATAATTAACTGAAACATATTATAGATTAAGTATATAGATTAAAAATTGTGTAAATTGGTCATTCAAAACCCATTTTCCTGATATGTCAAAATTAATTCTGGGGCTTTTCAATTATGAATAGTTTTAATTTAGGAATATATTAAATAGTGCCAACTAGAGTGGATTAAAACAAAATCGCAAGCTGATGTCATTTTTATAGTGATGAGCTAAGCCTTGAGAAGGCTATACAAAACTGATGCGCGGTAAGTCTTTTTCTGTACTTTCATGTTGAAAAAGTTACTGGCAAGTCATAAATATTGATATATATGTACAAAGTAAGTAGTAGATATGTAGTTTTTATGATAATATTATTTCTGTTTATTTATTTATTTCTGTACTTTTATGAATCTAATTGATATATGTGGTATAATTTGTAAATACCTACCATACAACTTTTATACGCCCCGCTTTAAGCAATAACAATGGCTTAATACACAAAAACCAAATGTTAACATTAACAAAAAAATAAAATAAATTAATTCACATGAAGCGTTTTAACAGTCTGATAAAGATCAGAATCTATTGCATTATTTTGACAAACTTAAAAATCTATGAAATAATTTTACCCTCTTATTATGTAGATATCAATTTTGCAGTAAAACTAGGTAACCGTTTAAAATAGATTCTTATATTTGCGACGAATTCTCACCATCGTTACGTGTTTTATGATTAGCTGTACTTCTTGTTACTAAACAAAAATGCAAAGTAAATTTTAGTTAAATTTCATTGCCATTTTTTACAACGGATTTATAATTTATGGGCTACAGTTATTTCTTTTTTATTGATTATATGCTATCAAAATCATTAAATATTAATTAACATAAAATCGTAATGCAAGGTCAGTAAGGGTAAATGGAAATGAAGGCAAATGGGAATTATGTCATGCGGAAGTAGCCGAGTTGCCTTTGGATGGATATTTTTATCTTATCTAGAGCGAGGGGAGGAAATGGCTTACGTTTCGCTAAGTAATTCATTTCATCTAATATAAGTTCATTCATAAATGGGATATTTTTCTTGTTATTATCAGTTTGTTTTTATGTTAATATTTTATTATTTCTTCTTGTTAGGGAGTTATCGATTTTAACACGGTAAGTGAAATTAATGTTAATGCTTTTCGAGAGTTCGCGCAGATAACTGAATCTTGTAAGTTTAATTGTTATATTGTTATATTCATTTCTTCGTTAAATTTTCTCAGAGTTTCTAACTTGATATCCTTAACAATGAGTTGATAACTTTTGCCTTAGACTTTGAAGAAAATAATTTGTTTTTAATCTTATATTATTTTCGAAAAATACTAGAGATTTACTTATTGATAAAAAGTTTATATATGGCCTATATAACTGTAAATGTACATAGGTATTTTAAATTTTATATATTTGTATTATTCTGTCCAGAAACTTGTCCCTTCATTATTTCGTGTAATATTAACCCTACTATACATTAACTCTTCAAGCATTTAAACTTGCCAACTTCAAACCCAAAAGTTATGTTAAGTACCTGATAATATCTACGCATACGTTTTTTATATTTAAACTTTATCTTTATTCGATATAAAAAATTAATTGGAACTTGATGAAGATTCCGCTTTCACCTTTTTTTTAAATAACATGTCCTATTTCTATGAATGCAAAACCTAATTTTCGGGGTGCCAACTCCCTTCTATTTACTTTTACATTTTACTTTGGACCAAACATTAAAAGTATAAAAAGTAATAAAAATAATGAAAGGTATTGGGTTTTCCAAAAAAATTAGTTAAACCAATTTCGTCACCTTCAAGTTTATTACTAATTATCCTTAATATGAAGCGTCAGACGCTATTATGTTACTTAATGACAATTGTGCTAGACGACGCATTTACCAAGAAAAGAGACACTTGTTTTATTTAATATACCTGTATGTAAATTTAAAATATAACAAAACCCTTTAATTTAATTTGAAAATTATGTTGAGGTTAAAATCAGTAAATTTTCAGGATAAGTACTAAAGTACATACTCAGTTTGTCTGAAAAATATTTAGATTGAAACTGATTTGGATAAAAGCCAAGTTTATAGTACCCACTCTTTAAACCAAACTATAATGCTTCCTATAAGTACACGTATAAAAAGATCAAGGAAACTTGCAGATTTATATCAGTTCCAAACTTAAGCAGAAACTGCAATTGTTAAAAAATATTAATTATTTAATTTATTTAATTAGCTTTGTGGAGACACATACTGTCTACATATCAATAGCGCTCAAACATTTCAAAATACCGAGCTCCATTTGAACTAAGTTAATATAATTGTTTTCTGTAATGTAATTTAATACAAATACGCAACCTTCCAATATCACAGAGTTTTCGCAATCGGAATTTCTCTAACATTACTAACTACCTTAAATTCACTCCGGTTCACAAGATATGTACCATTTCACAACTGGATAACGGATTTGGTGGAAATTGAAGTCAAGCATCGCCGCCCAACGAGTAGAATATGCCAGAACCGAGTAACTTCCGGTAGCTGTCAACATTTCTTGCAAACACACTCGACTTTGTATAAGTTCAATGTTGCAGTTTATGTACTTATACATTTTTCCATTTGTTGCCGTGTCGTGTTGTGCTGTTGTTTAATGTCACGGCATATGGCGAGGTCGTATATTTGTCCCTCATCCTTAGCACTATTTTAATGAAATTTTAATTAAATTGTTAAAAGGTATATATATATTATTGATGCACTGCCAAACAAACAGCTCCACATTTGATCACATATTTTAGAAATATAATAAAAATTACTAGAATTCATTAAAAATGCAATAAATCCATATTTATTTAAATCAGTTTTACAAAAATTTACAACGGAATGTTTATAAACGTTTGTCAAAATAAATTTGAATATAATACATAAATATTTGGCTTTTTAATGACATTAGATTTATATGTTCTGGTAAATATTTCTTCATGGAAATTGATTTCCTGCAGTTAAGTAAAGTCTCTTGTGCTCTAAATGGTTTTGGATCAGAGGTCCCCAAACATTTTTGTCTGATGGACTACTTGCTACCTTTTTTCGGCTTTGGATACATCCCCAGTTGCCCCTTTTTTAGGCTTCAAAATTATTTGTTCGGATTTTTCTCGTAGACCATTTGCCATGTTTTTCAGTTTTGGGTAGACTTCCCGCTGACTATTTTTAAGTCATAACTATTTGTCTCGTGGACCACTTGTCATGTTTTTGGCCTTTGGGTAAACCACTTGCTGACATTTTTTTATATTTGCCAAGATTATTGTTTTAAGTAAACCACCTTTTTTGGGCTGTTTTTTTTTATTTTTATAAATAGCACATCAATATTATTTTGACACTGATTTAAAACTTTATCGCCCGATTGCTTGTACATAAAATGTCAAGAGGCATTCACTCTCAATACAGCCTGCAGTTCATCAATTTTAACTTTGTTTTCTGAACGGTCTTGGAATTGTGTTGAAAACTTGTGCTATATAAAAATGATTCCATATATAATGTACAGAGAATTATTTAAAAAAATTAGCTGCGATATGGTAATTTAAAACGTGGCATCATTTAAACAGATATAATAAAGGACGAGACAAGTATATTGCTAATTTTGAAGATCAAATATTGGACTTCGAAAAAAAAATTTTATATAAATAAAAATTTTACGCGGAATTAATATTAATGTAAAAAAATCACAAAAATTAGGAGCTCTGTAAGAAAAGAGAAAACAAATTAAACGATTTTGCACTGCAAAAATTATTTCTATTAACTCTAAAATACTAAGTTGTACAAAAGAATACGTACTTTAGTTCTCAGTAAATATTTAAATTCATGAAACTAACCGAATAAAAAATTAATTTAAACATTAATTTAAAATATTAATTGAACACCATAAATTAAATTTCAAATGAAAGGATGTATCTATCACTTTAGTTACCAAAAGATAACGAAGGCTTCGATTTTTGTGTACACTAATAACTTTATTATCCATGCTTGCAATTATATTATAAAACAAATTCCGTCGCCGTGTCTGTCTCTTTGTGTGTACTCAGAAAGGAATAAACATATTTTATTGCGATCTACATTTTTGGTGTTACGGGTTTCCTTTATATGTTTTGTTGTTTAATACTACTATTTTTCCATATTCTCCTCAGCTTGTTCATAGTACACCTAGCAGTAATCGTCATACGCGTTTTGATTTCATCAGTATATACTCTCTTATTAGAAATTAAGGCCCCCAATTTGCTATTCGTGTGACTCTGGCGAGTTACCATTAGCACGGTCAACAAACAACATCTTTGTCTTATTGCTATTAATTTTCAATCCGGTTTTATGGCTAATGCTTTCTAGCCTTAATTTTTTTCGGTCAGCCGTAAATTTTCTTATGTTAATACTAATATGATGGGGCGTCATGCATATATCAAAATTTTGAAATGATTAAGCTACCGATCGTAATTCCTTCCGTCCTATTCTAGTGTGCTAATCTTGCTGTAAACTCAGTGTAGATTTTAAATAGAAGCCACAAGATCATACATTCTTGGCGAACTCACACACTGAGGTGGAAGTGATTTGAAAATAGTATTATTTTCACTCAGGCTGTTCCTTATATTTATAAATAAAAATCTATGAAAAGCCGATAACAGAGGGTTGAGGGAGCAATGTTAAAAGTAATGAAATATGCTTAAAAATAAATCTAATCAGCATTGATTTTTGTGTTTAGTATGAATATAAAAGACGTCGATTTTTGAATAACATTTGATATAGTAACGGCAGTATATTAGGAATATAATTGTGAAACTGAAATGTCTTATTTCAATATTCCTACCTTGAAAATAAAAAAAACGGAATACTTATAAAATCACACCCGTCTTCGTCAGTTATGCTCGTTTTTTTTATGAGGAAGAGAGTTAATAATCCGCCTATATTCAAATAGTTCAAATATGTTTGAATGTTAACATGTTTGCATTCAAAAAATATTTAGCTGGAAATTTTACAGGAAACAAAAATAACATAATTTTTTTAATTTCTTTTTTCTAGGACATCCATTATAAATGCCCGTAATTTATAAGTTAAAATGACGTATCAATATCTGTAAGCGGTTTAATGAAAATTCTACAGAAATTAAGACGTTTATATAAACCTTATTTTGTATGGATCTTCGTAGTACGAGTTCTGCTCGTATTTAATAGCCTAATTTTATAAAAGTTATGAAATATTTCCTTTATAAATATCATTAACTATTTAACATAAAATTAATCTTGTTCGCGGCTAACGAAAGAAAAAATTCAAGAAAACAAATTTTACGTCAGTAATTATTGTCTCAAATAAAAATATACATATTTGCGTATGTATATAAATATATATATATATATATATATATATATATATATATAATAAATTACAATCCTGAAAATTTGTCTCATTTTGAATTTTGATAATCTTTGTAAAAATATCTTAGCCAGTGGGTTTATTGATCCGTAAACTTGTATATTTTTTCAATTAAGATTTATGGAATAACAATTAAGTTTAAAAGTGCAACGACTAAAACCAATTTTATTTGATACAATTTCCTTTATTAATTGTAGCTTACCAATTCTCGATTCACAAAATCAGATAAAACGGAGAAACAATGATATACCCAGGGACAGTGAAATTGTTAGCAAACTAATTAATTTTTGAAATTAAAATATCGGAAATAAATAAACTTATTTGCTTCGTTATATTATTTGAAAATGTCATAAAGTTGTATAAAGTGTTCCACGAAAACAACAAATTCTGGGGCTAAGTTCTACTAAAAATAATTGAGCTACGTGATCGAGATAACTGGGCAAAATATATTTTTGCGAGATTTTTCTTCAATATAATCGTCCAGAAAAAAATTATTTAAATCATCTCTAAGTTATTCAAATATATCCAGCGCAGAGAGCTCCATTAAAATGTGTAAACTTTGGTATTTGACATTGCCAAATTAACGCTGCCGATATCCGGAGCTTTAAAAGCTTGACGCAAAATAATTTCGAGAAAAAATATATATAAGGAACAATTTTTGAAGTGAAATCTGGCCACTAGAATCAGAGAAATAATTTTTTTGGATAAATATTAATAATCATGTTTCACTCCATTTGTCCAATATAATGGTGTTATAAGGACTTTTCGTTATATATGCTATATTATTATCTAAATAGTAAAGGAACAGACTTACAAATAAGTAAAGTCGTGGAAGTATATGGTTATCAAAATGTCATCATTTGTCAGACTTACTTTTAGATGTTATTCTTTCTGAATACTCTGTTTGAAATCGGATATGTTACGCCTCATAATACTGACACCTGAAAAAATACAACAAAATATATTGCAAAAATTATGGTCTGTACGTTAAATTGAACATAACATTACGATCTTTATCGTATATACATTAAATATTATTTAAAGTATTTGACGAAGTATCATTACTATCACTGTTTAGATGAATAGTAGTCATATGTGATGGTAGCCATAGTTCTATTGTTTGCAAAATTATACTTTTTGAAATGTAGTAAACTTAGTATTCTGAAAAAGTCACTTGATGTTTTATAGAGGACAGTTTCCTTCTAGATAAACAGCAACGTATAAAAATGGAAGCGCTTTTTTTTTAAGATTCCGTAAAAGAAAATTGAGTTCATTCTACTCGTATGAGGCAAGAATTGTCAATAAACATTCAAATCGGCTGCTCGTATATAAATTTATCTTTAATATTACTTCCTTAGATTGACTGCCTTTTTTCTGGGGCTGGTAGTTTTGTAACGACGACATTAACGACAATTTTTCTAGAACTCCTACTACAACGGCTCCTTAGGTAGCTACGCAAACATAAATATTTCTGGACAACAAAGTTTTCAAGAAAGTTTTTTAAGGTTTCTTCAACGAAATCCTTAAAATATTTTAACTATAATTCTCGAAAATTATACGTATATTATAATTTTTACAACATTTTGAAAGCCTTTTCACTTTCTCTTTTAGTTTTCAATTCTTAAATTTTTCAATTCAGCGGGATGTAACTATTGAAAGAAATAGTTACAAAGATACCAAATTTTTTTTACAATTTTATGTATATTAATTTTAGAGATAAAGAATTTTGAAGATAAAATGGTACATAACTATTTTCGTGCTTCCACATACATGCTCTCAACTTAAATTAATCTATACATATCAAAAAATTGTAACGGAGATAATTATACACATGGAATTTCTTTTAAAAAGTATGATTAATTTTGAATATATGATGATAGTAGAATTAATGATAATAGAAGCCAGTAAAGCTACTTTTTGTATTTTTGTCTGTCTCTCTGTGTGTTAATTTTGTTCCTTAATCACGGAAATTTGCGTCATGGATTTTGAGGAAATTTGGAATGGTAATAGTTTATACTCTCGAGCAACTTATTTACGCCATATATTAGCGTTATAGTACTAGTATCGTAATATTCACCATCCGCATTTGAGAGAGAAAAAAAATAAAAAAACCCCTTATTTTATATCAAATTCCACGAAAAAGATATCGTGTCGACAAAGCTATTAGGAGATGCGAGTGTATTTTATATCCGCACTTTGGTAAATGTTAGCGAAATTAAATTTACTTTTGACCATGTAATGTGTCATTTTATAAATTTAAATCCATACCATTTTTGAGAATTTGTTTTACTTATTTAAAGTTATACATGACTGAAATTGACAAAGACATATTACCTTTAAGAGCAAAATATTACCTTTAGATGATTCAGGTATACTAGAAATAATTATGTACCACAATTAACTGAAACTACGTGCAACTACCCAATTTTTTTTTCACAATTTTATGTACATTAATTTTAGAGACAAAGAATTTACAGAAAAATTTTTAAGATTAAAAGATAAAGAATTTACAGAAATGTTTTTAAAAATGAAATATTTGCTAATAGCCTGAAGATGTTGTAATACAACGAAACCTAGGTCGTGATAAAGAACTTAAGGGAAGTACAAATAATACTACATCACCTTGTTTCATTTAATTGCGAATAATGAATTTCTACAAAATTATCGCCAAATATATTCAATTATTATGTAATTAAGTAATGGATCCGGATGAACATTTTTATTATTGTGTGTTGACATTTTTTATTATTCTCTTATTTTCGTTTTATCTGTCGATTTTAAATTATTTGCAATCATTTTAAAATATTTCTGCGTTTTATTCTCTACAGACATGTTCAAATTAATAATTTTCTATTATTTTGCTTCTAAAGTTAGCAATTTATCAATAACGTCTTAAACATATTCTATGTTTATTATTCAAATATTGATTCTAATATTTTATACAATTAATATCTTTCTCCGCTTTTCGTCACATGAACTTTATTTTCAAAGTATCGAATGGAATTTTAAAAACATTTCTGTAAAAGAATATTCTCTCTTTAATGAAATGTAATGAATATTCCTTTTAGAAAAATCGATTCACTGAAATTTCTATAATATTTCGTTTAATTTTAGGATGTCATCTGCTATTTACGAATTTTTTTCACCCTAAAAAATTGAAATTTATATTATTGTATTTTTAACTTTATATATATCAGATAGGTCGTAATATATGTCGAGTAGGAAACATACAAATGAATTCCAGTTATAGAGATCTTCTTAATAGAAAATCTTTGCTAAGGTATGATTTAATGGTAGTTTTAGGTATGATTTATTTATACTTTTATGGTAAAAAAGCCATATGTCATATGCCAAATCTAATATGTCTTAAATTGTATATGTAAGACGTGACTTACCATATCAATTGTGCGTACTTCAAAAACGGTAACAGCTAAGACAATTGCTACAGTTTTCCTGTAATCTTCTAATCTGTTCTTAACATTTGTGGCTCAGTAGATTCAAAAATAAGTGGAAAAATGCATTATCTTCGCACACTTTTTGGAATATCTGTTTGAATATGCAATATGAAACAAAAAAAAATGTTTATATTGTTCCTAACAAATTTTAAATTTATACTACATGTGACATACAATTATTTTTTGAGACTTTACCCCCTTTGTAATTTTTGTATGCATATTTCCAAAAAGATAGCTAGTGCAAAATGTGTGGGTTAGTATAAGATGTATCCGTAGGCCAAACGTAAAGTTTCTACGTCTCCCTTTTTTAGAGAATATCCGCTGTGAATAGAGAAAAATATAATATTGCCTAATATTTTTTTCATGTGCATGAAATATTGTGCATATTTCGAAAACTATGATATCTAAAATTATAACCATATTTTTCCTACAAATTTTTATCGGGTCTATAAAACCTCACATTTTTTTAAAATTTTTACTGTGGAATGGTTTCAAAAATGAGGAATAGAATGTATTTTGTATGTTTTTCAGTGTATCTCCAAAGATTTAACACCTTCAATGTTAAAAACATTTTGGAAAATCATATAACTAGCCCTTTCAAAGAACCCCACATTAAATGCGGTACTAAAAAAATGATTCTAACATGTACTCGTCTAAAATTTCCAAGCGAATATTTTTAGTTTTTAGCTATTGAGATAAACGTGACATAATATGTTTTATTACTAAGTCAGATTTCAATTTTCCACATCAAATCTGTCCCACGTTAATTATGGCCTTTTTTTTAGAAAAAACTGCTGTGACCGACATAGGGACAAATAAATAAATAATCTCGTAAGGATCCTGTTTTTGGTTTTGACATAGGGGATGTTAAATTATAAGAAGTGTTTTTTCACTTTAAATCAGAGCCGATAGAAACTTACTTTTTAAAGTTTCTTGAAAATTTTGTCGTCATTTTCAGGTTAAAAGATCCGTTTCTAAATCAAAGTTTTCATGACGTCCTATATCCCTTTCAACTTATATTTGAAAATACTTCATAATTTCTCAAAATAACTAAGTCTATAAAACCTAGCATAAGGAAACAATGACACGGCAGGATAAGGCTATAGTAACAATACATAAAATTGTTTCTAACCATATGATAAGATCGATATGAGGTCCAGCGCGATCAGAGGAAATACTCCCAACGACCGGAAATCAATCCGTTCTGGTACATTTGGCAAGCAGGAAAACGATACTTAACTTTAATTACTATCACGTCCTCTGTCCAACTAATGAACAATACTTCACATATGAAATGAAGTGACTCAAATATATTTATCGGTTTAACGGAAACTGATTCTGAAAAACTTGCACGTCATTATGCAAAATATTTCCTATATGATTTAATAAACAATTTCATTTGTTTTATTTAAATAATTTCAACACCCCTTTCCAAAATATAAGTCCAGAATTTACATAAAACTGTAAATAATTCATATAGTAACAAAATAAAAAGTCAAAATATATTTCTTTTCAGAACTTGACAATACTTCAATAATAACAAGTTGGTAGGCAACTTGAACGTAAGTAAACATAAATCTTTATTTTATTAATTAACCCTTTTTTGATTTGCACCAAAATTCTTGACACCAAATTAATATATTTATAGATATATTCTTACGGGAATAAAAGAAAAGAAATTTTAAAATTACGTTAGAAAAAGTTAATTATTTCTAAATATTTTGTACCGATAAATTTAATAATTTGCTTTTATAAATAAACCAACAAATATAACAAATTTTGGTGAAAATGACACGTGGCTATATAACAAAAAATATAAACGAGATTAATAGTTGTAACTAAATATAATAAATGTCCACATGAGCTACTATAACTCTTAATAGTTACTATAGGTAATATATAAATAAATAAACAATATAAATGATGTATGTGTATATATATATACATATATATATATATATATATATATATATATATATATATATGTATATATATATATATATATATATATATATATATATATATATATATATATATTTATAAAAAATAGAAAATAGGTGTTTGAAATACACCATTTACAAAATTCAAAAATGATTTAAAAAATGAGTGACATATAGTTCAAAATTTTAGTCGCCATGATTTTTATGTATAAGTGTAGTGCTATTTGATTTTTTTTTATATTTTGAAAAAAAAAATAGTTATATTTGAGTTAACTATACCGGACTTCATTCAGAGTAAAGATATAGAAAATGGAAAAAGTGGTCTGATGCCCATATAAATACGAGACGATGACTCATATAAATCGCATAAATACGTGGGAACTTTTATATATATCTGTCCTTACGTACATACATACGTATTTTGGTCCTCAATGACCGCGTCTCCGCCGGAAGCGGGAAAGAATCAACGCTCTCGGCTACCGGAATTCCGTTTGTTCTGGCACATTTGTTCACCCGGAAAACAACGCTTTGCTGTAATTTTCATCATTGTCGTTGTCAAATTGCACACCATTGTTTCAAACTTTCACCTTGTAAGTGAAATATATTTTCTAGGACTGTTTATATTGCTTTGAAATATATTTAATAAGTGAAATATATAGCAAACATTTATTTGATTAAAAGGTATTGGCCAGTGTAAAATTTCAACACATGAAAGAAAAAACTACACATATAATAACATGCTGTCCTATAAGCACAGCAAATTCTGTGCATGGAAAATATTTAAAAAGAGTTATTGAATACATTTAATTATAGAATGGTAAGAGAATCTGCAAAACCTTTTTGGTTCTGTCTGCTTGTATGCTATTTTCTGTGTCAATCACGCAAAATACTAGACGAATTTTGATGAGATTTGATTTGGTATAATATTTTATAACCAACAGCGACATATAAGAAACTTTTCTATTTCTTATTCCGAATTTCACCCAGGTAAAACTGCGGGACACAGCTAGTATTAAATAAACGTGTGATTATTCTACACTCTACAATACATGTCCGACAAACAGGGTGTGTAAGTATTAATATCAGTATATATAAGTGTATGTAGATTTAATTTAGATATTAGAATAAATATTTCACTTTTTTAACTTCTTTTTTTATTTTGAAATATATAATTTTATTTTTGTTATAAATAAACTAAAACAGACAATAACAAAATATATTTGAACTGTAATATTAATATTATATTTTCTGTATTAAAATTTATCTAGGCCAATAAAAAATTAAAGAATAAATATTGGGTTTTAAATAGTAATAGTAGTTTTTGGAGACATAAGTTTACATTATCTATTAATAAATTATTAAATAAAATAAACAAAAAATATTTATATAACAACGGTATAGAGCATGAGGAATTTTTAACACGTGTCATAGTAATAAATCGCCTGCGTGTGTATGTTTGTACACATGTTGCTATCGCATTATTGTTATCGCGTGCAGGCGTTGAGTGTGTGTTTGTGTACAAACATACGAAACAAATTTTGAAGTAATTTACTTAAAGTTTATGTAATTTTTTAAGGGAAGAAAGCAAAGACTTAGAATTTGCCTTAAAATGTAGATTATATTTCTCATTTGCTTGGTTCTTTTATTCTCGTGTAATTTTTGTAAAATTCGCAACTTTTTGTAATCACCACAAATGATTAATCAAAACACTACAGGTTATAAGAATGTTCAACTCATAAGGCATATTGGGATAAAATAAGGTTTAGTTAAATCCTAAATACGTACTCTTAACTCTGATCCCTTTTGGCATAGAAATACTGTACTCCATTAGGAAAGATAAATGGATACATTTTACAGATATGCAGAAGAAAAGTTTTGTATTTATAACAACGTCTTATTATACAAATCATGGGGTATTTGCCATTTATATTATTTTAAAGCCTAATTTTTATACTAATCTAAGATTATAATACGTTCATTTGTTTGCATGCCTAAGTCGTCTGCGTCAAATTGTTATAAAATTAATTTGTGAACAATTAATGTTCTGCTAAATAATACGGAACAAAAAGAAAAAATCAGAGCGTGAATCACTCTTTAATAAATTACTAATTTTTTTTTAATTTTCACAAAACACTTCTACGCGCGTGTTTCCCCCCGTGCATATTAATAAATAATTGTTTAATATTGTCAACGTACTCTAAATTAAATATTTGTGGCATTGTTAAGCCAAACATATTTTGGACGTACATGTTGCTTATATATTGCACACTTATTTTTAAATCAATTAACTGTGCCATATTCACTTTTATTGAAGTACATGTTAAAAAAACTTGTCAGTTACGAGTATGGCTTGCACATCGAGGTTTCTGTACATGATTTGAAGAGAAATTAGTTTATTTGTCATTTGTCACGATTAATATCGAATTCCTAGGGCTATATATATTTAATAAAATAATAATATCTAATATAATTTAGTAAGAGGGGATTTAATATTATCGAAAATTATTTTATTATGTGATTTTAAGTTCAACAGTTTCAGACGGAAAGGGGTGGAATTTATTTTCCAACAGGTCTCTGAAGATGTACTACTAAAAATAATTTAAAAAATGTAGGAAAGTTTATAAGAAGCCTTTTTTTAAATTATACCCTACACTATATAGAGTAGGGTACAATTAGATGGAGAATAGTATTTCATTTTATTTCTATGATTAATTTCCTTTTGTGAATCTCTAAAATCTGAAGATCTTGTAGTACAACTAAACCTAGGTTGTGGTAAAGAATTTAAATAAAATTGAAATAATACTATGTCACGTAGCTTCATTTAATTGTGAATAATGAATAATTACAAAATGAACACCAAAAACATTTAATATTCAGAATTACTGAATTATAACTTGGGAAGAATAAATATGAAAGATTTTAATACTAAAGTATCCCTTTTTCTCGTCATTACATTTCTTTCTATTTGTATTATATTTTCTTAAAATTACTTTAATCATATCAGAAATATCAAAATAAAGAAAACATTTTCTATTCAAGGTGCAATTCCAATATACGTTTTCTGATATTCTTTTAAAATACTATTGTTTTTCAGGCAGCTTTCTAGATATTGCTGCTTTAATATTTTCCAATTTTCGTAAAATATCTCTTTTACAAAATACACTTTATATACACCGTGTAAATGTTATAATTCAGTTGTTATTTACTTATATATTAGAAACGTCTTTCTGATGAAATTATGGGCATGGCAGCGAAAACCAAAGCTAAACAATTTATCTTGCGAGATTTAAGAGCAAAGAATAAGAGTCGCATTTTGAAAAACAGACCATTTGATATATAGATTGTAATGCTTTGTTTAATACTTAAAGTATAAATTCTTTTAAGTGTAGAACGAAATAAAATTTTTTAAAATGACTTTCATAAAATTCTATTAAATAATTAAAATCCGACTAAACATAAACTTCTGAGATCAGTATATTTTCTTCTAATCTAAGCAGCAAACTAGAAATGTTACAATTTAATATTTTGATTTCGGATTACTCCTATTGGACATTTGAAGCAACCGTAAGTTGAAACGACGCAGCCATTCAAGTTAAGTACTAATATTTCACATTGTAGTCGTTGGGACAAAATTTAACAAGCTTTGATACGAAAACGGGTTGCTTTACTTTTCATTGAATATTTTTGCATTATCTCAGGCTGGGGGCGAAAATAAGTTATGTTTCTACAAATAATAAATTGTATTTAACGTTATTACTGTTACCATTCAGTGCTATATTTTTTGTTTACTCGAATATTAGGGCATTTTTCTTGTTTTTAAATAACTATCAATAATAATAAAGTAAAAAGAAATGTAGGGGAAATTAAGGAAGTTAGAGACTTTTTGAAAATTTTGCTCCAGTTTCGAAATTAAAAGTTAGTACATTTAAAGTTAATACATTTCTGATAATAAACTTATTTCAAACATCTAGTTATATTGATAAAATAGCTAAAAGATTCCTTTTAATAACATCCAGGTTTTAATAACGCGTACTATGTAATGATATATAGTTTAATAGCCACGCAAACCGCTTTAGAAAATTTATAAAATAAATGAAAAGGCTAGTTTAATTAAAAATAACTTAAAATAATTTATTTATAATTATATAAGAAGCTTTAGTATCCAGGGAGAATTGTGCCAATCTTGAATTGTGAAATAATTATATGCGGGTTAAAATAAATTTGTTTGTAATACGCGATAAATTTGAATATTAAATAAAAAACTCTAATGGTTTTAAATATCTTATAATTCGTTTCTAAAATTTTTTTAATACTTTTCTTACACGGTGTGTGTTCATATCCTTCATTTTCGTTACCCTTCATTAAGCGCCGAAATCGTTTCTGTAGAATCAGTTTTTCTAAACCAAAACGAGAAGAAAAAATATTTCTGTTTACTTTTGACACAATTTTCTATCAATGTAAAGCAAGGTAATCAATTGAAGTTTTTCATCTTTCTTTCACTTTCCGAATACATCAAATTAAACTGATCGCCTTTAGCTGGTGTATTTCCTGTGAATGCACTGAATTATATACCGATTTGATTAAACGGTCTAAGAGTAATTGTTCACATATGGTCATGCATATATGTAATTATAATGGCGTCTATCTTTTATATAATGGTGTATAAGTATTTTTGCACAGTTTTAAGAAAAAGATCATATTTTGTGAATTAATCTTCCCAATTATATCCTTTTATAAAGACATCAATATGCAAATATCGCTAATAAATTTCAACAAAACGTTAAAAAAGTTAAAAAGTTTTTTGGTCAAAAGTGATAAATGTTAATATATTCCATTTAAATACAAAAACTCTTTGGATATCAATAATATAATGACTAATATTTTGGGAAAAAAAAGGTTGTATAAACAAATACTGATAGTCATTTCGATTACATTTTAAAACAATTATTCAATGATGCCAATAAAATAACCTGAAAACAATAGCTATATGTTTGTAACATTGTGTTATATTAGTAATTGGATTGTGCACATTTGATCTACTTTTCTGTCTAGTATGTAAGTGGAAGGATTGGTACGTTTATATTTCTCGGCTAAATTTTATACGCCCATCAAAGAAAAATATGTTATGGAATTTTGTTTTGGCTGAGTTGAATTGAAATCCACGTTTTCTTAGTTAGTGTATATACTATTAGACTACATGGAACGTTAACACGAATTTTGAACAACAAGGACTTAAAAAGTAAATAAATATTAAGGACGGATATACGGGCAGGAGGAAGGAAATATAGATGAATATGCGCGAGTATAGTAGGATTTTCTTCGGATCCGTTGGGGTGTTTTATAACTAAAATAAATTTCACGAGATAATCTGAGATGAACATAAATGTTATTTAAAAGAGGATACTATATACGAGAGTTCAACAAATTTAATTGCAATTTCTTGTCAAATTTCGTTACAATCAACCTTAAAATGAAAAAAAAATATGGCCATGTGACATACAGATGGGTAGAAAAAGCCCGATGAAATTGATAAAGTGGAAATAATTCTTTCACTTCAAAAAAATAAAATGAATAAAATTGGAAAGTGTTGGTCGGAAAGATTAATTTCTTGGAATTTTTTATTACAGATAAAGAGAAAATAAGAGTTTAAAATAACGTCCGAGGGACAGATATTTTGATTTATATTACCCAAAATCCACTTTCCTTTACGATATTTGCATTTTTTTAAAAATAATATAGCAAATTTGCTTATTTCCAATAAGAACTTGATTGGTTAATATAATGAAAGAATTTAATATTGTTTCATTAATAAAATAGCGTCATTTTCTGATTGAAACTTGGTTAACATTAAATTGACATAGCGTACCTATCTACACAATAAAAAAATATTATTTATTAAAGGACGAGGTTTTCAAATAAATCGCCATCTTCAAAAGCGATATCATGTTTATGAATATCGCGTAAACATCATGGGTACCCTCATATAGAGTTTCGGGCGTTTTTCTTCTTTCCAATGAGTGATGGAAAATTCTTATTGGCAATATTATGAAATATATTTTTCTTCTATATATTAATTATGTGCCATCGTTAATCTAAAAGCGAATACTTTGTTACGAGACCAAATTTTCGCGATTTTCTTTTAATTTGCATCAGCAAAAGTATTTAGGATTTGATTTAGAACGATTTTTGTCAAGTTTTATTCTAATTGCATCTTGCTTCCAGAGCGTTTGCCAATTATATTTTACCATAGACTAAGGCACTTTAAAATATGAACCATGATTTTTATTTTAATACAAATCATGGTTCATATTTTAAAGTTCTTTGGTGAGGAAAAGATGCGTACGCAAGAAAATCGAATAAATTAGAAAACATTGCTAGTCCAAACATATCTCGCAACATTAGGTGAGATAAGTCATATTTCTGTATTGTGGTTATAAATACATACAGTTTTTAGGGTTTCATAGTGCAATGGGAAAGCTTCATATCCTCATCACGTTCATTTGTCTCTTTATCTATAGGTCCATCGGTTATATTCCCATAGTTTCTACAGTTAGTGATTTTGGACTCACGTGCGTTCAAAACATTTTATAAGCTTTACACAAAGAGCGTAATTCGTATAGAGAAAAAAATTGAAAGAAGGAATTATATATGTCTCATCTTACATATATTTTCTTGTCACATTACAATTTCAAACCGTGTTTGCGAAATATTTGTTGTAAGTGATATACAACTGCGACACACGTTTTCTAATAAATACGCTCCTTTTTGTTTTAGTATGATTTCGATAAATTAAATAAAAAGTTTGAGGTATTGATATTTTATTATAACATTAAATTAAAATTATTTCAGTGGTCTAATATTTCAAAAGGTGTGGACAGACAGGGAATCCTATTTTTTTTGGTTTTTGGATAAATTTTTCATCAATTTTTCTTTATTAATGTCTTTTTTTATATATTTCCATAGATTATAAGTGTTACAGAATTTAAGTATTTACTGAATACTAATTTTAAAGTCAGTTCAAAACTCCTTAATTTTTTGCTCCTGGTCTGGGACTACCTAAAAGTTAGATTGGAAGGAACCTGCAGTAATCTTTCAAGGCTAACACCTCAGAAGAAATTTTGGAGAAGAATGGGGCAAAAAATTAGAACATATGTAAAATTATTGTAATTCCTATAGCAAGGAAAACTATACCTCAATTTTCTATGTTTTGTATTACCCAGAAATTAATTGTCTTTCCTATTATAACTGAAAATGTTTTCGTTGCTGATGGTTTTCATCACTGTATTAAAATCAAAGGAATAACTTTTCGCGCATTTAACTTTGAAATCATAAATTGCCGGGGCGAGGCGTTCAGACAATGTTTCAAATAGTTAGAGCTTATTTTTTCCTTTTACAAGAAATTAAATAAAAAAAGTTTAAACAAATATTAATATTATACAGATACCGTATTTTAAATTTTATTTACTATCCTTTCTAATAATTACGTACAATAAACCAAAATATTTAAAAAATTAAATGTACGAAGTAACTCGTTACACCATTTTTATTTGTCATTTTTTATCTAGTGAATACATTGCCTGGTACATTCGTGGGAAGAAGAAAATAAAGCGAACGTCTTTAGTTAGGGTTGTTTGAAGAAATACACTTAGAAGACTTAAGAGACAAAAAGAAATCGATCATTTCTAACTATGGATATGTCACTTGAAATGTTATGATTAAAAAAAGTTAAAAATTACATCGAGTAGAAAATCATTACATATAATTTTGATTTAAATTTATTTTACTTATTTTCTTAAGTTGGGTGCTATTGAATCATTATTCATAAGGTCAATACATATATTTGTCAGTTTTATTTATTGTAATTAAAAGTTAATATTTATTTTTTGGACTCGTGAAACAAAAAGGTGAAAATCACAGTATTAGTTTTATCGTTTACTTTTTTGATCTGCGATGTACAAAATTAATAAAAATGTCTAGTTTCAAAAACACGCAAAGTACAAAGCGTTGACGAAATAATTACGAATATAACTTGGCGAAAGAAAGTTTTTCATATTAACTTTTCTTTTCCTTCCGATTAAATTAAACTTTTTTGCATGAAAATATAAAATATGAGCGAGTTCTATCTTAAGTATTTGAAACTGATTTATTATTGTTATTTTGGAAATCTCATACCTCAAATTTCATACTTGGATATTAAGTGTACAACTTATTATAAAAACTCATTTCTTCATTCCTATCTCTTTATTATGAAAATCCTTTTTATAACTGACTTTCATAACTTACTGAAGAAATGAGAATAATAACCATATAATTTATTACACGGATTACTTATGTAATAATATTCGCTTACAATTATGACATATGACCTTCATAATTTTCTCTCAATACCTGCCTTCCCTCTTCTGTTATATGTTTTTTTGAAAAATATTCTGGGAAAATTTTTCTCATATCGCATTATTTACTTGTCGAAATAAATATAATTCAGTGTAATAATGAAGTGGAATTTCTGGTAATATGTACTAGGATCAAATTGAACATTAAATTATAAATTTGCATTTGTGTTCACTTAATTGAATCATTCTGGTATTTCTTCATGCGAAGTAATCAAATCAGGAAATTTTAAGATTAGCATGTCCACCGGAGACAGATTACGCCTAATGGAAGAAAATCGCTTTTCATCAGTCAAGGTAACGGATGGATTTATATATGGATTTAAAATCTAAATTTATACAAACGAGAGTCGGATTATTGAAAATTTATATTTGTGAGAAGTGCTGTAAAAGCACAAGGACATCAACGGGAATTATGAAGCAAGTATCAAAATGAGAACATTTGAATTGTTTCCTCTTTAAGGTACGAAAATTTAATCGCATACTTATCACGATTTACTTGGATATCTTAACGTGTTTGAAGTTATAAAATATGTTAAAATATATACATATTCTAATTTTTAAAATATCAAATGCAGCTATTTACGTAATATTTAAGACACGAAATATAGTGAATAACAATTTGGGTAAAGTTAAACGAAATAAATTTTTTTTAATTAATTTATTAAAATCTCATTCTAGTGTATTAAAGACTCTTTATTTTTTTCATTTTTGGCTCAATTTCGTAGTACATAAATACTTGATAAATATGTTTAAAAATTCTTAAATATCTTTTATATATTTCAAAAAGTTTGAATTTGAGTGTGTTTTATTTGATGTTTCATTTTTCAGTTGTCGATTAAATTATTTTATAGAAACCACACAATTTTCTCTTGATTTGAATTTGATTGAATATTTGAGTCTACTTATGATAGTTAAAACGGTACGAGAGTCTACTTATGATAGTTAAAACACAATTAAACTCTGTTACCAGTTCCTAAGTTTATGTAAGTTTATTTACTTTATTCTCTTTAATCAAGTTGATGTAACGTACGTAAAAGATTTAAAACAGTTCGCATACAATTTTCAGCAATAAAAAATACATAATAAGACCAGAGTTTTTCCTTGTATTCAATTGTAATTATTTATAGTACTTATACGTTTATATTTTAAAGAGAATAAAATGTAGATTGACGTCTCTATATTTTTCAGTAAAATATTCAAAGGAAAAAATTGAATACTTTGCTAAAAGCTACACAAAAATGTGATTAATACAGCAACATTAAGCATTATCACTGGCAATGCAATGCAATAATGTACAGGACAACATGAAATGAAGAAAGTAATTCAATAGAAAATATCCGTCAGTAAGTAATTCGGAGAGGTCAAGATTCTAAGACGGAAGAGCGTGATGCATGAATGGAAGAGCATGATGCATGCAGGATCTGTTTAAAATGAGAATTTGGCAACATAACCAATTTTTTGAGAACATACTTAACTTAGATATTTAATATATTTACGTAGAAAAAAATTCACTTATTGTTGGCAAGAATGCCATTACAAGAAACAATAAAAAAACTTAAAAATTTCTTAATTTCCACGATATTAATGGTCAGGAACGCTCAAATATCGTGTATTGAGAAGAAAATAAATTAAATATAAGTTCAAGTTTGAAAAGGATGACCGATAAAAGTAATGAAGAACAAAGTACAGTTAGTAATAAAATTGTTGTTATGACATAAAACATAACAACAACAGAATTGTCGGGATATGTAAAGAACAAAAAAAAATTATTAAAATATTTGTTAGTGTTTAAAATAATGATTCTTTTACTAAAGAATTTACAAGTCATTGAAAAGCAAACACCAGAAATAATGAAGTATAAACTCTAGAATATATCGGAATCTTATTTCATCCAATTTTCAAAATCTTATCAAAACTTGGGTACAACAGACATAATAGAATTTAGAAATCAAAAAAAAATTATAAAGTAATATAATTGACCATGATTCATTATGAAAATAAAAGTGCTTACTTTTCAGAAATTTGCGTTTGTAGAAGAAACTAATAAATTAAATAAAATTTATGAAACTGTAAAATAAAACTATTACACTGTTGCAAGACCAAAAATAAGACATGTGAATATTTTTACTATGCATAACATCATAGAAAAATTTGAGAAAATAATCACAAAAGATCTCTAATAACTGCTCGTGGGAAACTAAGTAAAGAAATATCGAGATGTATATTTAATCAATAATTAAAAGTTCATTTCAACACAAGCCAATAGCATCAGAAAAAGGAAGAACTAGTAATTTTCCAAGGAGGATATAATTATATTGTATACATAATTTCTAAAACATTTAGCTCTAAGTAATCCCGAAAGAAATGGAGAGACTGTTCAAGTATTGTCGTGAAAGAGGTTTGAAAGCGAATTAAATTATACCACCTAATCTAAAAATGTAACAATTTGACTCTTATAAAAAATATAATTATTAATAGTATAAAAGAAAGTTAATAAACTCTTAGAAATTATTCTATAAATTATATTGGAACAGTTTTGACAAATTTCTCTTCTAATTTCTTTGTTATATAAGCTGTGTATTAGAAATTTTTTAGATAGTTTTATTAAATAATGGGTAATTCTTCATATAAAACAGATATTATCGTCAGTATTCGCAATAAATATTCTTGTGCAAATGAATATCAATTACAAAAAACAGCTCAATGGTTCAATAAATAACAGTTGGTTATTTGAATATAATATAGTCAAATGCATCATTAAATTAGGAACACACCGTTAATTTGTAATTAACACTGGTACTATATGTAAGAAGCCTTAAAAACTTCAAAATTATTTTATTTAAACACAAACAAAAGGAGCAATCATTAAAGCGAAGTCTGTCCATTAACCATAGAAGGGAACTTCTTTCATTAACTGTAAAGATTACATTACTGTCCACTTCCCATGCGGACGGTAGCGTAGGGGCGGTAGGTATAATTTAATATTAATAATTCAATTATTTAAGAGATAAATGAACCGTAATATTTTTCAATCCAGCCACATTTAATTTTACCTTTTCATCATTTCTTAGAAAATAAATCGATTAAAATTTTAAATGCGATTTGAGCAAGTTTTTAATTCATCATTAACGGGATTTTTTTATATTTTAAGTTACATTTTACTAGTATTATGCAATAATCACCATTTTCGACTATCAAAATATTAAACATATATTATTAGAAAAAGAAACGAATTAAAGTGCAATTGAAAAATAATATCCCCTAAAACTGAATATTACTACTAGAAATTATCAAGCAGAATCATGGTGTATAATTATTAGAATGGGTTATGTAATGGCTATCTTATTATAAAAGAATAACTCTTAAAATGTCTTGCCAGCCGCGAAGAATCTCAAATAAATTTGATGTGAATCATAATGTTACACATCAGCTGCTGACATAAAGAAAAAGTTAAAAAATCGAAATGATTAAAAAAAAATATTATAAAAATTAAAAGTAGCCTTACTTGATTAGCTGCAAAAAACAAAAAAGATATATACATATCGCCATATTATATTTTCTTACAACCATATTTGATGGAAGAAATTCTCAAAGAAATTACTTAATCAACGATTAGGGTATTCTATGAGATGAATCAAAATATAAGGATATGCCAAAATATAAGGGGATGCTATATTAAAACACAGCCATATTGTACGAACTACCTAAAATATTTTGAAAGAAATCAAAGCTTAATATTCAGATTCAAAGGAATAATATTTCATAACTTTCAGAGATACATTGTAAAAGCTATCGTCAAAACATACTACGATAATGAAAGATTGTATAATTAGGCATTCTTTCAATTTCATTCGCCTGTAGAGCTATAGAAAATATTATTCAATTAATTGCATGATAAATACACATTACGTCATCTATTACAATGATTATAAAACTAAACTTGTTTTAAGTAAACAGACTTTGTGTTCAAGCAGTTGTGATAAAATATAGCCTCTATGTTATCTCAGACCCAACAAAATACGCGAGTGAAAATTTAATTGAAATCCATTCATGCTTGTCGTGATCATTCATATGCAACGCGCGAATAGGCTCATTGACAAACGTACATACATTTAAAATTAAATATTTTTGTGTTCGGTTCTTTGTTTTCCTAAATAATTTTTCTCACAAATATCCGCAATATTCATATCCACCAATTCCACAATTTCGTTATAGGATTAAAAAATAAAGTCCCTAACTGCATAATACACATAGCTGTATACTAAAATTACCAAAGTAATTAAATAATAAATATAGAGAAAATTTAAAATTTTATGTGAAAAAGGCGACTGAAAATTATGTCTGCCCTCATGCATCTGTACCCTTTCCGTTTCCTTGCTCAAGCATCTACGCTAATCGCATAACTCCAAACCTAATATTTGGCCATAATAATTTCTTCATCAGTGCATCTTCGGTAGAAAATTTAATTGCGCAATTTAAATTACATATGAGTTCATTAGTTGAAATATACAGTTCCTATACGTTATAATAGTATCAGGTACAATAGTAGATACAATATACAATAGTAGGAAAGCTAAATATTACTTAGCTAATATTAAATAGCATATAAAATAGTAGGAAAGCTCTCTAAATAAATATCCGTTTCAATTGAGTGAGTAGTTTTTACATAATGTTTGGTCAAACAAACACATAAAGAGAAAAACAAACAAATACAACGAAAATTTTCTGGTATATTATTTTTGCCACGTAATCCTTAACAATTTTTCGTAATTGTCCTCAGCACGTAGATTTGTAAATTTAAAGTTTAATTAAGTATATGTTATTTTTAGTTGAGTGAGATTATGTTAGGTTAGTTTAGGTTATGTTGAGTTAAAATACATTGGTTTATGTTAAGTTAAGTTATATTTGGTTATGTTGAATTTTGTTGAGATATATCGGGTTATATGGCGTTGTGTTGAGTTAGGCTGAGTGGGTTGGGTAATAAAAAACTATGGTAATTACGGCTAGATAGAAATTCCAGTTTTAAAATTCCTAGCCATCTGTTCTCGGTATATTAGTGCCTGATACTATTATATCCTATAGTTACAATGAACGATTTATAACTATTTAATAGATATCATCTAAATTAAATTTCGAATTGTAAATAATCAATAATTAATTCGATTTCTGAGACCATTCTGAAACAAGAGCATTAGTTTAGGATTCTGATAAATAAATTTTTAAGCTTAGATTTTCGAGCAGTATTTCACTTAATTTTGAAATTTCCATTAGAGTTATTTTCAAATTAGAGCAGGCATTTAATTCTACTTAAGAACTCTTTCTCTATATTTGTTTGTTTTATTGAAAACAGGATCAAGGTATTTCAAGAAGACAAAAATTAAGAATCAATATTTGCGTTGGTTTAAATCGAACATAATTTTTAAAATAGTTAAAATAAATCTTTATTCTTATTAAAATTAAGAGAGGTAATGTTTGGTATTCTTTATATAAAATACATTGAAAAATATAAAATATGCTATGTTTTAGCACGTTTACACATTTTGTGAATATCTTATATTAATATTGAAACGTTATTTGCTATAATGGAAAGATAATTATTATCTTATTCTAATTAAAAGTGATTTTTTTTATTTGCAGAGAATACTTTTTATTCAAAGTGTTCATTCTAATCAATTGCTCTGTTTAATTGTTTTTTTTTCAATTATTTTCCGAATTGCAAAGAAGTTGCTTTTAAAATATAACTTCAAATACAGGGTAACAACTTTCATTATTACTAAGAATTCCAAGTATTAATTCACCAACTTCAAAATATTATTAGTATCGATTGTGAGAAACTAATAAGTAGAGTTGAGATTTCGAAATAAAACCTGCGGTATTGGAAGTTTAAATCAGAAAAGCGGGTTGTAAATAGATGAAAGTTATCTCATTGTCAACTAAAAGAAACAGTTAAATTCTAACGGGTATTACGTATTAACTATACATATATATATATATATATATATATATATATATATATATATATATATACATAAACATAAATATATATATATATATATATGCATATTTCTTAACATTGTACAATTTCAAAAATAAACCAATAACAGAAAGCATTAACAAAAATTTACATTATTTTCAACTAATTTAGGCTTTCATTCTCATCCTAAAAGCATTCATAATTAACTTATTAGAAAAACAAATTTTCTAAAATTTCACTATTATTTTTCTTATGATTTGGCCTTTAATAAAACACTACGGGTTTCTTTTATCGTCTTTGCATAAACAAGTTATATAGTGATTCGAGCAATAACTAAGGATATACTGTGAGCAATGACTCGAGGTATATACGTAGTATGATTTATTGTGTCAATTCATAGATGTCATCTTAGCGGTAGATTTGTGGATGGGAAGCTGATGTTATTTTTATTGAATTTTATTTGGGCTCTTTTAACTTTATTATGTCAGGTATAATACGTAATATGAGAGGTTGACCTCTTTGTACACAACTTCCCTTTAAAAACTACATTTCAATAAACCGATCTGCTCATTTTCGAATTGACTTCCGAGTAGTGTAAGGTTCATCATCTGTTCTTCTCCGTTCTAAATGGATATAGTTTACGCATTCAATTTTACAAGTTTGTTGTCCATATAATTAGTTCAAAATTTAATTTACCAGATTGTTCTTACTATTATGTTCTTATACTTTTTTTGTGAACTTAATTATATATAAATAAAGAGTTGAAAATATAATTATTTGGGGAATGATGTATAATTTTTTTTCTATTTTGCGAAACATCATGTTGTTTGAAATAACCCATCTAATAAAGATGAATAAATGGGTATTATAATTAATTGAATGAAGAACAAGTAAATTAGTTATGTACAAGTAGAACTCGCACTCGAGTGTTTAGAACACATTTGGGGAACTTCAAAATCAGTTGAAACCTGTTCCATCATTATTTAAATAGTAGGTGACTTTAAAGCAACTCCCAATTATGAGAATTATTTTGTAATTGACATTTTATTTTGCAGCTAATTGTTTTTTGCGTATACCGCTTCCTAGAAATCTTTATCGCTTATATATACACAATAAATAGAGGATTTTTTATCATCTTAAGTTTTTGGATTTAAAATTACTTATTTTTTAAAAAGGTTCGAAAGCGAATGTTGAATGTTGAGGAGAAGGTATAAGTTACTGTTTTGTACCATAAATGAAAATAAAAATGAAGTGTTTTAAATTTCAACTTTATATAATCGTCCCATAGGAATAATTGTTTAAAATACGGGGATAAATGAGTTTTATTTAAAAGTAAAATACAGTAACGTTTAGTCGATAGACCTAGGAGCAGACGAACACTAGCGTACTACGTCCACTGAGGATAGATCTTATTGTAAATCATTGTAAGTATTATGTGGAAATGATTTCAAGACAATTTCGATAACAACTCAGTCTTGGTTGACTTTAGTTTCATGAATTAACATAAAAAGGAACTTCACTAGACTGGTGTACATTCTACCATAAGAAAGATTCTATTGGTAATAGTTCCTCAAAAAAAGCCTAGCTTCTGCTCAATATACAAGGAAATGAACTTCTGGCAGAGTTATTATAAGCAATGAGAAGTGACTCAACCCCATTGAACATTTATGGAAAGAATTGAATTGCAAGATTTCATTGTCAACAAAATATAATAAAATATTTTTCCGGGATAAAATTATCAAAACTTGGAGGGAGTTGCCCTTTTATATATGAATCGATGCTTCGGAGATTTAAAGAAGTTCTGCATGAGATTCAATAAAATATTAATGAAAATAAAATATAAATTATTATTTTAATACCATATCAATTTAAAATATTCATCTTCCCATCACTGACTTTTGGAGATATACTCTTTAGGGTTCAAACACTTTTTTCATGATGTTGTTCGAATTATTTTTTTTTCGGTAATATTTTCTTTATACAGTAACGCTACGTCAAACGTTTCACGCGTATCAACCTGTAAAATAGTCTGAATTTTATCCCTTCTAGGTTTATAACCGTAGATGTCAAATAAGTAAAAAAAAATATTTAAGACAACAACTTTTAGTTTTCAAGTTTTACAATACAAAATTATTTTGGTTAATTAAGACTGAAAAATTAGAGAGGAACGATCAGTTCATTACGTTACGTCTTTAAACATCATAGACACTATATTTATATATATATATATATATATATAATATATATATATATATATATATATATATATATATATATATATATATATATATATATATATTACAACATCGTTGGGTGGGCTATTAGCAAAGATAATTTTTGCTAATAGCCCACCTGATGATGTTGTAACACAACGAAACCTAGGTCGTAGTAAAGAACTTAAAGAAAGTAAAAATAATACTACATCACTTAGTTTAATTTAATTGTTAATAATGAATTTCTACAAAATTAACGCCGAATATATTTAATACAAATATTTTATAAAGTTTCTGAGAAAATTATACAATTTTTTTGTATAAATTTTTGTAAATAACTTGTTAGGAATATTAAAATATTTTACTTGGGAAATCTTTTTCTGTTATTACTGGGCTTCAAAAGTTAGATGAATTTAGAGATTTTTAAAATTTGTTGTATGAGCAATTCATAACGAAACAAAGCGATATTTCAACTTAAGAAATATTTTTTTAAAAAATAGTGGTTGAGTAATGTTTTATATAAACTATTTCATGAACCACATTAAAAAATTAAAATGATCCATAAAAGTGTTCATTTCAAAAAGTCAATTAACAGACGACGAGAAGATAAATAGTTAAACTTTATATAACAATAAAATGTTCCATAAAAGTGTTAATTTCAAAAAGTCAATTAACAGACAATGAGAAGATAAATAGTTAAACTTTATATCCAAATATATTATTTATAAAAGGTGTTTTTTGGTCGAGCGGCTCGATCTCTTTAACTACTGCACCAAAAAAAATTAAAAAAATACCCACTTAAAGCTTATTTTTTCTACTTTGGGAGAAAAATATAAAAAAATTCGAAAAAAATCTTTTTGTTAAAAAAAAAATTAATTTTTATAACAATTGGCATGAGCGCCATCTGTGGGCGACACATCAAATATCTTAGCCAAATTGTATACTTGGAACACGCTATATGGCGATATAGCGCGAAGACTTCGCACGGGTCAGCTAGTAACAATAAAATGCTTAGTAATAATTTGTGTAACTGCCCTAATTCTGCAGAACTGCCTTAAACCTCTGAAACAATGATTCACCCAGATTTTGCAACGCATCCAAGGAAAATGCTTACCATGTTCTAAAATTGTATCCCGGAACAATACTTCATAATAGTTTGTTGATACTAGAGTCTTACAGTACAATTCTTTCCGTAAATGCTCAACGCGATTGAGTCAAAAATAATCGCTAAAAATAATTTCTTTGTAGTCATGTGTTACATTAAAATCTAGATTGATTATAAATCTAGAATTAAATTGTTATACACTAATCCTAGAAGGGATAATTTCCTATATTATGATCATTGGTGTTTGCTTCGTAGAGTCACCTATTTACGTCAATTCGTGAAACTAAAATTTCACCTACACTGAATGTCACTGAATTTTCCGTTTCAAAATTTTCGGATTAAACTTACACTGACGTACAATTTATCTATCGTTAGTCGACATAGTTGACTAACGATAGAGTTTGTGGTCGTCATGCTCGAGGTCTTTTCGATAAACGTGATTCCATCTTACCTACAGGTATTACTTTGTATCTCTTAATTTCCAATAATCATTTAATTAAAAATTTATATTTAAAGTGGCTATATAAAACAGCACAGTTCTTTTTTATTAATCGTACGTAGCGATAACTTATACCTTCTTAGCTCTCGCCTCTGGATCATTTGAAAAAGGAAATAATTTTAAACCAAAATACCATACTTGACAAAACAATCAAATATTATTTTGAGCCTAAATTAGCGATGCGAATATCCAGTAAGCAGTATACACAAAAACAGATGGAAGGAAATTAAACGTAACGTATAAGGAATTCTCAGAATTATGAGTTGATTTAAAGTGACCGCGAATTAAATAACGGTAGAACAGTTTTCAATTGATTTTGGAGCTCACCAAATACGTTCGAAATACCCGTAGTGCGAGTTCAATTCGTACTTAATCGATTTATTTCCTCTAACACTCCTGTCTCCCTATTCTAGGTTTAGTTCCCAATAATACCCTTTTATTATTGTTTATCAGAGGAGTAAATACAACGGGATTTAACATTTTTTAAATAAAATTGGATGTTGCTTATTATTTCAAAAATTATACTTATTGCTATGAATTTTTATATCGTTCATATAATGTAAAACACAATAATTAGAAAACCACTTAGTAAATTAAATTTTGAACTAACTAACTAAGCAACTAATTTATAAAATTGAAAATGCTTGTACGGTATCTATTTCCAACCTAATGGAATTTATGATGATTTAAAAGTTTTCTTAGAAGCTTGTAAAGGGATGAGCAGAAAATTGTATATGTACACCTCAACCTCTCATAATAAGTATGACTGTTGACGTAATGAAGTTAAAAATTCTGAAAAAAGATAGAATGAAAGCAAAATCGGGTTTTCATATGAATCATAATGCGCAAATAAGAATCTACCACTAAAATGGCGTCTGCGAAATTACGCAATAAATCATACCACGTGTATATCTCAAGTCACTGCTCACATTACGATCCTTACTGGGCCATTACTCGTATTTTTGTATAAATTGTTTACGTAAACACAAAGGTTAGATACAAAAATAAGTACCATAATAATATTATTCTCTGGTAACTTCGTCGCACTTCTCCAATGAATAGCCCTGTAGTCTCAGCATGTCAAAACTTATCGTAGTTAAATGCAATGTAAAATTTTCTTTGAATGGTCTATGATACATGATATTTTTTGATTGTACATCATTAAAAAAAAAAAAAAATGTACATATATTATATATATATATATATATATATATATATATATATATATATTAAATGGATAATATCCGTTAGATACTTATTATTTTCATTATTCTAAGTTGAGATTACGGTCCAATTTTAACTAGCTCTTTCGTCTACACTACCAAAACCAAAGATTTTATTTAAAAATTTGAACTCCACCTATTAGTTTCTCACTATGGTTACTCATAATATACTAAAGAAGTTTAATTTTCTATGCAACCATCCACTTCTAGAGAAAACATTTTTTAATACATAATGAAAATGAGGCGTATTTAAGAATGAAAGGAAATTAATTTGACCGTAGAAGTGTAATAAGGGTAAAATAAATAAACCTTACAAAATAAATAAATCTTAAAAATTATTACTCTAAATAGGTTTCTGAGAGAAAAATGCGAATATACTTAAAAAAGATTGAGAATGTCTGAAATCAACTTTAAAGGCAAAAATATTGAAGAATGTGTAGAAAAGTATCAGTAAAAACTATTTAATTCCACTCGGACTACTAACTTAACTCCTGGAGCATGCATACCTCAATACAGTTAGTAAAAGTGCTCAAATATTATGACCTTCCGCGCTCGTGGGCTTGATTTCATAAATGTTTCTAGTTTACTTTAATTATAGAAAGTCAATATTTGACATTTATCATGCATTTTTATATTAGCTACCTAACATTTAAATAAATATACATATTCCGAAAATTTCATAGATATCAATTCAAAAATGACATGGTTGGCGGCCAAAATTTCATTTTCTTCGCTTTATATTTTCATATTTTTTTAATATATTCAGTATTTGCATTCCGTAACTTTTTTACCATGCAAAGTTCTGAAAATATTCCAAAAAGCATGATTTCTTGATTGAAGATATATAGGAAATAGCTGTTTTTACAGGTGAGTGCTAGTCATCTTAATGCCCAGAAAATTAAAAAGAATTTAGGTTGATAGTAACACTCCTTCAAATAGGTTAAAAAATTAGTAAATATTATATACCGCTGGAGAAAGCTTGTCGGGACAGCCTTGACCTGTAATAGGTTGTAGTGCTAACCAAGAACAAAAAGAAGATATACACGATAACGACCATACCATCCATTTCAATTAAATTAGTCTAACATTTATATCATCAGGAAATCGTAGGTTTTTCTTTTAATTTGGAAACAAAACTGTTGCTCTAATACCAAATTTGGAGAAAAATATAAAATAAGAGCTGCGCCCATATGATATCATTTTCACACACACAAATATGGACATCGCGATATTATTTATTTGAAAATCTATTTCCTTAACCATTTCTTCTCCATTAGTAACAATATTGCATACTCTAACATTTATAACAACACATCCTCTTAAATTTATCATTTGTGGAAACAAAGGGAAACATAATTATTAACGTTGATCAAAAGGAATAAATACTTCTCCGAGACTAATGGCCAGATTTCACTTTGACAATCATTCCTTTTATTCGTGTTTGCTCAATTTTATTTTGCAAAGGCCTTTTAAAGCCTCGGATATTGGAAATATTAATTTGGCGTTACGAATCGTTGGAGTTTAAATATTTTAATGAGGCTCACTGCGCTAGACATATTTGAGTAATTTTGAGATGATTAATTTAGTTTGTTGTCCGGAAAATATTATTGAAGGAAAGAAATCGCAAACATTAACATCTTTATTAAATTTGATCATTGTTTTTGCTACTTGTTTTCATTATAAGCTTAATAAATAATTAACGATTTTTTTATCGACAATAACTTGATTTTTCTTTCCATTTTAACTAATCATGTAAGTGGTGAATTAACCTTAATACACAAAACTTGGTAGTATTTCTTGAAGTTATAAAACTACAAGAAATACTAAATAATTGAGAGTAGAAATATTAAATATAAGTTAATTGCAATTCAAAAAACCTTCATCTGAGAAAAATTATTAGTAAGCAATCAATAAATCCACTGGTTTATATTATATCGGTTACCTAAATTGAAAATGAAATGACTACTTCAGAATTTTAATTGTTCACAATCATTTGCGATTTTACATTTCATAAAATAATTTTCAAAAATAAGAATTTGTATTATCCTAAATATGTAATAATATATATTTATATTAATTTCAAACTTATCACATAGATATTTTTTATTCTATATCTTCGTTTCTATAAGAGTACGTACATTTAGAGAATTCCGTGGTAAAATGCCACGGAATTCTATGGTAAATTCCAAGGGTTTTAAGTCTAAATACGTACTTAATCATTAACATCATCTCTGTGAAGTTAAGATAAACAATGATGAACACTTGTTAAGTTCGAGTTAAACTCACATTAGGAAATCTCCACAACAAACAACAATTTTGACAAAAATTTAGCTTTCTTGAATAGTTTAAGGTTTCATTTTTAATTTATGTGGTTTTTTGTAAAAAATCACTGAAATTTAAAAAATTGCCAAATTTAGATAAAATTAACAATTAAATATACCCATTACATTCAATCCAGATAGGATAATAAAATTAAGTGAATTTATTTTAATATTGTACGACTTGTTATGTTTTATTTCTTTTTACTTTCCAGGATATTCATTTTTTTCGTACGACGTAGACGTACAAACTCGTAACACTGAAAAGATTCAGTTTTATGAGTTTGTACGTCTAAGCTCTGATCTTTTCATGTCATCATTTCTTTTTCTATATATTTCAAGAAAATTCGTATCCTTTAAAAATAGACCTCTTAAATATGAATAGAACTCGTACTATGAAACTTCCATTCGCACTTTGCCAATATAAACATTTAAATAAGTATAGCATTTTTATTAAACTATTCACAAAAGTCAATATTTTTTCCACCAAATGTATTATAAAGTTGTTTTAGAACGCGTAAAAATATCAAGACTTTTAAAAATATCACCGATATTGAATTTGGGTAATTATTTTTGTAATCTTGTTGTACGCTATTTTTTCCTTATTATGAACAGGTCCAAAAAAATTCATGACGACAATCTAATTGTTTATGACCATACAACGAGATATTTATAGTGAATGCATACTATTTAGAAATAAGGACAGATATAAAGAACTTCGTAAAAAACTCAACTGTCTAGTACTAAACTGCATAGTTGTTGGCCCTACTGTTAGTACTTTAACCCAAAACCGCAAGTATGTTTTACCCGAATTTATAAAAAATAAAGAAAAAGTGACCAAAGTAACGTTTAAAAAAACATTTTGAAACATTTTAAATATGAACTTTAACTTTAACTAGACAAATAGTTCTATATTGTGTTTTAAATTTTTATAAGTGTCCTAAATAAATACAGTCATTATTTAATTAATTTTTAATAATTTTTATCCCATTTCAAAATATGTTATAAAATTGGTACACGGCTACATACTCGATAACGTTTCTATTTTTCAGGATTTTATTATATATATATATATATATTTATAAATATATATATATATATATATATATATATATATATATATATATAATAACAGAAAGGTCTGTTGTCATGTTCAATTCGTTTAATAATGAGCTGCCATTTCTGCAGAGGCTCGGTGTTGGTATTAAGCTGCGATTCTTATAGATCTTTTTATACCTTTGTGCATTTATAGGCAACATTTATATCTCTTATTTAGGAAAGCATTATAGACGGATGCTAATGAAAATATTATTGTTGTATTTGAATATTCTTTTGACCAACAAATATTAATTCTTAATACTAACCGTAAAAATTGACTAAGTTTAAATTATCGTATTATTTTGCTATGAAGTGTGTAAATCACATTAAAAACGTAATAATTTGTTTCATTAAGAAGATATTGTTAAGGCAAAATAATTTGTCTTTCAGAAACTAACTTAGTTTAGTTTTTATTTTACACATGTAGAGCTACGCACAGATAAAACTAAATATCGTAGATACATAAAACATGCGACGAAAGGTTCTTCTTGGAGTTTAGGTATCACCTGTGTAATGAAAACGGGTAATTGTGCACATTGCTTTGATTTAATATTTTGGAAAATGAATTATGAAATAACCTATTTAGAGAATTTAGCAAGCATCATTTTATCCAAACATTATATTCTTTAAAAAGTCACGTAAAGGCTATAAATGTCACAGAAATTCAGTGCTTTATTGGATTTTTATTTTGCCAGGGTGACAAAATTTATTAATTTCAATTTTCAAGACTTATTTGGAAAAGAAAAATACACTTCGACAGACCATTTTTTGTCAAAGATTCAGATTCCTTCTAGGATTCGTGAGACTTTATAATATTTATAAAAGGGAAAAGAAGGGAGTTGGGTTATGTTTCCTTCAAGAGTTAGTTGAAATATTTGTCAACAATTGCAAAATAAATTATATTTTATCTGCTGGACTTACTCAAGCAGTTTTTTTTTAACGGCGCTTAAAAAGGAAATACAAAATCTCACTATCTAAATTGATATCAAATCTACAACAGATACTTATACCTGCAGTGTATTATAATTACGTGTTCTGAATATTGGACTTCAAAAGATAAGTTTTTTGGCATATTTATTAAGTTTATCTAAGAATAAGTTTTTCCTATATTTAATTTTTAGTTTGAAATAAATAGAAGTACAAAAATATTATTGACACACAAACGAATTAACTTGTGTTTGGAAATAATTTAAAGTACCATGTTTTTAAATACGATATAGTAATATTTTTTTAAATAATTTCAGTTTTGGATATTCTATGTACGAAAGAGTTTGGGACATTAACATTTAAAGTATGGATCATGTTGTATTAAGTACAACGACCTAATATGATTCGCCTTTCTGTTTGTATTTGATATTTACAGCAAAACTGTTCCATGTCAGAATACTCTTGTACAAATTATTAAACGTTCAACTTTACATTAAACTTTGTGGCTATATAATTTAAGAAATTATTGGCTTAAAAGAAAATAAATGAGATCATATTTCGATAGAATTTAAAATAAGGTAAAAATTTGTTCACAACTGGTTTAACCTTTTGATTTTTTGGTTACGGTATAAAGCGGAAACAATTTTTTTACTCGTTTTACGAAGAAATTTTAAATGTATTAATTTTATAAAAAATATTTCTAATAAAACTTAGGTTTTTTGTCTTTGAAATTATTTTAATTCTTTACTCTTTGAAATTATATTATTTAACATAAACCTCACCGTTTACGAGATGCTAATACAAATTGCGTATTCTGAAAATGCGGATTAAGCTAAACTTTGCCACTTGCCATTTTTCAAAAAAAAATTGTGTTGGTATCAACAAACATTATCAAAAATAACTACCTATTTTTAATTGTGTTTGAATCCAAGCATATTAGTTTCTAGACATTTAAGACATTTAATACGTTCTCTAGACGTTTCTAGGCATTTCATACGTTCTCTAGACGTTCACCAAACATTGGTTTCTCTAGACGTTCTCTAGGCATTGGGTTTCTAGAGTTTCTAAACATCTAATAGACGAGTGTGCATAGTTTTCTGACAGATCAAGGAAAACACTAAGAATAATTTATCGAATGACTTATGGCCTAAAGTTTTTATCAATATGATCATTGTATGACAATAATTTAAGTAAGTCGTCTGTACTAAATTGATTTCCAGGCACTGCAAAATTATTTTTCACGTACCCGTGAATATATACTTAGTCAATCCACGTCCGGAACTTATACTATTTAAATTCATATAGCATTACATTCATTTTACTATTCGTTTTATTATTTATATTAAACTATTCATTATCATGTATGGACCACTATTGATCCTGAACACAAATAGTCGACGAATATTTCTTCAGACTTCTGCAAGTGAAGTAGAAATAAGTGTGAATTTTAAATGAAGTTATTAACTATAATTGTAATTTAAATATAATTAAGGTATATATATATATATATATATATATATATATATATATATATGTATATATATATACATATATTTATATATATATATATATATATATATATATATATGTGTGTGTATATTTATATTTAATTTATACAAAAAAGCAAGAAATAATTAAATTGAAAAGTGTAGTTGATGTAGGAATTCATTATTTATAAAATCAACATATGCCAAACAAACACTCTATAACAAAGTCAAATATAACATACGTTATTATTTTAACACAAGAATGTCACTTATGTAAAACTTCTCATCGTTACATAGTTAACTCTAGATATAAAACGAATTCAATTTATTTGATAATAACAATATAGGTACGGTTTTGAGAGTTGGAAAACACCACTGAACGGATGGCATATATAACTACATTTTAAATCACTATAATTATTACAAGCTTGAAATATAACTTAATAAAAGTGACATAAAAATATACCAAAAATGATATCTATTTTAAATTGTTAAAGAGCGTATGGGGCCGTTTCTTGCAAGAATTAAGAAAGAGCAATTTCAAGTTTAAAGAAATGTTTTGGAACATTTTTTTATAGATTTTATACCATATAAGCTCAATGTTATTTTAATAACATTCTCAAAACTTTTCTATTTACCTATGTGCATATTTTCACATCTAAGTAAATTACTGTACAATTTTTCTATAAAGGCAATCCATTAAAAAAAAACGTTGTATTTGCTTTTTACAAAAAAAATATAACAAATACTTTTCACAATTAAAACTGATTATGGATAAATAACAAATTAGGTATAACTGTTATTTAAAATATCGTAGAACAAGTAACAACATTCGAAATATTAAAAAAGTCCTATTAGAAAATATTAAAAAATATTATTAGGCTGACTAATAGGTAAAGAGCGGTCATTAATGTTATATTTTTTTATTATATTTCCAAATTAAAATAATCATGGACATAATACTCAACATCTTTTTGAACTACAAACTTTAAATTAATCGCGGACATAATACTCAACATCTTTTTGTATTATATGTCTTCAATACACTGGCAGAGAGTAGATAGCTGTATAAAATTCAGGTGGCTTGGAATGAATAAATTGGCCTGTGAACTGTCGTAGGTGCTCTTTATCATGATTTTTTTTCAACGTAAGGCGTTGCTGAGGTATCTAAATGAACAATAATCAGTGGGTACAAGGTCTTGGGGATTGGGGATCAATCAAAATCTAAAACTTTAATACGAGTTTGTTTAGCTATATGAGATCCGAGCTAAGTTCGTGTAGTATCCACATACCGTATTTGCAGCTTTGTCCAAGTAATGTAAATGATTCTTTATAGTTCCGTGGGGGCACCCGAGCTCAATAGCTAGCCAGCGTGTCGTTAATCGGCTATCTTCTTCAATTATTAATTTTAACCTGTCGCTATCCAATTCCACCGACCAACCAGAGCGTCGTTGATTACTCAGGGAATAATCGCTGTAGGAAAACGATGGAACAGTTTTACAGTAGCTGAAAATATTGCTTCAGATACGCGTTGGCATAGGTTACACATAGCTTCAGCAGCAGTTACCAGATTGGTACTTGTGGAGTAGACAGTATCCCACAAGCATCTTAAGTCGTCCATATTTTATGCATGTTGACAGTGCAGCGCCTTAGATACTATTGAGACTATGCCGCGTTCTTTATATATTTTCGATCATGAAAGTTTCTGAAATCTTCCCATGTTTTCTAGATAATTTTCAAAAGCCTCATAGCCAACCCAATATATATACATATATATATATATATATATATATATATATATATATATATATATATATATATATATTATGAGTTATATAATTACTGAGATGGAAATCAAAATGGCAAATTTCAAGGTAAAACTCCTTGATGTGGGCGCATTCTTTACGATTATATATACCTTTTTGCATAACCCAAAGTAACTGATTTCATTTAGTCAGTTTTGTTTGTTTAGTTTTAATATATGTTTGCTAATATAAATTTATTGAAACTTCTGTAGTTTATGGTATTGTCAAGGTCAACTAATTATTTTTTTTAGTGAGTGTAGATTTATCGAGATTCGATTAAGCGAGAAATGCTTTTTACATGAGAAAAATAAATTGCGTTAAATCAGACAAATTACTTACATAAATACCCGGAAATAAAACGAGAAATGTTTTGTATAGAAAAAAATATAACCTTCGAAAAAATTCCAATTTCAAACTGATTTAATTTCTATAGAGTAAATGACTCATCTAGTTTATTATGGTCTTTTTTCTTTATCACATTTTTCTTAATTAAAATAAAATGGAGGAATACAGTCATGAAAAAAGAACACAATTCAACCACTTTAATCCAATTAATTAATTGTAACCGTTCTAATTCAAACAGTGAAATTGCAAAAAAATCAATTTTTTGTAGCTAATGACAGACTATAAATTAGTGGAGTTTGCCCAGAAAACGCAAAAAGTAAAATGAGAAACAAACTATTTATATTTAAGTATTGACAGTGAAAGATAGATTACTAGTGAAAGAAGGAAATAATTTCTTAAATTTTTCATTTCAAAATGATCGTAAAATTCAATAAAAGTTAAGCAATAAATTACTGTCATTGACAACATCGGATTATTATAAAATTGTTTAACCAAGGTATGTACTTTTAAAATTATTTGTTTTTTCTGTTTAAATCATAAAGGTTTATACGTGTTACGTGATTAGACTTTGAATGCTTTTTTCCAATTATTTTTATGATATTTAAATTTCAAACGTATAAGAAAAAAATGGTAGTTGTAAACGCGGTCATATTTTTTTATATAATAATCAATAATAACTAATAAAATAAGTTTTCGGGTTCTATCACGGCACTTTATGTTTCGCAACATACATGGAGATTTTTTTTTCAAATTCACACTGACGGTTTTTACGAGTGGTGAATACAGCTACAAAATATGCAAAACAAGCGGTGTAGGAGATGCTCTCCCGAACTATGGGCGGGCTTTGACACAGTTAGAAAGTAAAAAGTAGACGAACGTAATTCGTCCGCAAGGTAGATAAACAAACGTGATAGTCGATTGAGAGACATTTTGGTATAATTATAGCAAACTACTTAGTTGGCGTGGCACTTCTATGGAGAGACATCCTGTGGAAAAGTAAAATATATTTCCAAAGATTAATTTGAAACTCTCAGAAAAAAGAGCTACTAGAAAACTAAAGGCTCTCTTCTGTTAAGTATAATAAAGTTACTCGAATTATTATGCTGTGCGCTCTCAATATAAATGCATTGGAATCTTACCTTAAGATATATATAAAGGCAAGATGCACTTCGAAGTTTTACTTTGTAATTGACTTAGTAAATATAACTTATTTATCTCGTAAGCTAAGTTACTATTAAACACACTGACAAACTGAAAAAATCAACTTACATAATATTTTTTTAGACTTCATTACTTAGAACATAACAATTTTAAAATTTATTAATTTATACTTATTACAATTTCGGGATAATACAACAAGGATACCACCATCCTTATATTTTTGATTTTGACATTTTCTAAGATAGGTGAGGGTGAAGAATGTTCTTGGATTTCGAATTATTTAATCGATATCCAGTATGATATATATAAGTGAAAAAAACGAGTATTTCATTTGCTCCCAAGATTTAATTTTTTTTGCGTTAATTATTGGAATGCAGGCGAGTAAAATTTAAATTTTTGATGTTAAATGTTTTCCAGGTTAATCGAAAAAATATATGTGGGATGCAGACAAAGTGACATATTTTCACTGTTGTTTTTTCCTTTGAATTCTGTGTCTAAGAAATAACTATTGATATATATATAAGTATAGGAAAATTCGTTTCTGGGATTGTTTTTTATGAGTATATATATATATATATATATATATATATATATATATATATATATATATATATATATATATATATAATCACTTGAAACAATTCAAGATAATATACTTGAAGTAATTGTTTTGTTTAAAAATATTGAAAAGACTGGGTAAAAATAATTTTCCCAAAAACAAAATTAGTTTCTATTGTAAAAAACGATCGAAAATGTTGTTCAATTACTAATGTTGCTTTTTTGTTAAAATTAAATTGACGATAAGTTAATTTAAATGGAAGTGTCACACACTAACATAAAAATTTTACACATTAATTGTGCCATTCTAGGTTAAATATGTTTTAACCACTTAACTAGAGTTTACGTGGTTAAAAAATATTTATGGTGGTGCGTGGTTAAAAATTATTAATGGTTTCGAATTTATATAAACAGGCAATAAATATTTTAAGTTTTAATACATCTTGATATCCGTGTTAATAAAATGTATATTATAGACGGCATTTTGCTTTATTGCGGTTTACAACTTTTAGTCTACATATTAGGCCGCTTGTTAAAAATAAAATTTATCATAATATTGAAATATGCGAATTATGAAAATGAATAACAAAAATTGATTGAAGTTTCCACACTGGTAATATGATAGACCTTTTACATTATAACAATAATGTAATTTCATAAATCGACAAAAGAGAATAAATATGAAAAAAATTGATGTGAAAAAGCTAAAATTACATAGGACGGTTACGTAGATGAAGTAATCATATTAACTGTTTTGTTTATTAAGCCAAAACAATGAGAACTTAACAATTGCGAGGGTAGCATTCTTAGATTAATACTATGTCAATTCCTTATTAGGAGTTTTTGAATAATTACTTGACTGATACTAGAATAAATCGTGACAGCCAGTGCATATAATTTATCTGATTCTCATTATCGGCACAAAAATCTGCTAGTTTTAACATTTAATAAAATTTTGGTAATTTTGTTTGTATCATGGGTGATGGTAATTATGTCAGCCCGGTATTAGTAAGTTCAAGTAAGTTAATCATTTTATAACGAGTACATAGCAACGGTTTCCATATTATGTTTATTTTTTTAAAATAGACGGGCTCTATCACCGATCACACAAAAAACAACTGGTATAAAACAAATAGAATAATATTCAGTCTGTTAAACGAAAAATCAGAATATGGTGGTGGTGGTGATGTAAGTTCAAGACATCGAGTTACGTTTCAAAGTGTATTATTTACGTTTTGACTTTGCATGAAGTATAATCATCACAGTTTCACTACCTTGTAGTAAAGAACATACTTTGTATTCGAGACGAATACTATCACAAATCACACAAAAACAACTTGTATAAAACAGACAAAATAATGTTTAGTCCGTTAAATAAAAAATCCGCGAACGGTGTGCAAAATTTGAGATGTCAAGTCACGTCTCAAATTGCTTTATTTACGTTTCGGCTTTCCTCTACCTTATAGTACAGAACGTACTTTGAATTCGAGATCAGACCCAGTTTACATATTATATTTATTTCAGTTTTTCTTTACTTAAATCAAATTATATTCTAAAGCACTCATTACAGTCAAAGATTTGAATTAAAAACAAAATGTTTGGTTCAAAATTATAAAAATTTTGAACAAGAAATATTTAGAGTTAATCCAAAAAGAATATAGTAGAAGTTATGAGAACATAGTGTAAGAAAAATAGTTTCTCTTTATTAACAAGTGAGAAATTATAATTATATAATCACCGAAATTATGAAGACGGTAAATTTTAAATGTGTTAAAAATATATTCTAAAGAAAAATATTGATTAAACTTCTTTCTATGAAATGGATGTAATTAGAGATTATTTAGAAGTCTCAAATATAAATTTGCCAATGCAACTCAGGAAAACAGGTTTTCAATAAGGAGTACCATTTATAGATAACAATAAAATATGTTTTTGTACTTGATATATCTGCTGGCCGGGTCAAGCAAGGTTTGAATTTCAGGTAATGTTTTCTTAAATGTTCTTAAAAATTTATTTAACAGTTTTTTAAAAATATATTCTAGAGGCATGCTTGAACCCAAATTAGTCGGCAATATTCATCAAAAGACAGCGTTAAAACCATAAAAACAATAATACGGAAAAATTAAAATATTAGGAAAAATAAATTGAAAAAGTTATGATATTAATTGAAGACAGGGACACTTTCAAATAAGTTTCAATTAAATTAAATGTCTTCAAAAAAGGTGTTAAAGAGAAATCAAAGAAATTGCTTCCCGAAGTAATCTTATCGCACAAAACCATTGAAATAGTGCTGCTGAGGTTACTTTTAAAAATGGTATAGTTAGAACTCGGTGGTTAGTTCCATTTCTTTATACTAAAAACTGTGAAAGACGTTTGAGGCAATATTTTTACATAGTGAAAATAAGGTTAATATTTGAAAGTAACTTAATAGAAATAATACCTACCTTTCAATATTTAAATTTTACGTGTAAGTAACTATGTCCAAAATGTTGTAAACGCACTATTAAAGGTTATTATTATTTAATTGTACATAACTCTAAATTATATAATTGTTATAATAGTTTGATGATATAATAATGCATGTCTATCTATAATAATGCATCCTATGTTCCAATTAAGTGATTTTGGGCGCTCTTTTGCAAAAAAGTATTTTTTTGTCTTTTTGAGATTTCAAGATTGTCGTTAAATATATAGTAGTAAAGGCCCGATATTAGTAGTAAGGGCCCAAATTAAAATATTTCTGAAATAATAGAAACAAAACGAGCAATGGTAAAAGTAAAAATTCAATGGGAAATATTCCTTTTGATTAACAAGAAACAGCATTCACGATATGGACGTTAAATATGATCTTCTTCTTATTAATCTTTTTCTCAATTTTAAATTCATTTTTAGACTTATCTGACCTGGGAAAAACCTACTTAGTTCCCTAAATATTGTACTAAGGTTGTCGAGCGATTACTACATAACAAAAACTCTGTAGTATTTCTTTTAAACTATTTATGTGAACAAGCAGACCTTGCCAGATTTCGTCTCGTTTTATGTCACTTCATATTACGCTAGACAAATTTTGATACAATTTCATAATTTGAATGTCTATAATTTATTTTGAGTTTTTATTATTATGTATGAACTTCCACCAAAATCACTACGCGGGCTTGATAACACGTTTACTCGGCGAGTTTCATTATGTTAAAGTAATTGGAAGAAGATTCGAGATTTGCTCTCGAGTTTATCAGCCAGGAAGATTAAATTATTTCTCTAAAGCAAATCATTGAAGATACGAATTTTGCAAACAGCTTACTGAGGGTTAAAAATCAAGACTTTGGTGTTACGGAATTATAAGTTTCATATAATTAACAATTAATCTAATGAATATTTAGTTGAGGTAGAAGATTAAAGAGAGAATGACATTAAGATGAACTATGTTTTTCCAAAATAGAACGACTGGTTTGATAGAAAGTACAAATTTTACAACAGGTTTTAATAAAATTGCCGTTTTAATAAAAATATAATATTAAAATTTAAATAAACTCGAATTTTTAGTAAGTCCTTATGTAAAATAAAACCATATGTGTCTCGCCTATTCATAGCATTAAAAGAAGGGGGCAGACCTAGTATTTTAAAAGTAGATTTTTAATAAGAAAATATCATTATTATAAATTTTTGAAAACGATGTTATTGTATGCTTAACAATTTTTTCAGAACAAAATTTTTTAAAAAAATGAATGCATCAGTCAATTTTTTTGTTATTTGGTGTTACAAAAGATATCAAATTATTTTTAAAACGTTGATAAGCGAGAGAATTTCGTTAGCGGTTATCGATAAAAGTTTCTAAATTGGTTCAGAATCAGTAATTCAATACTATATGCATATCAGTCTAACGTACAATCTACCTTCGCTTTTTATCTCACTCGAATAAGCTTACGGAAGCAATTATAATAAACTTACGTCGTGTTTTTCTAACGCAAGGAAGAAAATCTCAAATACACACATAACGATATCTTGACAACAGCAATATATAGTAATATATCTAATGCTGTTTATTCTTTGATAACCGCTTTCACTGTCACGTTAATATAATTTATTTGCATAAACACGTCAAAAAAACTGTAATGTTACCTGACACGCAATAACGTACGAACCGTCTCGAAATAATTCCTCAATAGTCTCGTCGCGCTCTCTGGATATAACTATATGGAAGAGAGTTAGTAAGCATTGTGTACCTAATTCTATATTTTATATTACACTACTTACATTCACCAATGATATTTTAAATTTGTATTATTTAAAAAATATGAAAATTAAATATTATTTTTACATTGTTTGTCGCAGAAAGAAACATCTCGAAATAAAAAAGCTGACATTCATTAGAACACGCGTGTGGATGAGGATGTAATTGTAATAATGACTGTTTTATGGGATTTATATGAATTTATTGAAGAATATTTATTAACATATGTACTAATATATCAATTATATTAGTACACATGTTAATGTCATGACTAGCTTCTGTTTTAAAATAATTAAGCTATAGACCTGTTTGGGTAATGAGAGTTATGATATTGCTTTTTCATTGATACAGCCCTTGTCATTTATGGATTTATTAGGCTTTCATTTTTAAAAATCTTTCATAAGATATATAGAAAATAAGCATTGGCCATCCAGAGGCGTCGAGTCACTCAAAATTACAAGATTAGTCACAAAGTTAGTTCTCAATTGATACTTAATTTATTGATTATTCAGCAAAACCTGTAATTGTTTTGAAATTATTAATTTTCAGACATACTCAATAAGGCCAGGTTAATGAAGCCTATAATGACTAGATATGAATAGTTTCTTTTCACATTTGCAAAATTGTAATTTTCTTCGTAAAATTACATAACCCTGCAAAAAATTATATTATTAAAATATTATGTATCCGTCTCGGCTTTTCACAAATTAAAAATATCCATGCATGAACTTTGTTTTTTCTTTTTAATTATAATCGAAAATGGGTTTGTTATTAACGTTGTCCTTAAAAGTTTAATATTCATTGTGTCAGTCGGACTTAAAAACGTGTAGGCATTTCATTGAGAACGCTTTAATAACTTTCGATTAAATAAATACTTCTTTGTATTTTTACGTTTTAAATGTCATTTTGTAATATTATTTAGAACTCTTCGAATCCACTTTATCATAAAATTTGAGAATGCTACAATTTTCCTTTAACATAAAAATCCTTTAAAAAAGTCTTTTACTTTGACATAAAAAACCTATTGAACTTTACCTGCATATACGTAACTTATTGTTATTCGTCGGGTGAATAAAAAACCCATCATATTTATCGTTTAGTAATATTTATCTCTATTATTTAGAGATATTAAAAGCATTTTAGCATTAAAAATACACTTCATCTTTATTTATTAACGTTTCAATATCGCCAAGGATAATTTAATAACTTTAAAAGCCCAGCAAAATAATTTTAATGAAACACAAACAAAATGAGCGTTAATCAAGGCGGCAATCTGTCCATTAGTCACGGAAGAGTGCTTCTTTTGATAAACGACTATAATTACCCACCGCTTCGTTTCTGTCAAATATATGTTTGAAAGTAATTTTCATCAGTTAGCATCGGATAGAAAAGTATTTTGTAATAATTTTTGAAAATAGTTAATGGTCTTTCGTTTTTTGTTACTTGCCTATAACTTGTTTTTACTTATTATAATTTTGAGAACGTTAAATTAGGAACTTTATAATTTTCTGGTCATAAATAAAATAATAACTTTACGTATTGTTAATATTACTTGGAATAAAAGAAAGTAAATAAATTATATCACTGTTTTTTCTCTAATTGCTACTTAATTCACTTATTTACAATTAAAAAATTGAGAATTTGTTGAAATCACAAGGGAAAACGAGCTAATTAACTAAATTAACTTCCACTTATGGCGCTTCGACCATCCTGTCATTCTCATTCCCGGTATTTCATAGTAAAGTATTACACGCCATAAGTATGATGACCAATTATTTCAAATATTTATTTTCCAAATTATAATTTATTAATTTTTTAAGCTTCTCTTGGATAAAAAATGTATTCTATGTTCTCATTTAGCAAGAATAAAATATTTTACGAGTATATCCCGTTGATTACTTTTTCCACGAAATTATCTATCAAGAAATAAAATCAAGGTTTATGTCATCGCGTCGCGAAAATGTAACAAAAATATTTTATTCTCGTATAAAAGTTAATGAAAATATTCCCCACAAAACAGATAATTAAAACTAATTATGCATTTTTTTTGCATTAGAAATGCTATATACATTAAAAGGTTAATATATTATTCTTCTTAGTCCTGTAACAACACATAATATATTAATATATATATTGTATAAAATTATAAACAAATTTAAGTTATTTTTAAATATAATTTTTTATATATAGTTTAGGTACCGGAAATGCTAAAAATTTCTAATTGATAATACTTTCCATGTATATACCTGGCTCCGAAAGTCAGTTGAAATTAGAAATGTTTAATATGTTTACATGATAAATTTACAATAAAACGAACCCCCTATATAAGGTGTACTTTTTAAATAATTTATGGTTTGAGTAACTTGTAACTATGCGAACAATAACATCAAAAAATATTATATAAACCGTAAAACTTGAAATGTTCAAATTACAGTTAAAAGAAAATTGGAAGGTAATATTTAAAATTTGTTTTGAAAATAAAATAAAAATTAATATTTTGTGTATCCTTTATCAGCTGCGTTACTACATCAGTACATTTTGTTATTAAAATGGACCTACTTAGAATAACATACGATGTAGATTTTCAATAGAAATTGACGCTTACAATAAAGGGAACTTCAGAAGCCCATTCCAAAATAATTGAGAAAATACTAACAAAACAAACGAAAAATGACCGTTAGTCAGGGAGAAGTTCAGTCACTTTTGATCAACGCCAATAAGTCACTTTTGATTAACGATATAATTATGATTCGCTTTGTCTCCGCAAAGGACAGTTTTAAAATTTTGTGTTAGTTAGTAAAAATGGAGATGTCTTTAAATTCGAGTGAAGTTAGAATCAGTTCAGAGAAAAATAAATCGTCATTATTTTATACCGTGGCCGCTGTTTTTAATGTTCCTCATTACTTTAGAAGTTAACTTGTTGGGACAAAAGCGAATTTAAATCGGCGAATTTAAATTAAGCCTTCTACATTATCATTTTCGTAGGAAGAAAACGTTTGAAATAAATTATTTTCGTATTTCCAGTTTAAAGCGATCCAGCCTTAGCAATTTTAATTTATATTATTTACGTTTAGAGGGACGAGTTAATATAGAGTAAAACGTATGGTTCTACATTAAAGAATATGTCGCTTCTTGACATATTGACCTTTATTCCAATTACCTAACATTTATAATTCAAAACCGCAAACACAAGTAGCAATAATGTATGTTACTCCCTCCATATTAGACCAGTTTCTTACTTTCGAAAAATAAATAACTGTATAGATTAGTTTAGTATTCAATTAAATTTCCATTTGTTGAATAAGCAAATGTAAGCTAAAAGAATAAAAATAGTTATTTAAAGAGAATGGGTAAATAGACAAGAAAACAATTATTACATCTTCTCTACTAATACACTCTACATTTTCATTCTAATAATAAAGCAATCAGATAAATAACTTTAAATTAGAGTATACGAAAAGTATTGATCTGAAAAAGTTGTAATTCCTATGACATAATCCCCCGTATAACTTAAGGGAATCTTCTGCCTTACCTATTCTACAAGGCAGTTATACGTGAGTATTATGTTACATTTCCTAAGTCAGACAATAATTTCAACATTTTTTTAACTTTTTAACATTAAAAGTAATTACTGATTGCAAATACCAAAATTAAAATATTTAGCAGAAAGCTAAACGTGAATGTTTATTACACCAAAACTTGCAATTGGGTGTATAGCCTGTGGTTTATATTTGTAGGAGATAATATACGGAAAAAAAATTAAAACCACATTATTCTACTAATCTAAAAGTAATTTTTTTATCTGACCCTATAGGTAAAATTGGCTAATTTATTTTAAATTCCTTTTAATTTATAGTTGTAAAAGAAAAAATAAAAATGTTTTTGGAGCAATTTTTAGAATTTATATTTTTCATTTCTCATAACTTTCGTACACGTAAATGAAAATTTCTCAAGAATATGCTAATGGAAGACAATAAAACAAATACACCAGGCGATTTTAGTTATTGCACACTCTTTATTTCCATTGTAACTATTGGCTATAGTGAAAAACTATCGGCTATAGTGAAAATGATGTGCAATAGAAAGAAAAATTTTAATGACAATATTTTAGAAATAGTTTACCATTACTAGTTTACAAAGGCTTTTTTATTCAGTGATGTGCTAACCAATTTCCAATGGTATTATTAAATTATTTTCAAAAGCTATAAACCCACAATATCAGTTGACGTATCAGAATGCAGTTGTAGTTCCATAACCATATATTCAGCAGAAGTCAGGTAGTAAAACTTAATAGGGGCTAAAATTACTGACTTTTGAAAGTATACAAAATTCTAACAATGTTGGTGATATCGGAAATCATATTTTGCCTTTCATAATATAATCCTGTGCACGAGACAGGATTGTAAGTACGGAAATATAAAATAAGTAAATGAAGTTTTATCTTTTGCCTGAATCGCTGGTTACAAATATTGAACAAAGGGATAAATAAAAACTGATTTGGAGGACATTGGAATAAAAATTTGACTGAAGTTTTTAGTACACATATAGGAATAATTTTAGCTAAGTGAAAGAAAGTGGCATATTTCCTCTAATTGTGCATTTCCTCGATTTCCTTACGAAAGTTTGAAACAGTAAGATAAATTACCATGCTATCGGATTCAAATCTGAAATATTGTCTGTGACGCGAGCAAAATTGTGTTTGATTCAGTCGCTACCTTTCATAAATTCAAACACATTTGTTGGTGACATATTGGACATGACAAGAGGGATGAAACTAATTTACTGACACGAATGTGTTTATGTTATATATTCACAATAAACTTACGTGCGAGAAAAATGTAATTTCGTTAAATAAATATAACACAAATTATTTAAGATATTGAGTAAAAATATTTATGAGAACATTTTAAAAGAAATAAAACACAAAATCATTGTGTCAAGAATTTTTATTGAGGTGTCTTTGAATCTGTTTAATTGTATGCGTATTACGCAACAATCATTGAATTGATTTTTGAGAAGTTTTTTTTATTGGTTTTTTTATGGTTCGTTTTAAATATACTGGCTTTCATCCTTCGTAATTGACAAAGCAAAACAAAAAAGATTGGGTAATGTGAAATTGCAATTCAAATTGTATTTATTTGAAAAATTGCTTCTATCATTTTCAGACACTGACACGTGATAACTGACAAGTGATTTTGAAATTATAAAAACGTTGCTATATAATAAACAATATATTTGTAGAATTTAAACGATACTAAATATGAACCTTTCCTTTATATTATATATTTCCAGAATAATTTTCACAGGAAAATTAGTGATACAATGGGATAAATAAAATAATGTTTTTATAAAGTATAATCGGTGGTATAAGAATGTATCACTCTTGCAGCGTCATTCAATATTTAGAAAGGTCGTTAACTTGTAATTGACTTTGGCAATTTTAGCAGGTTTAAAATTCATTTCAAAATATGTCACGCATTTTTATAAACTTGCACAACTTGTAACTCGTCACATTTTTTTCCCCCGGGAGTAATAATGTTATCGATAAGTGGATATTTTGTCTATTACGACTTTTTCCTACCTTAAATATGAAAACTTTTAATTCATGTATTCCGTCGAAGAATCAATATATTTCTTGCCTGAAATGAATTAAACATAAGCACTGCAGATTTTCGTCAAATAATTTTCCTTGCTCATAGCATCTTAAATTTTGTCTTCATTTTTCAAACTTACTTTAATACTTTTCTTCTAATATCACAATTTTTTGTTAAATCTCATATTTGTAAAAATAAAATTTCATTTATGTTTCACAATGTTTATTATTCGGTCTATACAAAAAATATATACAAAAAATGCCGGAATATGACCACATACAATTCATTAATCTTCAAAATAATTTAATTTCGCTGGATATTAAAAACATACTTATTGTTTAATACTGAAAGTAATACAAATCTACCGTCTGCAGGAAAAGTAGGAGTAGACTGTAATGTAATTACTACAGTTAATCAAAGAAGTATCTCCGTGACTAATGGACAGATTTAGTTTAATGACTCCCCGTTTTATTTGTGTTTCATTAAAATGATTTTGCAATAATTTTTTAGTCATTTTATAACCAGTGTCAATTATGACTTACCGATATTTACATAATGTAAATATGCATTTTGAATAAAATAACCATATTAATAACCAATCGTTCCGTATTGAAAACTGAGCTATAGATCGTGTTTATTATACATTGGGGTATGGATATTATTTGGTGAAAGAATAATCGAAATATTTACATTAATTAAAATATTATTATTTTTTAAAAAATTGTTTTGTAATTCTCCGGCTTTTCACGTACCAAAATAATCAGTGGAGTATAAAATTATTTATTTTTTCAACTCTCCTTTACAATGAATAAGTTACCCATTATTTTTATTAATTCATTATTTTAAAGGACGGTTCATAGCGGAATTGTAATAAGTTCTTCGGAAAATAACTAGTTTCATTCTGATGTTATTGGCTTGTATTAAAAAATAATTTTTATCATTGATCAAGCATGTTTCTTCGTATTTCCTTATATAATTACCAACTTATATTTATTAGAGATCTATGCCTAATTATTTTTTTCCATACATCTTTAACATTATGCAGAGTGACAATATCTTCCCTTAAAACATTTTATTTTGTCTTCTTCCGATCTTGTGACAGTTAAACAAATTATTTGAGTTTCTCACACACTTAATTTTATTCGATATTTACTTTCACACAACTAACATGTGTATGGAAGGTCACTAGGTAACAAAGTGCCTACGAATTTTATAATAATGCACGTTCATTTTACGTTATTAACGTTTCTCTGAACATCAAATTCCATTATGACAATTTATTCCACTCATATTCTGTGATGATTCGGGAATTAAAAGCATAGTGTATAAGGTTTTTAAAAGGGCAAACCTTTATCTATTTTCTAAACTTGATACTGACTTTCATTTGAATGTTTGTTTTCCAAGTTAACATATAAACTTTTGTAAAAGACAATCATTTATTTAAAAACATTCATGTAATTTTTATTTTTCTTTCTTTCAGCTTTGAAATGTATTGTAAACATACTCTATTTTTAAACGCAATCATTTTCTGTTGTCATAATATCAGTACAAAATAAAACGACATTCATGTCCTATTACTTCTATTGGTAATCGTTTTCAATCATACGTTTGTTAGTAATTTGTTTTTTACTTATAACTAAAATTTCTTCGTAATATTGAACCTGAAAAATAAAACGGTACCACAACAAATACCAAGATGATAAATATCCTACAGTTATTTATATATAACAAACACAAAGCTACACAGATCACATATACCGTAAAATGAATTGGATTCGTCCCTACTAAGGAACTCTGATATTCGAACTTACGAAAAGAGTATGTGAAACAAAATCGATTTGTTTTACGTTGCACACCGTTCGCCAAATCGAAATATCGAAAACTTCCGGGTATTTATCTCACTATTTACTGAATTTCCAAAGATTCGAGAAAAGTTAAAACAGAGAATATATAATATTCTGTTTAATTTCGTGAAAGTTAATTTTAAACTTGACAAGAATATTTATGAATTGACGTTTAGAGTACCAATGTCTTCTTCTTTTTAGGAGTGGCCCTTATTCTTAGTTATTGTCGGTTTTCTGTTAAGGGTTTAACAATAACAACAAATGTTTCTGTAAAAGGCTAACAAAAGCAACATGTTTGTTAAAGATTATTATCAAAAATGTCTAAAAATGGGATTAGAATATCTACTTCAGTCGATGCAAGATAGCTCACAAATATAACGCAAAATTATCAAGTAAAATCTAAATGTACGAAAATTAAAATGGTGTAATGTAATATGTTTATAAGTTGCTTATTAATTATTCTATTTAAGATACATTTCCTAAAATCCGAAAAATTTATGTCGGAAGTTAAATGTGCCTTTTGTTTATTGTTAATTAAAAGTATAAATTTGAGAAGGCGTTTTGTACAGCTTGTTAGGAATCAAATATTTTTCTTTGCACATGTTTAAAGCTATTAAAAGGTATAGAAAATAAAGATGAAGACAGAGAGTTTGGAAGTTCAGCTTCAATGGTTTTTAAAACGAAATTTATTAGACGTGTGGTCGAACATAGTCTTGCAAGAAAATTGGCCTGTACTTATCAAGATCGTCTGCTCCGTCACACGTTTTTTATTATTTTGCGTAAATGGTTATAGTAGATATTCGTTGTAAAAGACATTTCGATACTTAATCTCAACCAAATTATGCACCTGAGAGGCTGACGACTTGTTTGCACAACGAAAAAAAATTACAAAATGTAATTTGATGTGTGTCAAGAATTAAACTTATTGAACAGGTGGTAAATTTTGAACACACGATAGGTATATCAAAATTAATAATTATTAAGATCGTATTATACAATACTTCATTATCTCACTACGTTAAAATTTGTTTGCCGTTCTTTATTAATTATTTGCATAACACATTTATTAAGGCAACCTAACTATATGAATTTTTGTTATTTGGCAATATTTCCTTACTTATTATACATTAATGTTATATAAAATGCAACCAGCCCTATTGATAATTTATTTCAGGCTTGACAGGTTATTTTATTCCAGCGATTTGACGACTCGAAATTTCTCTTAGAATATTTCACTGAGATATAAACAGAAGTTGCTCTGCACGACACATTGTATTTAAAATACATCTGTACTATAAATACTCAACATGAGATATAAAGATAAACTCTGATCTTGTTATATATTTTTTAACATGCTAAAGTTATTTATAAATATGCTTTACAAAAATATGCTTAAGACATTATAACATAAAATTTCAAAGAATTTCCTTACATCAAGAGGTTGTCAATTAACATAAAAATTGGGAAAATTATTTTGAGTCGATTGTTCAAGAGGGATAATTCTTATAATTTAGCAGTGAGATTAAAGATATTCTATCATAAAAGAATTAAGATCTATCAAAATTTGAATAAAACATATCTTTAAAATGAAAGTAATTAAACAACTTACAATCGACAGAAAAATGTAAAGTATATACTCGTATATTTTCTGAATTTGAGGGGCAAACACACTCGCAAACTGCTTGCAATCGTAACTACATCCATAATAAATTGAATCGGCCTGTTCCTCTTGACGACATGCAATGTGCCCCTGGCGAATGTAGTAAAATATATAAGTTGTTGAGTTGACTTATATATTTTGTGGAAAAATATATAAGTCAACTCTCGAAAAATAGTCGACACTTTATGTTATTTTTAAACAAAGTAAGTTTGCAAAAGACGAAATAATCAAATCTTAGCTAAATTTTTTTAAGTTCTAAATACATATATATATATATATATATATATACATATATATATATAGATATATATATATATATATATATATATATATATACATATATATATATAGATATATATATATATATATATATATATATATATATATATATATGTATACATATGTATACACACACACACACATATATATATATATAACCACACACGCACGCACACACACGTACGTGTGTGTGTACATGATTGAAAACTTTCTATATACATCGTCTTTCTCAAGGTCATCAGGTATCTAAATATAATGTTCCAGGAAACACATCTTGAATAATGCAAATCTGCTTAAATCAATTTTGGATTATTTCTAATAGAGTCTAATAGTGTTTACACTACCAGTAGCAAAGGGCGTTTTAATATTATCTAAAATTAATTTCTGTAAATCGCATCTTAACGAAAATATCTGAATGAATATTTTCAACTTTGCTTTTCTAGTTACAAAACAACACAAACAAACCAAAAATGATATCAAAACATGGCGTATCTACTTCAAAGTTTTTCAAAATAACTCCAACATATTTGATGGCATTAATCACCTTTCTCGTGTAAAACACTGACACAAAAAAATTGTGTAATTTATTTATAAAAAAGGGTATACACAACTGAGAAATTACAATTAATGAAAAACAAGTGATTTTTTTAAAAATTTATCACTTGTTAATTTGTACTAAACAAAAAAGAAATACAAAATGTATTAGAATAACATTTCTACGAATTACATGGCAAAATTTTTTTTGTTCAATTTAATTTTTTTTTGAATTCATTTTTGTTTCATTTCAAATTTGTCCGTCTAATCTGCTCTGTTGCAATTTGATATATAATCTATATATATATATATATATATATATATATATATATATATATATATATATATATATATATATTGAGGTCTATGTCTTAATTAGGATGCTCTCCGCAGAAGTAGATTTTCAATTATCTCCACCCCTTTCGTGTAAATTAAGTTTTCACTTTACACTCGAACGAATAACGAATAGTCGAATACATTTCTGCGTGGAGTGAACTCGTCTGACGAAAAGCGGTTTTCCCTCATTTACGTGTAATCTGTTTAACATACCTGAAACGAGTATTGGAAGATTTCGAATTCCAGCGGCCACGCTTCGTTTAGAGTTTCCTTAAGTGATTACTTCGTGGAAGGAAATATTATAATAATTTAACGAACATTTCAGTGATTTCAAACATAATTTTGTAACCTAACCTTTGATTTATTTCCCTTATTTCAGAGGCGTTTACAAGTTACAAGTTCCACGACAGCAGTTCATCGAATTATGTTTCTTTTGACAAGTACATAATAAGATGGAAAAATTATAAGAATATTTTACCCAATAATAGCTCTCAAATTTACAAACACATACATTACTAATTTTCCTTAGTATATGGCCAATATTTATTTGTATATGCGTTAGTAAATATTTGTATTGGAATCGTTCATACAAGTAGGATTTTATAAGGTCTAAAGCCTTCACGTAAATTTTTCTATTTTCGAAAATTTATTTACCTATGACGTTATGACGACGCTATGAATTATTAGTGTAATATCATAAAATTAATTACGAAAATGTTTAAAATTCCATAGAACCCACAAAGGTTCCAGCGACGAGTTTTACGAGAAATGCTATTGAAAAGTAACTACACCTCCCTTAGTTTCGTTGTAAAAATTTCTAATTTTGGGCAAAGAAAGAGATCTATTTGTGTCTGGTTAGTGGTCTAAAGAAAGCATATCGATATATTTTTTACTTAGCTTTGGAAGCACATGTGATAGTAAAGTAAGCTCGTCATTAAATTCAAACTTCGAAGTGTTCTTATCGCGCCCCTTAAGACAAAAAACTGGGTAGGTGCCTATACTATGCCTATCTTTTTTTTAGTGTTCAGACCATTGTAATATTTTTAATAGCAGTTTTTGTTCAGCAGAGATAGAAGTAAACCTGTTGTCCTATACGATATTTCTATTAGACTCACGAATGGAAGATGAAAGTTTGAATGGGTAATACTCAGCAACTGGTACACCTCGTGGTGTTGATTCTTATCCTGTGTATATAATACTACTTATAATATAACATAATTTTTAATTACATAATAGTAACAATTTAATTTCATATTTATCTAGATTTGACGGTATATACATATGGAATAGGGCTCTGCCAAGAAACGCAATTTTCGTCAACAGTTGTGCAATCAGAAGGTGAATAGAGTTTCTTTTAAGTTTCTAAAACGTGATTGATTCTTTTATGGGAGCCAATTTATCATGTTTCATTCTTTCGTACGATCATCAAATAATTCCAATTTCTTTTCAACTATAGTAGATGTTAAATATATAATTAATAGCTTTTAATGAACTTAACAGGACCTTTTATTTCCTGGTGCATGAAAAATTATATTTCTTAATGGTGTAATCGAGGATGAAATCCATGCCATACAAACTTTTCACTACTTTGTTGCTTTTTTTTCTTTACCTTGCAAAACTTTGGGTAATGTAAGAATTATTAGTGTAGAATCTAAAATTCTAACCTGGAAATTATTATGTTCGAGTTCTTCGTCCGAACTAGAAGATTTGCTTCACAATCCTCTTCAGCAGTATTATGTTCATCACGAAAGTAAATAATAACGTCTTCTGGCTCATCTTCTATTTCATCTTCAAGAACCATCATTTTATCGTTAGGATTCAAGAGGAGCTTCTTGATTTCATTTTATGGTAGGTGTTGACGCGAAGGTATCTAAAAATCGGTTATAGTTATAAAAATTAAGCAAAAATACAAACGTAAATATAAAGTAATTAATACGTAAAGTATATACCTTTTTTAATAACGTTAACAAGATAATGAACATTTGAATAATAAATATATGTAAAACCTCAGAATAACCTGCATTTTTATTAAAAAACATTAATATTATCAAAACAAACAAACCTTAATTGTTCCCAGGGGTACTGGAGTACCCAAAGTGTAGTATTAACACAATCACACGCTCAAAGGATTTCATTAATTTTGGAACCGAACTGAGCAGACGGGTCTGTGATTGGCCGTATGAAGGGTAAATTCTATACTACAATAGGGATTTCACACAAAACATACAAAAAACTCAGCCCGAAATGGTCAGAGTTAATGACTTCATTACGCTGAATAAAGTGGCAGCATGACGTAAAGAATTTATTGTCGCTTATGATCGCATAGATTTACTAGTTGCTCTGATATTGAAATGTTTTGATGACGTCCAAATACTTTTGACAAAATAAATGTTGAAATAAGCATATATATTAGTAGGCAATTAATAAACTTTCCCAATATAATTAACAAAATTATTTTATTTTTATATGAAATTTATGAAATCGGTAATCAGTTAAATAAGCACCATGGTTATTTATCACTCCTTGCTAGCATGTGAAGAGTGATAAAATGCTTTACTTGTACATTATTTTTGGTATTTAATTAAAAAATTTCTTCAATATTTATATGGTCTGCATCCTTATACTTGACTATCACGTGATGAGACCTTAATGAGTACGATGGATAAGGAAGTACGGTATATCGAAGTGAAAGTATTTCCTATGCGTGACTTATTATGTGTTAGAGCATTTTGAAGGCATTTAACTAAGATGAAATCCAAAGAAAATATATCGAGTTTCTTTTCAGAACGCGAATTTGTCTTAGGCTTCCATGATATAATATGAGAGCATGAGGATGGCTATGACCGGTAAAGTGAACTTAACTTGGAATCTGTTTCAATAAGACTTTTTCATTTCGCCATATTTAATAGAGGTAAAATATAAAATTTTCTTTATTGCATACTTAACGAGCCATTTTTATTTTCTTTTCACAAAATGTCTCTATTTCATTTATTCTTTTTTTATCTACATTTACTTTACTAACCGAACAGAAAGTTGAAGGCCACCCATTTTATTTGGCTCATCAGATAATTCACGAGGTTTCTATAACGTGTGAGAAATTGCTAAGGAAGGTGCGGTTTCATTAATTATAAATCTGATAAAGTTAAGTTTTGAATAATAAATTCGGATGTATACAAATTAGAATACTAGAAAAATTATGCTATAAAAGATAAAGGAATATAATTATTCACTACGTATAGAACCATCAAAAATATGTTCATACGCGCGTGTCGCCAGCAACACCACATCGCCGTTATACTCGCTGAGCCTTTTTGGCTGCCTCTATCTAAACATAATTTTTAAAAAGCTGAGTTAAAACTAAAATTTGCTTGACATAAATCGACGGTTTTCTGAAAATTCAATCGTTCTCTTTGCTCCAGGTTTTGCATAGAACAAAATTTAGGCCATGCTTATTTTATGCATATTAATACCTTAAAATTGGGAATTGAATAGTTTCTGAAACTTGCCATAGAATATCTTTCAATCACTGGCGACTCGTAGGTCATGGAACTAGTGGTGCACTTTCCTAGCTCACTAAGTATTAGGATTCGAAGTTACAAAAAAACTACATTTCATCCATATTAAGTATTCATATTTTTTATAAATTAAATGAATTCGATGACTCTTTTCTAAAGCGAAATGTTTGATTACTCTTTTATTAAAATCTGGTGTTGATTGAATAATTTTTTTTCAACAGTGAGTACAGAAAATATATTTAGCCGGTCCTGTGGACGGTATTTTTAAGAATAGTTTTAATTCTCTTCAGTGTCACAAAACATTACTAGTTTTTGATCGAAGTGACAGATATTGTTCAAAGAATTCAAAGTAGTTTCATAAATTTTGAAAAGGATTTAGTGAGATCATTATTGTAAAATAATTGTGAAATTGCAAATGCACTACTTTTATTGATGAAATCGTCGCGACTCTACATTGCGATAGTTAATTTTTCAATTTATATTGGTCCAAAAGCGGGTAAGTGGAAATCGTGGTCTTGCAATCTTTATCAGGAAAAGTAGAACGGAACGTGGTAATAGTCTCGATTACAAAAATTTAATCTTTTTTTGAGGCGCTGTTTCTTCTGTATACTGACTTCAAAATTAGTAGTATTTTTTACGTAAATTAAATCAATATTCCTTTTTTGCAATTGTTTGAATAAAATTTTACTGTGTGATAAAAGTTACTCTTTTCAAATATCTTAGAAGCATATAAACCTGATTTATGGAGCTGACATCATTTTCAGTTTATATGACGGTGGTGATGCATTCTTTTAAAGCCTCCTTATGGCAATGAACTGAGTTGACTGTACACGAATTAAAGTACCATCTCGTTTGTGGAGTAGCTGGAATTTTTTTTGATATAATATTTTTCAAAATCTCTATACGCTTAGGCGATCGTGGAAAAAGCTTTGAGAAAGCTTGAAGGTTAACAAAAAAATTCTGCATGGTTTTGTTTTGGCTTACATTTTTTTCCATTAAATAATTAATTTGGAGGACGTAATAATGAACGAATCATTTGAGTAGAGTTTTTATCTTAGCCTGTGCTATACCAACATTCCCGCTCTTCACGGAGGCGCCATCGCAGCATTGTACTATCAGTTGTTGCGGAGTTATCTGAAGTGCCTGTACTACTCGTAAGTCTTTCAGCAGTATGTGAATGTGGTGTAAGATATTTCCACAACCGTTCTGAACCTGTCCATATTCTTCGTATCCTAGAATTATTATATTCTTTATATATTACCATCTGCGTACCTGTGGACACATTGGTAGTCTTGTCAGCTTGAACTCATACCTTGCGTAAATATTTGTTCAAGCTGTAATTGTTTTATAATATCAGCCAATTCTTTGTGGTACACACATTAAATTGAATCCAAAATATCGATCTGTATAGTTTTTGACGTATTTTTAAGAGTGTAGACGGTGAGAGATGCTCCTTCATGACTATGTCCAACTAAATTACAAAATTTATTAGTCCCCGGAACAAATCACTTGTTTCATCGTGACCCAGTTTAAATGCATTACAAAACTTAGCACAATAGATAAGGCATGATAATATATACCTATTTTTACTAACTTATATATATATATAATATATACCTATTTTTACGTACTTTTGGATAATATACAGAATCCAATCGTTGACATATGTTGACGATGCCCAACACAGCAAACTCATTACATTTTGTAGGTTTGCTGGCGATGAATCATATTTTTAATTTAGTTTTTCACTCAAATGCGTCAAATTTTACCGGATTAATAATTAATATATTCACCAGGCAACTTAAACTCTTCCTAGCGCGCCATCTTGCGCATCTTGCCTAGTGCTATTGTTTCTTATATTGGAATAAATATATATAAATATCTATTGTAGATAATCTGATGAATGGAACTCTGATGGTATGAACGTATGCATATTGTTTATTTTTAATATTTGTATAGCCTTCAAATAAGGGGGAAACAATCGAGATAAGAACATCAGTATAAGAATCATCCTAAACAGAACAAGAGACACGCCAAAAATTGATTCGAGTTATAAGCATCCATATATTTTATCATATTTCTCAAAGTAACTGGACCCTTTTCTATGAGTAAATTTGTAAAAAGAGAGTGAAATAAATTAAAATCACTAAATTTTTTCGTCGAATCATATAATAAGACTTGTGGCGTGTAAATTTTCACTTGTGTCTGCTTCTGTTCATATAAATTATATTTTTACTCAATATTAAACTTTATTAGTAGATTGGTAGTAAATGGTTTCCTTCAAATTTAATAATCTAACATACTTGGAAGATAATAATCTAACATATCTGGGAATTTTAAAAAATTTTCTTCGACGTATTATTCTGATGGAATTAGATTAGTAATGTGTGAAGTTTAACTATCAATCTATTAGGTAAATGCAATTTATTTGCAGTTAATTACTAATTAGTTAATTTGATATTCATGCCATAAACTTAAAAATTAAAACCTTTTAGGTACGAGTAGAACTCATACGATGGATCCATCCATATATTCATTAAGGTAGCTGTAAATGTTATAATTTTATACCATGGAGATATATCACTTAGTTTATCTTTTAAAGTAGTAAAAATAGGCTAAGATTTCTGAAAAACTATGAGTATTACATTAATTGCTAGAATTTTAAGATAAATTTAAAGTAAATTCCCAACGCAGCTATTCCTAATTTTAATTTTATCATTTAGTGGAAGGTAGGAGCCGGTGTACATATAATTTTGCGTACATTTTACCTTTGAAATATATACGGATTAATCTGCTTTATCACTATGCCAAATTTCAAATTATCTCAAACCTGTTATAAGAAAAACGACTTCAAGAGACGCGGAAATAAGTTACTTTATAATAATTGACCTTTTACGTTTGAAGTATGGAATCCTAAAAATTTATATATAAAAAAAATTTAATGATGTTTAAAAATTTGTGTTTGTAAATATTTTGAAAAGAAAAATTTTCTGTATTATATTGGTATTTATGATACGATAAAATCAATTAAGCAATTTTAGTAATATTTAATCAGAACAATTTTTAAAATGTATGGAATAAATTTATATTTAGGTAATATTTTTAAATTCAAAGGATATATTTTATGGTAAATTGAATAATTCAGTTCTTTAAAATTTAATGCCTTAGACATAATTACTAAATATTATTAAAAACTAATAACGGAAGCACACTACAGTAACATAATATGAGTTTCATAGGAATTACCTTAAAGATAATTAATGGATATAAATGTAAACATAATTAATTAGGCTAGAGTATATCTTTCGTTTAAGTGAGAAATGATATTTCGAATAGCAAATTCAGGTTCTTTACAGTTTATTTGTAATCTGTCTCAAGACCTTATTTCACATTTTAATCATTGGTTTAAGCATATTTCCATTTCAATAATGTGAACTGCTCGGTAAAATGATTATATTTTTTACGGTTAAGATTTTTACCAGCTATGAATGTTCCGTTACAATAAAAAAATGGTAAAAGAACTTATTAACTCTCATAATTACATTAATTGCGTTCATCAAAATAAATTAAAGGGGTTTCGACATTTGTAATTATCAACTAAAATTGTGTATCAATTTTTAAAATTAAACATTAAATATATTGATACAAAAGAGAAGTAATATTTATTTAAATATGTAATTATTTTGCTTTGATTTATTGGTATATTCCCAGAGCAATCTAAGACTATAAGCAAAATTAAATCACCTAATAATAACCGTAATTACATTAAATAGAATTAATCGCTTGGCGAAATGTAAACCATTATTATCCCTCGTCTGCGATGAGATAAAAACTCGCAACAAAAAATAACGGCGCCTTTTCGCACGACCTCATTTCATATTACCTAAAAGCCTTAATAATTTGGGCTATAATCGCTGCTTTGTTTCAGTTAATATAGCTATTATATTTTTAACAATTTACACAAGAACTCCCAAAATTTTTCGACATTGTATAAATAAAAATGGCATGTTTAGCTTTTCCAATATCGACTAATCTTTTGACGCACAGAAAAAAATCAAGTTCGCATTGTAATTAAACAAAGGTTTAGGTGAAATTCTCTACCTAACAAAGTTTTCCACATTAACCCGACGAGCGTAAGGTTAGGATATGTAACACGGAGCGCCAAGTGGGTATAACACACCCTGATAGTAATTGTGGGATTTTAATACAATAGTCCTTTTATAACTTATTTTATTGAGTACTAAATTAATATTTTCTTCTATTTTGAACTATATTTATAGATGAAATGGAAAAATAAATGAGATATATTATTTATTAAGGGAACTAAGTAAATGGACAATTTAAGCTTATATTTATTGCTTAAGGCACATAGTCATCACTTTTTGTCAATAATATAAAAACAGAAACAACATAAAGTATTTTTTCTTCTAATAAACTAAACATCAAAACAAAATAATGCTTTTATCTTATCAGAAAACTAATAAAAAATGACTTATTCATCTTAAGATCTAGTGAACTTATCACAGACGAAAATGGCATGTTCCATACATAAATAACGCTTACATTGGTAACAAACGTATTTAGTTTTAGGATCTTTTTTTGTGGGACATACTTCACATCTCCTTATTGTTCTGGCTACTTTTTGTGCAGGACTTGAAGATTCACCAACATGATCTTGGATCCTTTTACGAAATTCTATTGGTAAATGAAGGTTTTCCTTTCTGTTGCCTAAATGTTCTGAAATCAATTCTATTCCTAAATCTCTGATGAAATCTCTACGCTTCACTGGCGAGTTATTCTTATTAGCTTTATAGATTATCATGCTATTTATACCTGACATATTCAAAATGGCATAAAAAATTACTATTGGCCATCTTTTTGTATTGCGTGAAACATCATAATTGCTACATAATTGGTCCACAACATCTACACCTCCTTTCATTTGGTTGTAAAATGTAATAATTTCAGGCTTTTGTTTCTCTAAACTTGTAGGATCAATCGTATCATCATGGTGTAATGTAGATATCATCAAGACCACCTTATTTTTCTTTGGCACATAGGGTGCTAAAGAGATACCACAAATACAGTGCTTGGTATATCTCTGTTACGTTTTTCGAGCATTTTATTTGGAATTTCAGGCTTATTTTTGCGAACAGTCCCTGTGCTCGTCAAACGATGTTCCTTCAGCAAATGTAACAAAAATGGATAGCTAGTAAACCAGTTATCAAAGGTTACATTGCGGTTAGTCTTTGAAATTGGAGCTACGAGCCTATCTACAACGTCAATGACTTTATTACTAAGTGCGTACGGACCTGATGGCTGTTTTTCCGGGTAAATTTAAAGATTGATAGTGTAAAACGATTTCGAGTCCACTAAAGCGAAAATTTTCAAACCATATTTGCTGGGTTTGTTCGGCATGTACTGGCGAAAACTGCAACGGCCACGAAACGATGGAAGTTGTTCATCAATAGTAGTGTACACAGATGGTGTATATGTAGACTGGCAACATGCAACAAACTTTTCAAAAATAGAACGAACAGCAGCCAAATTGTCAATACTTTTTCGTTCTTGACGTGTAGTCTTGTCATCAAATCGTGAACAATTCTGAATAAATTGAAATCTTTTCAGTGTCATAGTTGTTCTAAATATCTCGATTCCAGATACATCACTCCTCCACAAATCTTTCAAATTTAGATGATTCGATTTGAAACGCCCAGCTAAATACAACAGTCCAATAAAAGCTTTCAATTCTGCTGTGGTAACATCAGCCATCACATATGTCTTTGAGTGACTATTTTGGCATGCCACTCGTCTGACACTAATTTGAATGTTTGTGTGACTTACTATTTCTTGCAAAATGTCATTAGTAATAAATAGGCTCCAACACTCACCGGCTGTTTTCGCATTTTGTCCAATAGGTTTTACGCCTTGCTTTTCTCTGACAATATTTTCCGACCTAGTACGTACGTCAGACCTTTTTGGTACTGTAAACCATTTTGTTCCATTCTTCTCTAACAAATAGCTACCATTACTGTCGCAATCACTATTTTCTAATTCTGCCCCCTATTCTGCGTTATCTAACTCCTGCTCTGTCTCACTTTCACAGCTTCTTTCGCTAACATTGTCGGTATCGTTGTCACTGCCGGATTCGTCAGAAGAACTGACTTCAGCTTCTTCGAAAAGTCGTAATAATCTACTTTAGTTATCTTTGTACGACATTACAAATATGTAGCCTGAAAATAAAACAAAACAAAGCAGGAAATTATAAAAACAAAATAAAATAAGTCTGCTCAAATTCGTTACGTGCAGCGTAAGGTGGGTTCAACGCACTCGTGGTCAACTTTGAACACTTCCACACAGTTCGCCGGGCGGCGGTCGACTGAAACGGTGGCAATTTTTGCTACCTTACCTTCCCCACGCAGCTACTCAGATGCGCAAAACATAATAATAATTCGCTATTAAAATATTGATCGATTTATCTTGGTCTGGGTGTAACACACCCGACCTTACGCTCGCCGGGTTATATTTTTTGCGTCGCATTTCTTGTCGGAACAAGTAGCAGTATGGCTGTTAGATGTTTAGATGTTTTGATCCTACTAATTCTTATATTCTTTTGACTGACAATGCCAAATTATATAATTATTTTATAAAATGCATTAAAAAAATATAATACGCAATATTACGGAAATAAAAATTCCTTATATTGTCTTTTACAATTTTTCGAAAGTAAGAACAAATTGTCATATTGGAGGACGAAGATGAATTCTTTCAAACAATTAAAATCAAGCTTTAAATTTCACAAAGAGAGTTGGCAACACTCAGGCCAAATTTGTGATCTAAATAAAAAAAATTAAAATTAATAGAAGCTGAAAAACATTTATTAAAATATTTATTTACTTTCAAATATACACGAATGTGGCCGTAGACGAATAAAAATTCTCTTTTTTCTCTCATTTCTAATCACTTAAGCTTAATTTTTTCCCTCCATGATCCATACTAAAATGCTATTCATAGATTAAAAAAAATCTCACTCAGAAAGTAACCAGGTGGAAATATTATACTTCTTAATAAATATTCCAAAAACACGTGAAAGTTTAACCATAACATCACATAAACAACATCATGAAAATTTAAGTTCGCAAAAATTTGCTATTTATAGTCAAAAACGATATTTCAATAAGAAAAGTAAGCTCTCCGAATTATTACACTTAACTTACTAAGACTTGAACCGAGACATTACTAAAAAAAACAACAACTTCCGTGACAAGACGCAGTAAAAGCGTCGGTCACAACTGTGCTGTAAAGTAAGTAGTTCCTCAAAACCACGTTTATATTAAAGGGACAAATTTAGATGTTTAGTGAGAATACCTGAAACTATTTTGTAAAATGGCGTAGGGTATTTAAATCGGGTATTTTGGAGCTGTAACAAGTATAACTTTATGCTATCGTGCTCTAAATGTTCAGAATACCCTTATTCAATTACAGTTAACATATTTCTAAGGCAGAGATATTGCTTTTCATAGAAACGATAAAAATGATAAAAATATATTTTTGTTTAATACATATCCTATACAAAATTAAAATAAGAAAGATGTAATTTAAAACATCCCCATAACTTTTTTACTAATAATTCTTCAAGTATTGTAATAAAATGTAACTCTGAAAAATTCTGACTTCAAGTTTCAATAATTTAAAGTTAATTTTTATACCTGAAACAACTGAGAATATTTTCGTTGCTATCGGCGTTCATCGCTGGATTGAAATAAAATCTGACTAACACTGACCAGATAAACTGATGGGACACCCAAACGATAATTATAAATGTTGCATTAATTATTTTTAACACTTACATTAAGTTGCATTAAAGTGGTTTTATTTATAATATACTTAAATTTTGTTACTAGTAATTTAACTAACAAAATAAATATATAATTTGAGTATATTAAAGACAGAATTACGTTAAAAATAAAATATTGCAATGCGTTCCATATGGCTCGAAATTGTTGAGACCCAAAAAGGATTTAATTAAAAATGAAATGCCAATATCTAGAATAATTTTAATTTATTAAAACCACTATAGATAAATGAGTGGAAGATAAACGGCAAACAGTATATTACTTCCCACTTAATTGTTTACATATTTAGCTCGAAATTGTAAAATTAAAAATAAATCCTTTATTTCATTTCAAAATAAATTTTTAATAATTAATATCTTATTTCGTAACGAAGCATATTAAATTATTTCATCAATATTTTTCCCTTTATAAATTACCATTCTACATTACAAAACTACGATCTCCTTCTAAAATGTTAGGCACTAACGTGAGTCTGAAAATACACTATCTTCAGAAAATGTAAGGTTGTTACTTTAAAGATCATTATCTTCAGAAAATTTGAGGTTGTTAGGAACCTACAGACATACTGACGGACGAACGTTATGGTAATAGAAGGGCTTCTTTTTCGCTACGGAAACCTAAAATTTTGCACGCATTTTTTTCATATTACAGGAATATAATTTATCTCTTCTTCAAATGTGGCATGATTAATTTCGTAAATATTTTCCGTTTATTCGATTTTCCTCGCATGGATGTGCTACACGATTCTGCAAACATTAACAAATTCTTACAATTCGTTTTTTTTATTTGAAAAACTTTTAGGGTGCAAGAGAAAAAAGGCGAAAAGAAAACTTCGCTTTTTTCCATACTGTCTCTATCTAAAATCTAAAATCCATGAATTTGATTTCAATCTGCTTGTGCATATTTTAAGTTATCTAAGCTACGGATAATCATTTCTATTACCACACACTAATTTTAAAATATGTCAATAATTTAAAGAGGTACACACATACACACACACAAACATACACAAACACGTACACATACAAGTGCGCGCACGCACGCACGCACGCACACTCACACACGCATACAGACACACGCACATACACACGCACGCATACTCGCACACACACACGCACACACACACACACACCCACACACATATTGAACAAAATTTTATGGAACTTTGGAAAGTGGATTTTAGAAAGTTTTATTCTGCTCCGCAATTTTTTTACAGCTCAATCAAAGTTGTAAATCAATTTGCAAAATGTTTTATTTTCAGAAATATGGGTCTTACATACATTTTTAGATTTCCCTGGGTGAATTATAATAAATTACATGGTTTTCACCATCGTGTTAGCTAGTTCGTCTGAAATACTTTTCATACCCTGTTCATAATCAATACTGAAAAATTAATTAGTAAAATGGATATTTTGTAGATGTTTGAAGATTGGAAAAAGAAATTAGTTAGTAAAACATGGAAATCTGGGGAAAACAACAGTACTTTGAATGCCTGTCAGAACACATTCATGGCAATCATTTTTTGAATAGGATTATTATTTTATTTTAATGTTTGTTATGTTATTGAAATTATTCTGCATAGAATCTCTTGATTTTTTTAAAAAATTATAAAATAATTGTGAAATGATATCAATAAAATCGCATTACAATCTTAATATATATTATTTCTAAAATATATTCTCAGGTATTAAGGGTAATATCAAACATGCATAAGTCACGCATAAGCAACTGTTGGGAAAAGGGAGTTATTGCCGTCTGCCTTTATTAAAACACTAAAGCGGAGTACAATATTGCTAAACTTTCATAATAATGTCTAATATAGCGAAAAAAAGTTGATAACGCCATCATTTTTTAAAATAGATAGAATTTTATTTTGGACTTAAGCACTTTTGATAATAACATCATGGATTTAAGCTCATTTGAAAAATCTGTCAGTCTACATAAGCGATAAAGGAAAAACGCAATGTGATGTAGGCTATTTTCATGTAACTGACTGTAAAGGGACGTCTTATAAGGCCTAGAAAAAAAAAGAAATATGGTTTTTTTATTATTTGTTTAGAAAAAGTTCAAGCATATTTAGAATTGGGTCAAAATAATATTCATTGAACAAGCAATAGAGAAAAAAGAATTATATTTTTAATTGAGTAATATAATGCTTTAACAGCTCCGTTAATATATGTCTTCCCACTGTTAACGATGCATGATCACTTTAAATTATGAAAATAAGAACACTTAATCAACTGATATTTGGCAATCAAATACACAAAATGGTTATAATATTTAGAATCTGTTCAAAATATTTACTAGACAAGGTCAACAAATATTGTTTCATTGTCATGTCATGAATCAACTACGTAATACTTGGCAAGTCAATGCACAAAATTATTATCTTAGAATTGGTATATTAGAAAATCATAAAGGAAAGCACGTTTTTGCCACTGTCGTTACACCAAGTCTAAGATTTCTGTTAGTAGGTAATTGGGATTATAGCTTACTGAAATTAAAACATCATTGTCTTGTTGTGGCAAATTTTCTTTGTAACACTTTTGTAATATACAGGACATTTTTGTAATATTCTAAATCAGATAAGTCACTTTTGTCTTCCAGAAATATGTTTCTATAAGTATGTTAACGTCCTTTCTTTTTTAAGTTTTAACATTAATACGTGTATTTAATATGAGTGGTTGAATTTTGGAAACATGTTTCCTACGTTTAGTTACTGCCATTAAATTGGACATATAGTATAATTTTTGTATGAAATTTCTCCCCAAACTATAATTTTTGAGCTTTGTTCACATAATGCGCTTCATTTTGTTTATCTGGAAGCGCACTATTTATGTGCTTTTCAGCACATTTTTGCATGCAGTCTTCCAATAAAAAATAGGTGCTTCGGTTACTTAACGTCGAATATACATCGCTATGATACAAACATAGGATTAGATATTGTCTCTAACCGCTTTATTTTTTTTCGACGAGCGCGAATACCCGATTGCGTGGAATAAAGCTGTGTTCAGTGACAGGAAATACAATCTCTAATTCTTGCATGCCATAGGTTGGTCTCATGCAGCCACTCAGCAACCATTCCAAGTAGTATCGTTTTTTTTATTTTGACCGCGGCAATCGTCAGCATCACGGCTTATTTTTTTTGTGACTTGAATGACAGTTACGCTTATTTCCAAGAGAAATATGGACTTTTTAACTTTCTTCTTAATTCACGTACATACTATCTGTGTAACCAAAAATATTTATATATTTTGTATTATAGTGAACTTAGCACATTTGACATGTATCGACACAAATAAGTTTTTAAATGGGGTTTCTTAAATCACGAGTTTTTACCTTTTTTTTAAACATACTGAGCCTTTGTTCTTAGCCTACAATCGAATTTATTATTGCTTTAAATGTTGCAAATATTCACCAATTTAACAAGTCGTTTCATAATTCTTGGTGTCATAGTTTTTTCAGATATTAGTTACAGTAATATGGAACGTATTAATATTATAAAAAATCATAAAATATTTATTGAGCTAGGAATTTCATATTAATAACGATCTACGATAAACCAAGTAATTTCAATTCAAGCGAGGTGCGGAAACTTTTTAATATGTACTTCAATACAGATAGGTATGATACAATTAACTTATTTTAAATTGTCTGAAATATATGTAAATATGTACATTACAAAATATTTTTACAGAAAATTTAAATAAAACGAAAATACACAAAAATATAATAAGAATAAATGATGGCGTAAAAATTTTTACAAATACGAATACGAATTGGTAAATTAGAAAAAAAAGTATAAATACAAACACGTATTGGTGTACAAAAGACAACAACTGAAATATCCAAGAATTAAATAAGCAAAAAGGCTCGCGTAAAACCTTTATAAATATAAAGACGAATTGGAAATTAAAAGAATAATAAACCCAAAAAATCCAAAATTTAGTAAGCAAACACGAACTGATATACAAAAAAAAACAAAATATTCAAAAATTTAGTAAGCCAAAATGGTCGCGTAAAATACATTGTAAATAAAAACACGAATTGGTAATTAAAAAAAAACTGACCCAGAACAGAAAAAGAAATTGTAAATATAACAAGAATTGGTGTAATAAAAAAACAAACCCAAAAGGTTTTATAACAAATAATCTCGAGCTACCATATATATTTTGAAATACACTATATATTTCAAAATATATATAATGCATATTCTCTCATGTCATGTCAAAAAAATGTCTAAATGGCATTAAATTTATTGAAAATAAAAAAAACAACCAACATTTTAAATAAGGTGTGAACAGTTAGTCTTTTTATTTCTATTGTTGTTGTCGTGTCCACATGGGATGAAGAAGATCTCGTATGGAAAAATGGTTGCCCGAGCCGCGAAAGATTGGACTTTTCCAGTCCCGCTTGATGAGTATCCGGGAATCTAACCCGGGTCCTTACCGTACTCTCAACGACCATATGTCTTATGATCAACCCAACAAATCGCGGTGACGACTTTTAATTCTATTATTAAAGTCTTATCAATTTCAAAGATAATTTGGTTAAAAATATATAAGATAATGTTATATATAAGATAATGCTATAAGAAAATGTTAACTGATTTATATATTTTACCACAATTGTAATCAATTAAGTGTGAATTATAAATTTTACTTTAATCCTATAATATAACACAAATTATACCTTATAATTATAATAAATATGACATACGTCCCGTGTTCAATATAAAAAAATATTATTACAGCTTATATAATTTTCCGTTGCGTGTATATAAAATGAATCAATTTGCTTGATCTAAAGACGCAACGTCCGATATTTCGCCAAATGCATTCGAAGCTAAATATTTATTCACAATTTTACTAGAGTTGTGATTTCCAAATTAAATTTCCAATTTGATAACTTCATTACAACAAAAATTTGACGAAGTAGAACCGAAAAGAAGAAAAGTGAGAAAAACGGAAAGTTAATATATGTTTCAACCTAATATCTTTAATTATGGGTTTTCTGCTTTGAAAAGGATCAAATTCATGTTAAGAAAATCATTTCAAAATTTAGTCTCATATACACACAAAACACTTGCATGCACTCGCATGCGCGCGTCGTGTTTTATTACTTTGGAGTGTATTTAAAGTTATTTGTGCTCCTTTCCTTTCTTATGTTTACATGTATTTTTGATTTCTCCATTTACTAATAAATTGTGAAAAAATTGTCCTTCAAAACAAATGCGGAAAGGTATTAAATTTAGCTGAACAAATCACACAACATGAAACAAAACGATAAAGTTGTTATTAATACAAGTACTTATTTTAAAAAAAAGCAAAGAAAAATATTTCAAAATAAATGAATATTATCGGAAGTGTAGTTTGCACTCAAATATATACATTAAATTTACATCAAAATCAAGATACGTTATTAACAAAACAGAACAAATAATTTAGTTAATAACGTATGTGCATTTGTTTACAATCACTAGCTACTAATAACAGTTAAAATATCAATGGTATGGTCGATATACTAATAATAGGAGCACACAGTACAATTACATAGTTATATCTGGACAAGTAAAAAATACGAAATAATGCTTACATATAACCTGTATGCGAAACAGTCCAATTTTCTTAAGTAGTAACTGAGATAATATGTTGCTGGTTTTTTTTGTTAACGGGAAACAAAAACACAACAATATAAATGCTTTACTCCAAAGGCCAATTCAAAAGTTTAATCAAGTTATTTTCTGAAATATTTGTTTCTTGACTTATTGCGGTATTTTTTAAGTCAATTTTTTAAATACCGGAATAGAAGTATTTTGATTTTCAATATGATATGACGAATATCTTAATTTTCATAAAAAAATGCTACAAAAATTCAATTTTTTTATTCCCGTATCCGTTCTATATGAATCGTCTTGCTTTAAGTGCATTATTCAAAGCGCGGATGATGACTGCTTCTATTTATTTTTCGCCTCATTATTAAGTTTATTTAACTAAGGTAAACCTATCGTATTATTTAGATATGTATACATAAAAAATTACTAATTATTTGCTTTTGTTTTACCGACGATTTTTCATTACGAAAATCTAATAAATTGATTTTTATATCTCACCTAAATGTGTATTTACGATATTTTTACTTAGAGTAAATTACACATGGTGTTTGTTAGAAATATATAAGTTTTCTAAAATAGAGAACCATCACACATTCATATTACTTTTTTCTTCTGATTTGTTCAAATTTAAAACTGGCTAACACCGTTTATTAAACAACATGTTACTATGTATTACAAGTGTACAATTTAGTTGCGATAGAAAATATGTTTCACTTTCAAGGCAAAAGTTTGAAGCATTATTCCGCAATTTGACAAAGAAAACGATGAAAACAACAGTAGAGCGTCGTTTTCCGGTTGAGCGAACGTGCCAGAACGAACGGGCTTCCGATAGCCGGGAGCGTTGACTGCTTTCATGTTTCCACCGAAGCACGGTCAGCGAGGGTTCAAATAGGTACTTTTATATATATATATATACATATATATATATATATATATAAAGTGCGTACGGACACGTATATATAAAGGTTACGTATATATAATTTTGTTCACCTGCATAATGTTTCAAACTGGTTTGTTTTTTATTATATTGCTAAATTTGTATTATTATGTTTACCGCAATTTGTATTATTACCATTACCTAAATCCCTTACATATCCCTCCGTATGTCCGTCAGAGCTGTTTTTCTTAGAAACGGCTTGGCGTAGAAACTTGAAATTTGCCATAGTATTATACCATGTTTACCTACAATTATTTCAATAGCTAAAATTAAAAAAAAGTCATTTGGAAATTTTGGAAGGGAGCGCGTTAATTACTTAATTTCTTTTGCTTTCATTTATAGTGGTTTTAAGATTCTAAAATCATTTTTCGTATTGCATCTTCAGAAATGTACTCAAAAGTGTGTAAAAAATATATATTCTCACATTCACGTCTAAAAAAACTCAATGTAAAATTTTTAAAAATGATATGGGTATTTACAAGCACCTGCAAAGGTTTCGAGAAAACCATAGCGATGATTCAAAATAGCATATTTTTTTTAAATATTCATAATATTTTCAAGGTTATGAAAGATATATAATAGGCAATGTATTTCTTTTGCGACATTCACAACCGATTTTTTAAGACACTCTGCGACGTAAAAATTTAAAATTATTCATAGTATTATGTTTTATTAAACCACACGTTTAGCTAACATTTTAAAAGTATTCATGTACGGACTCAAGGGGACATAAATAAGGGTTTTAATTTATTATGCCATGTGGAAAATAATTTCAAAGAACTGTTTTTGGGAAATATTTAAAATCATTTTTCATAATTTTAATTTACATATAAAAAGATGTTCCAAAAATATTCAAAATACATCATCTTACAAAAATACATCATCTTAAATCACGAAGATAGCAGTGTCGGTAAAATCTGGCTAGTCGGAAAAAAAAACTGTAGCGATTATCCCAAACCTTACAATTTTTTTTAAATACACGCAATGTTTTACATTGTGAAAGATATATACGACGATATATTTAGGTCGTGAAAAATGCTTTCATATAGTTAGTATTGTAGAACTACTATGTAACCTTAAATGCTTATAACTGCCTCAGTGTGTACGAGACCCTCGTTTATTATAAAGTAGTGTTAGTTCTACTAAGGAACGACAGTTTTTTTTTAAACTGTAATTTGAATTTAACTCAGAAGTAAATAACCTTTTGTGTAATAACAACAAATAATATATAGTTGTGTTGTAGAAAATTATGACATGTTATATATTTTTAAAACATCTTTTTGGATGAATAGTACCGTTGTTAGAGTCGGAAACCATATTATTAAAAAAAAATGCTGTCCCCGTCCTAGTTCATCGTTCAAAACTACACTATGTTGACTTTATAACCTCAATTTAATTTCCAGTTACAATAAAGTTACCCAACAATGAAGAGTTGTTTAATCAACGTAAAATTCGAAACCGTGCTTAAGCCCGTCCAGGTTAACTTACGGTAATTACTGATTTTAAATTCAATCTTGATCTTGTTTAATTTTCACTACTAAAGTTCCTTAATCTTTATAAAACTTATGTTTTATCCCTATGCATTCTTTTATATATTTCAAATTGAATAAATGTGACGAAATTAAATAGGAGAAAAAATGCCTACCTGTGTAATTTCGAGCGCGCGTGCGCGCGCCTCTGTTTGTTGGTTTATGTGTTTACTTCTTCATACCTCACTGAATATATCCTTAACAAACTCAGTAAGAAACGTCATTGTAAACAAAATAATGTCAATTCGCGTTGAGATATTATTTTTACCCTATTAAATAACACTATAAAAATTATATCCCAACTTAGAGCCAAGCGAGGTCGACATAACTTAATAAATATTTGACGAATTCTATCCGAAAGCAGATCAATTTATATGAAAAAGTTAGAGGCACACGATTAGGAAATGCGTTACGAATATGCTTCAAGTGCATAGCAGACCCTAACTTGAGCATGAAAATGTTGTATAGTCAACTAATGGAATTTGCAGCGTTCTAGATTCACATAAGGATCACATCACATCTGGATAATAAATACATTCACAATTTAAGGTTGGGTACAAGGTTACGTATAGAATGTTTTACCTGAAACAGATATTGCATATCTGTTTAAGCCAAAATGTCACACATATATGAATTTGTCACCATTTTTCTTCAAAAGGCTGGACCGATTTTGACGCGGTTTTTTTATTTGAGTCCATCAATGTAAGACTCATTTCTTGGTAGGTACGTTGAAATTCGATATGGCCGTTGAACTTTGGTGGAACTTCGAGGTTTAGGTATGTGGTCAGTTTCATTAGGTAGTTTTTGCACCTAAAATTAAAGGATTTAATGGCAAACAGGGTAATACCGAATAGAATTAAGGATGTATAGGAAAGAAGGATTTTTCGTTTATGTTTCAATGTTAAATTTTATAAAATAATTTCTTACATAGAGGATTTGATCATTATCAAATCACGAGACCATCAACAGATTATGATTTTATCACTATGATTGGTGATTACCAAATTACAATATCATGATGACCAAATCATCTTCTTTGATCAAAGGAAGTAACGTAACTAAACATTTCAAATCTAGGTTCAAATATTAATTTTTATCGAGTTGTTCTTCTACCTGTAAATTTAAGGATCTAATGATAACAAAGGAAGTAAGTGATTTCCTTCAATTTTCTACAGGGCAAACTAGTAGCCTTAAACCTTAATGTAATTGTTTCCATGCAATTACATACTATTTATTAATAAAATAAATAAGCAAATTACAATAAAAATATCGAAAAACCAATACGTAAATCAAATTATCCATAAAAATTAAAATCGGCAGTAATTAAAAAGATTCTTGTCATATCCTCCGAAGGATTTGCTATTAAAACGACGCTTAAGTAAATACGAAAAAGTAAAGAGTACTATATTTAATATTAATATATAAAAGCTAAATTAACAAAAAACCACGGCGCAAAAAATCGTTGGATCGAAAAATAGAAAGCAGTTCATCTAAAAAGAATGTAATAACGAAGTGTAACTTAGAGTTATGAAGGCGATAATGATGTTGAATTATTTCGTATTCTCCATAAATAACTCTAATTTTTTTTTTAAAAACACAATTTTTTTTGCAAACACAATTTTTTTTTTCTTACTTCTTTATTCCTGTTATGGAAAATTTTCCTTTCTAGTTCTAAGTTACCCAATTACATTTTGAACTTAACACCGGAAAAAAATATTCTTTACAAATATCTCAATTATAACCGTTTAATTAAACTAAAGTGAGCCATGTAGCACGATATGTAAATAATAATCGTGTCGATTTCGTTCTTGAACTTAATCCAGGCACATATATCGCTCATTTTCTAAAATAATTTTTGAGTTACCTATAATGTCCATTTACAGAAACTTTAACAAATTCTATTTATATGTTACCTCCGGTAACTAATCAGAATTAAATTTTTACCAGGTAATATTTAATATATTCACGTGTGCAATTCTAACTCTTCTTAAATATCACACCCGTTTATATTTCCGTTTTGTATTTACGCATCATTTATACACAAAAGAGTATATTATGTTTTTAAATTTTCATTTCTGTGGATTATAAAGCGGACGCAATAAACGTTTCGAGTAATGTAATCAAATTTTTGGAGAAATTGGTCAAAATTGTTTACATTAATTGAGCTATATAATAGACGTAAGTTAATTAAAAATATGAATAAAAAATATTTCTGAAATATGTCAATAGAATTTAAATTTTATTACGTAGTTATGTTAATTTGTTTTAATTTTGCGAGAATGAGTATAAATTAGAAAATCTATAGGGTTGAAAATTGTAATAATTCAAAATGATAATATTTTATTTTTATTTTTTTTTATAATTATTGCATGAGATTAATTTATTTTAGATATCAATTAAATTTGTTAAACTTAATTTCATTGCCACCTGTGTGAGGAATGACATTTGCGACTTGACGTTTTCTCAAATGATTAATAGTTCCAATGTTTTTTTTCTTCTGTATGGCTTTCTAATGTTTAAGTGCCAATAACATTGTATTGCATTTTATTGAAATATGGAATAATTTTTGTAAGGCATAGAACATTCTCGAAGGAATTTCTGTTGCATTCCTTTTTTAAATAATAAAATCGTCCTTTGTTTTTACGCGCTCTTTTAGCAAAATTATCCATTCAGTCTTTTCGAAATTTTCTACAAGTATACATTGTTAATTATTTTTTCTGTTGCTTTCGAGTTCTCAACGGGCATAGATAATAACTACATATCCTAGCCGCAGTTACATTTAAATATTAAAATGCGAGGATCTTTAATTGTATATCCAAACCGTAAAGTCCTGTGATCAATTACTTTTAAACTATAGAAGTGCGAGGATTTTTAATTATATATCCAAGCAGTAAGTTCTGTGAACAGTTACTTTAAACTCGTAAAAGGCTAGGATAATTATTGTATACCGTAGTTGCAAAATATTAGTTTCTTTGAATTCTTAGAGAGCGTGAACAATCTACACACCTTAGCCGCATGGCTTTGGCAAAACTTTAATTTTAAATCGGACTGTGCTATGGAACATTAATTCGAGAAAGTTCTATATCCTAATTTAAAGTACGAGTATAAGACGATTAATAAGATGTGTATTATAAAAATAAAGAATTAACTGGTCCTGATATTTTATTCGGAAGACACATTTAAAAGGTTTTTTCCAATTTAAATAACATCGTGAATTATCCTGCGGACCAACGATGATCGATCTTCGTATCGGGACTACTCGACGACTGAATCTCGATCTTTGAGTCGAGATTCTACATCATCATCTTCAGGGGCCCATCTGGTAGAGCAGTAAAGGACTTCGACAACCATTTTGTTCACTTAAGGTCAGTGAATGCCAATTTTTCATACAGATGGCGAATTTTCGTTTGTCGTAAAACAGTAAAGAATTGAGATTCATTGTTTCATTAAACTCAATTTCATTTTTAAAATATTAATTTGAATTTAAAAGTAATTATTATTTACAAAGATTCATTTGTTAAAATATTTTTACTACATAATTCATTTAACTTGAGAATATAATTCACCATTCCATTAAGATATTCTGTCAGACTTGAAATTTTTTTAAATTTGTATTTTTCTTTTGGCGTTCTGCTATTTATACACGATTCGCCATAACAATATTAATATGGTGCCAACAGTACGCAAATCAAGTAAAGAACGCAATATTAAAACTGAGTTTTATAATGTACACTAACATTAAATTAGTCTTGGAACTTATTATATTTTTACGATATAAATTATTCAGTACCTCAGTTGTGTTCATCATCTTGTGTATTTGAATGATTTATTTGAAAAAAAATCAATAACTAATGAAATTATGCAGGAAATATTTCAATAATATAAGTGAAATTCATACCTATCATACCTTTATTAATTCTCAAATTGCTTTAGGAACAGTTCCTGCTACACCAGAAAACATATTTAACTCGCTTCGTTTCATTTTTGAAGGCCAGAAGAATTTCATTTTGAGGAACAATCCTCAATTGGACAGCGGCTTTGGTAGAAATCAAACTTAGGCATCGTCTTCCTGCTTGTTAAATCTTCTAGAACGGATAAAATTCAGGTTTTTGCGAGTATTTCCTGTATTTCTCTGGAATTATACCGATGAAGGTGTAAAATAATTTAACGTATTTTTACTGGGCTTCATAATGTCTTGTGTTTATTTGTATAACTTGTATTTTATGTTTAAACAACTAACACTTGTACAAGTATTGATTGAAAGAGATATCGGCTTTTTTTAAATATGTATACTAATGACAAATTATCATGAAAGCTTTGGTTTAGGTATGAATCTTACAATCTAAAAATTATAACAAAAGTTTGATAATGCTCTGGAAACTAAATTTTTTCAGCTTTTGTTTACAGCGAATTTTTTTTCCTTTTCTTTTTAAATAAGACATGAAAACCAAATAATATGCCTGCGATGATGGTATAATAACTAGAATCCCTAGATGAGTAAAAATTTGCAACTAAATTAATTTTCAAAATCAACTTATTTGTTCCTAACTTTTGCATGTATTCTTTACATTTCAAGGTAACATTTCCTTGAAATATGAAAAATACATTTTGATAAAAATCAAAGGATAATATTTTTGGTCCAATTTGATCCAAGATTTGTTTGTGTAAAGTAAAGCAGGTAAGCTGATTTTAATTTGGTGCATATCACCTTGCTTTGTATTGTGAAACGACAAGTCCAGAATCTAAGCAGCAATCCATAAAATCGATATTGAAGCAACCGATTTCAATATACTGAAAACATTCGCACTGCTCTTGCCTTCTCATAAGAAACTCAGTATTCTATTAAGGAATTAAAAAAAATTATCATTTTATCACAATATTAATCATTAAAATATAGTATTTAAATACAAGCTAGAATGGAACTTTTCTCTCTAAATTAAGAGTGATTTCTTTCTTTTTGACTCATAATTTATATCAAATGGCTTTTGCAGCATACAGTCGTCACCGCGGTGTATTGTGTTGATCACAAGGCATACGGCCCTTGACTACAAGGCGCACCGCGGTGCCCGGGTTCGATTCACGGCCGCTCGTCGAGCGGGGCTGGAATGTTGTTCTGGTTGGCTGCAAGAGATTGTTCTTGTAGAAATAAGTATATCAGTAATATGTATCAATTATATACATTAAAGTACATAAACAAGTAAACAAACAAAATTCTGACAATATTTCGAAAGGCGTTATTTTATGAAAAAAAATAAGAAAATTGTCTGTCCTTGCCGGTAATTACTATTTATCTCGATGGTGTTTTAAAATTACGTTGATAGTGATACTGCTTGAAATATTCCAAATAATATTTAAATTATTATGCGAACGATAACAACCGTATTATTGATTTCAAGCTGAGGTATAATTTGAAATTTTCATAATACGTGGTATCTTAGATAATAATCTGATATTGTTAAATAAAACCCCACAATCAAATAAATCCGATCCTAAATTTGGAGTAATATTTAAGAGAGAAACTGTCACGTGATAATATTTTAATTACTCTGAAACACTACGGTGTAAATTAATTACATGTCCATTCCTTCAATCATTTCTTTTCCACAGAAAACAATATTATATATTAAACCATTTAAAACGATACATTCCTCCAAAACCACGATCTATGGAAAAAAAGTGAAACGATTATTATCGATGATACAAATAATAAGTTCCCCGTGACTAATGGGCAGGTTCCCCTTTGACAATTGTTCCTTTTGTTTATGGTTTCTTCAATTTATTTTGCGATTTTTAATTTACTTTTCAAGCTCCGGACATTGGCAGCGTTAATTTACATTACGAATCGCTGGAGTTTAGATGTTTTAATGAAGCTCTCACTGCTAAGTATAAATGAGTTACTTAAAGATAATTTAGTTTGGTTTTGGAAGATTCTGTTTAAAAACACTTGAAGAAATATTGTTTCTTTCGAATATATTCGTATGTGTATTCCTTTTTAATTTGCAGCTGAGTATTTTGGATAGTACAAGTAAATTATTTTCAGTAAAGCAGCGACGGGGTTTTGTTTTTTATTATGCTACGCTGCATGAATATATGATATTTTCAATCTTTACAATTTGTATTCAAAGGTGAAAAATAATATTATCTACATGCGGATTAATTTTGAACTCTTTCTTTATAATTTATTTTACCTTTAAGATTACTCAGTTCGTTAAAAATTAAAACCTCATTGTTTATAGGATTGCTTTTGCATTTTATCAGATCGTCCAATTCGTCAATGAATATGTTACAGTTAATAACATAAATTTTTTTATCATTTTATGCTTCATTTGCAATTTAATAAATCCTTGAACAAAAAAAAAAACATTTCACAAATTAAGCTGTCCATATTTCCACTAGTTTATATTCAAAATTTTTATCGAAATTAAATATATGGTGAAAATTTAAGGATGTTTATTATTTAATTGTCACTTCTGTTATTTTTTTCTTCGTAAAACTAAAATATCTTCTAAGTTAAGCATTGATATCATCTCTCTCAAGTCATGATGAACAGTGATAAAAAATTATATGGAAGTATCTAGTTTGTATGGAATTTCCATACAAACTTAGGCACATACAAGTTTTAACCTTCTGTGAACCCGATGGTGTCTCGGAAAACCGAACCGTTTTCAAAACTTCATAACTTTTGTAAAAGGTACATTAGCTATCTCAAATTATTAGTAACTAAAGTTGGATATTTTCGTCGCTGATAACCACTTAATTATTAGTATGTTGCGCTATCACGTGCGAATAGGGCGTGTTTACGTGAATGCTGGACATTACAGACCCCCACCAGGCTCAGGGCGTTGTAAAATTATAAGATTTCTTTGTTTTTTTTGTCAGTATTACTGATTTTATTTATTTGCAATTGTTTCAGTAGATATGTAATTGGAATTCTTATATAATAATAATGAGTCGGTTGCTAAGAAATTATGAAATAGGATGATTAAGATTGAAAGTGATGAATAAGATCAAGTATTTATGCTGCGATGATAGTAAACCAGTTCAAAAGATTCCTAATATTAATTGAAGGTGTACTTTTGTATTCGTAACAAAGAACCTAAGACTACATGTTTGCAAAGGATATCCCAGGCCCATTTGCATGGAACATGCAAAATTAGTTTGTGGGATATGCTTTAATTTATGATCAAAATTTTAACTGAGGAAGACAAATTTTAATGACTGAATAGGTAAAAATCATTCTTTAAGATTTGAAGCCAAAACAATTTTAAGTCATGTTTTTTCAAAAAAAGGAATGTTCATTTTTGTTATATGATTGAACATTTTACACAAGATACGTTATTGTTCTGGTTTAAATAATCCAATAATAACCCTATTATATAGTCTGATATATACTATTTCCATGATTTTTAAAATAAGTCATTAAACATTAAACACCAGGCTCACGGCATAATTTTATTCACCAGGTTTACAGAGAGTTGAAGGAAATATTATTATCTAAGAGGTAAATATCGTTGATTGTTGATATAAAATAACGTGCCCATTATTTAAACTTCTTTTTTATTTTGCGTGTGTCCGACCTTATTAATATTGCTAAAATTAAAAGTAACATTTTCCGTTTATTGATTGTCAAATCATTCAATACAGAACATAGGTCGTTTCACTTCAAATTATGAACCTAGACTCGTTTCATAGCCGATTGTACAATATTTAGCGGTCAATATAGTAGCTTAGATAAATTTAAGCAGCTTAGATAAATTTAAGCTTTGTCGCCAATATGCTCTAGCAGTTAGACAACTACAATGAGTGAGCGTTTTCTGTGGAGAATTTACAGATCTTGAAGGGTACGGACAAGTGCATAAGTAATGAAAAGAATGCCGGCCAGTACGCAACCGCATTTATAAGAGTTGCTAAGATAAAGCTAAATCCGCGCTCATAATAGACATGTCGTTATTCGTGCAAATAAATAAGCAATATAATGAGCTGTGGTTGAAATTGAAAAATATGTTCAACAACTCAGAATTTTCGAGAGGCATCACTTTATTCAATATCTTATTTCAATAAAACTGGAAACGTACGATTTCAGGACGAATTATATCACGCAATTGGTGGAAATAGTCAAAAACGCAAAGGCTCAATAGTATACAATTCAATATTAATGATGAATGGATAAGCTCTTTACGTTTAGCCGGATTATCAGATCGTTTATGTCTATGATAATTGCAATCGAATATTTGGAAATTCCAATAAGCGCGGATGCGGTTAAATCAACAAATTAAGAGGAGTTTAACAGTGTTTAAGTATGAATGTATGTATTAAAAAAGCTCTTGGAACAATTTCTTTAAATCAGGAAAATTACATAAATCAACTGTTGCATAATTTTAATACGGCTAGTATTCCCATAGAAAGTAAATTAAATATAAATAAATATAAAACTTGTATCGGCCAGGTACCTTATCAGCAGTTAATTGGCAGCTTAATGTAATTGGCAATATTAACTAGACCTGATATCTCTTATTCAACGGGCCATCTTAGCCAATTCAATAATTGTTATAATATTAAAAATACGTCTTGTGCTAAATGCATATTAATATATTTAAAGGATGCAAAAATGTTGGCTTAATGTATAGCAGAAATAGTAATTCTGAATTAGTTAAAAATAGTAATTTTGATTAAGTGAGTGATGTAACTGATAGTGATATACTGGCTTGGATTTAATTTTGTCAGGAAATGTAATCTCGTGGGAATCAAAGAAACATAATACTGTATTGGGGTGATTTATTTAGTACTGAGGCGGAATATATGGCCACAGAAAGAAGGGAAGTCGTATATTTATGCGAGTTATTTTATGAAATAACTAGTAAACTTTGTATTATATCTATGCACAATGATAACCAAAACGCTTTGGAGTTATGTGTAAATTGTGTTTTCCATAAATGTACTAAATACATTGATGTAAAATATCCTTTTTGCAGAAATTGTGTGCCCTATATCTTAATTGATATTCAATATCGGCCAAATGGTCAAATGGTAACAGACTTGATCGCTAAAGGTTTGAATAATGTCAAACATAATTATTTATGAAGGTCTTAGGCATTTATATAGTATTTTAGATTAATTTTATGCTTATTAGATGTAGTGGGGTGTTGATTATTAACATCTAATAATTGCGCTTTACTTATGCACCGCAATCCAGATTAATTTTAAAATTTTTCATAAAAAACAACTAATAATTTTAATATACTCATAATTAATTTAAGATAGAATGATGAAATTGATGTAAATTTATTTTCGTATTATATGGCTTTTTTAATTTTCGTTTTTCTAAGACGTATTTTTTCTTAAAATTGATAAGTATTGTGACATTCAGTATTATGTTTAAGCTCCCATCTTTTCACGTCATCTTCTCTCTTTCTATGTAAGTGATGGAAAGTCATGGGTCTTTTTGTAATATATTTTTGGTTAAATAACTAATATAAAAAATTTAAAAATTGTGTACATTATTCATTTCTTATAAATTCCATGATCAAATTATGAACTTAAACAAAGTGTGAAAGAATATCACAACAAGCAGTTAAATAAAAGCATATATGAACAACAACCAACGGGTAACAAATATGGTAACAATAACAAAGGAGACAGGAACACATAGTACTTGAAATAAATATAATTATAACTTGTGATTAGTCATAAACCACCTAGAAACGCCATAAGTAGCAAAAAGAGTATCAATAAATAATGGAATAGAAAAATATCCCGGCTGCTTGCATCCATAAATATTGCATTAATTTCAATACTGCTATTAATTTGTGTTCACGAAAAACAGGTGAACACATTTGTATCCTCAAAATTTGTTTAAGAATATCTTTGAGTATTATTATTACTACGTCAATATAATTTACTACGTCAATATGCTAGATTCTGCATAAACGGTTTACTATAATAACTGATAAAAACGATGGGACCAACGAGAAAACGAACGGTCAATCCGTTCGTCTCATCGTTGGTTCCATTATTACTATAATTTATTAACAATTCATGTATAGAAAATATGGACCAACATAAGAACTGTGTATTCCACAGTTTTCATTCCGGTTGTCCTGCTGCAGAAGATATACACATCATATATCAGAGATAAATTCCTGATTCTGTCACTAAAGTTACTGCAGTACGATGGTTCCAATGATTCTATTAACAGAGAGTGGCAATTACCTATTAAGAGACATGCATGCCCGAATGGTTTGCTTTGATATCGATAAATTAAATAACTAATTTAAAAATAGTCCAGGCGCTCAATGCGGACTTTACCTACCGAACTCGAACGGTCTCGCAATGCAGTAGCTGAAATTGGGCCAGAAGGAATCGCTTATACCAATGCCAAATTAACTTTCAATATTAACTTCATTGCTAAAAGATTATATAATACCTTTGGTGTTTTCCAATATAAGATACCGTGGATATTCACGGGTAAATAAATGTTGGAATGTTTGGATGTTGGAAAATACCTACTAGCTATATAACTATTACCAAAACAATATAAAATACACCCAATATTTTGACCTTCTAATACATCAGAAACATTTGTAAAACTTTAGTGACGAAAACAACTTCCAAAAATTGATTACCGGTTTGCATTTCATAACTTGTGAGTTTCTATTGATTTTTCATTTCTTCCCAAATAGATGGAGGACGATAGTCGAAAATAATGGTGCATATCAATTAGTTAAACTAAAGTAAAAGACTTTTATAATTTTGTTTGTCCAAACAATCATTATTTATTAGCCAACTAAATAAAACTCACGACGCACCCCGGTTTCGCTTCATGTTACTTTTTGTTATTACTTTATTATTTTGGAGTAGTGCAATACTCCATTATATCTATTGAATATGATATCTATTGTACATGTTGCATAAGTGGTGGACGATGATGATTATAAATTTAATTTGCTCGAGTGTCTAAAATAAAATCATGCTATAGTTACTTACACCACTTTCATCTTTCTTTTGTGTGATCTATTTTTCATTCAACCTCAAAAAATAATCTGTTTAACCAGTATTTTCCTTCAAATCATTCCAATTTATATTATTGCTATCGAGATTTAAAATGCAAAAGGATAATTCAGAAAGAGTTGATTTTTTTTCTTTATTGTTGTATCTACATAAAGGTGGAAATGTTATACGTTTCGACAATTATCCTTTCGTTATTATCGTTATATATATAATATCTCTTATATTCAATTTAATTTTCATGAATTTGCTTTTTCAGATAAAGGCAATGACAACGAATTAATTTTCATTGTATTGTACTTATCTTTCCTTTTTCAATTCTTCAATAAAAATATCTCTGCAACATCGTTCTTGATTTATTTTGGTTCTTGTTTAAAATATAACAAAATATTTTACTACAATTTGGAAAAATTATACATCACCTACTTTCTTCACTTATAAAATTCTGGATTAATATTACATTATTTTATTTTTCAATTAATATACGAAGCCACGATATTAGGTAAATACTGTCACGTAAAACATAACACGATTAAAAATCAATCAAATACATTCAAGAAGTTCGATCCCGGCAAAGAGTTCATGACTACTGGATAAATATCATTAAATTTGGTGAACTAAAAGCAATATAGAAAGCGAATTTATCTAAAAATTTAATATAGAGTTAAGCAAGCAGCAAAGTTTAAGTTTAGTGTTAAAATAATATTGAGATATGTATGTCAATTTGCTAAAACAAAAAAAGCCCTGAGGATTGGATATTACATGAGTTGCAAGAACATCAGCAAGAAAAATGAAATGGCACTTGGAACATAAAATGAAAAAAATCGAATGCAATTTTTTGAAAAAGTGATAACTCTGTTAAAGTATTAGTAGATATGATCGATAGGTGTACGAGATCAGCACATAACATGACATAAAACTTAACATTGCCACACCACATGGTAACAAATATGTAACACAGACCGCAACACTGAACTTACAGGAAGTTCAGCGTGTGCATGAAATGTTTCCAACTACCAGAAGTTAGTCCATTCTACCACATTCTACAAGTCGGAAAACGATGCTTGACCTCGGTTTCCATCAACCACTATCCAACTGAGGAATAGTGCATCACGTGCTGACCGATACGAATGGAATGTATTTTTCGATATTTGAAAAGCTTAAACTGGAAAAATTCAAGACAATTATTTTGAAAAGTCGTGTAAACATATTAATTTACATACCAAATAATTTATATTTCCTTACAAAATATGTGATGGCATTCAATCGGGACTAAGAGTTTCATAATATTTAAACACTATTGGCAAATAGACAGAGAGTTTAATGAATAATTTAAGACGATGGAGAGGTACGTTGTAAAGTTAGTTATTTAAACCCAATAATTTAAATTTAGTTACAATAAACTTACGTTTCTGAAAATGTGTAGGAGATATCAAGCATAATTGTTCGAGTGGCTAATACCTACTAGGGTAGTAGTGTCCACACTTTATCCAAACAGCTAAATATAAATATTATTTAGACCAACTGAACATATAACCTAGTACTCGTCGTGAAACTTGACTCAATTTTGCATATAGTTATTTATATTAAACTGATTCTATTTACATTAATTTTTTCATTCGGATACAATTATAGTAAAGACGATAAATATTGTTTTTAATCGAACATTTCGTCCGTATAGACAATTGTCGTTATGTGTGCTTAGGCTTGAGATGTATTAAGAATAATGTTTGAAATTTATAAAAAAATAGTTTCATAGTTTTTGTATGGAAAAAATTAATATGTAAAACTAATTTTCCTTGCAGAATATCAGCTTATTTCACACATATTATGTTCCCCACATACAGAAAAAATTAAGAGCAGACTATAAAAAAAATATTTCAATAAGTGTTTTCTTTTTGACGCATACTTTGTCTAGGCATCGAGCAGGTATCAGCCAGATATAAATAAAGCACAATATTTTATATTATTATTTGGTGGTATGAGAATAACATTTTTGATTATGAATTATTTCAAATTCGCGAATTCATCCTGTGGGTTTGCTAAATTCGCCATTTTGAAAATGCGAACATTATTATATATCAAGGGGAAGGGGAAGGGGAAGGGGAAGGGGAAGGGGAAGGGGAAGGGGAAGGGGAAGGGGAAGGGGAAGGGGAAGGGGAAGGGGAAGGGGAAGGGGAAGGGGAAGGGGAAGGGGAAGGGGAAGGGGAAGGGGAAGGGGAAGGGGAAGGGGAAGGGGAAGGGGAAGGGGAAGGGGAAGGGGAAGGGGAAGGGGAAGGGGAAGGGGAAGGGGAAGGGGAAGGGGAAGGGGAAGGGGAAGGGGAAGGGGAAGGGGAAGGGGAAGGGGAAGGGGAAGGGGAAGGGGAAGGGGAAGGGGAAGGGGAAGGGGAAGGGGAAGGGGAAGGGGAAGGGGAAGGGGAAGGGGAAGGGGAAGGGGAAGGGGAAGGGGAAGGGGAAGGGGAAGGGGAAGGGGAAGGGGAAGGGGAAGGGGAAGGGGAAGGGGAAGGGGAAGGGGAAGGGGAAGGGGAAGGGGAAGGGGAAGGGGAAGGGGAAGGGGAAGGGGAAGGGGAAGGGGAAGGGGAAGGGGAAGGGGAAGGGGAAGGGGAAGGGGAAGGGGAAGGGGAAGGGGAAGGGGAAGGGGAAGGGGAAGGGGAAGGGGAAGGGGAAGGGGAAGGGGAAGGGGAAGGGGAAGGGGAAGGGAAGGGGAAGGGGAAGGGGAAGGGGAAGGGGAAGGGGAAGGGGAAGGGGAAGGGGAAGGGGAAGGGGAAGGGGAAGGGGAAGGGGAAGGGGAAGGGGAAGGGGAAGGGGAAGGGGAAGGGGAAGGGGAAGGGGAAGGGGAAGGGGAAGGGGAAGGGGAAGGGGCATAGCGAGAGTTTGCTTTGTTCTCAGCGTTGTACGTGTGTTAATACCTGTTTATGAGCGCATGCGTAGTACAAAGCTTGAGAAAAGGCATCACACAACCGTGGTGTTTTGTATACGTGTACGTATTATACGTTTGTAGAGTTTTTTCATCATTTTTATAATAAAATTCTTCATCATTTTCATAATAAAAATTAAATAAGAGGTTAATTTAATTATAAAATCAGATGAAATGTATCAATTTTATTTACATATTATTAATTATAAATACTTTTCTAATTATTTTAGTTTTTATTAAGATTAAAAATTGATATTAAACTTAAAAATTAAAATTTAAAATGTTTGAAGGTTTCACTTCTAACACGTGTGAATTGCACACATGTTTATTTTTTTTCTTTTTTTTTCTTCGGAATGTAGCTGATGTTAAATATATTGAATTAATTTTTACAGAATAATATTTGAATTTTAAAATCATAAAACAAAAATTTACAACACATCAAGGTCTCATTTTTTTTATATACACGTTCATAGTTTAAATTAATCGTATTATAAATACATGCATTGTTATAATAGACGTTACACCGGTTCCGATGAATTTATAAAGAAAATACGTCGTAAGAAAATTGCATTAAAACATTGAATATTATTCAAAGTTATGTACAATGTATACCCCGCTTCTTCAATTTTTCCGCCATTTGTCAGAAAAATTACTTAGCCGGTATTTGTCATTAAAAATTACAAAGATATAAAATGATGACGGCAACATGACAGCATACATTTTTTTTCGTACTACGTCAAAATAATATTGAAATGTGATTCTCAAAAACAACATTACCGGAGAAAATTTATGCACAGTAAAACCAGGAAATGTAATTAAAGCCCATGAAAACTTATAATTAAAGTCCATGAAACAAAGAAAACTATAAGTGCAAATTCCATATAATTTTGAACATTGTGTCCATATGAGCGTTTTATATAAGCGTTTTATATCCATGAATGTTAATTCTTAGACAATATTCCCTGGTGTTTTATGATACTTAAATTAGGCAATTAATTTTCAACTTAAACAGCGATATTTATGAAAACTTTCTTATCCTTTTCCACTCGGATCATTCTCCAATTATCTTGATCCACAGATCATACCCAAACTCTGAGCTGAAATATTTTCTTCTCCTTTTTCTTATTGATCTTTAGCCACTGCGAGGTATCCCAGTTTGTTAACTATTATCCATTTTCATGCCTTTTTCTTATACGCTCAATATTTTAAAGCTTCATCCTTTGAAATATTTGGGTAACTTGTCAAATATGTAAGTTACAACACAAAGTTTTTACGATGCAGGTTAAATTTTTAGAACTTTACTCTTTCAAAAACGTACTACCTAAATTCAAACAAAAAATATATGATTTGAAAGGAATCAAACCGAATGTTGCAATAAAAGATTAGAACTGGTATTTAACTGTCATTTTGTGCTTAGGGTTAAACAAAAATTCCGTCAACCATAAAAAGACAACGTTCAACCTACACAATTTATATATCCAAACTCTTAACTGAGGTTTGAGCATAAATGGTTAGTAGTATCAGTTTACGCCATAGCCTAACCGTTTGAGTGCCGACGAGCGCCATCGCGTTCGTGCGCCTACTAACTAAATTGGCCTACTCACGAAATCAGTTGCTGTTTAGCACGCAGTAAGGGAGGTCGCTCGCACGCATCGCTAATTTTTTATCTTTCTACGCGTTACATAAAGTTCAAATTATATTATTATTAGTAACTACAATATAAAAAGGATCCAGGAAAAGAACATTTTTAACCCATAATGTGGAATACGAAAATAATTCGAGTGAAAATGATCGTTTTTCAAGTTGCGAAGAAAGTGATAGTGAGAGTGACATTGTGATGCGCTCTCAATTTGGCGTAATGCAAATTTTGAGTGATAGTGATAATAGTGACGATAACAATTATTTTACTGATACAAAGGATGTACGGGACTGCGAAAATACGATGTGACCTTGATTTCAGTTTTTGGTATAATTTTTGTACGCAATATATATATTTCCATAATTTTCTTTGTATTTTATTATCCTTGTATAAGTTTTTATTATGAAAACACCGAAAAAATTATTAAAATTGGATAATTTTTGGCAGAGATACAGTTTTTTTCGAGACAAGGGTAAATGACATCAAAAACAAAAGATTTCTTTGGCATTTTTAAGTATATATGAGAAAAAAACCATGGCACTAAAATGGCTAAAGTAATAGGTGAAACTAAAAGAGAATTCACCGCTGACTTACAGAATATTTGAATCAATAATCAATCTCAAATTTCAGTATTAAGCCAAGGAAAAGGACTATAGTAAAAAATTGCATTAAAGTAAATAAGTAACTACGTTGGTATTCCCTTGTCAAGAAAGCAGTAAATATGCGTAATATAATAAAAATAATGTTTTTTTTCTTAAATCAGACTGTAAATGGCAAGAGTAAAATTGGAATAATTAGTTTAAATAACAAATTCAGTAAATATTATTTACGATATTACGACCTGAAAGTGACTGATAAACAAAGAGTGGCATCACATCTTTTGTAATGATATGTACTTTTTGTCTCATTAGATTTTATTTTAAATACGAAAAAGATAGCAAAATTTATTGCAGTATATATGTAGGACGTATTATATAATTATATGCTTGTTCAACTTGGTATGTATATTATACAAAAAAACTACTGGAGCGACAATTCACAATTGTATCTTTATTCTGTTGCATATCAATTGAAGCTAATTATAATTTTAAGATGTGACTCGTTCATATCAATAACTCTATGTTTGATTCCAAACTAATACGTCATACGATCGAAAAAAACGTCTTCTTTTGCATCCACTTAAGTCAAACTTATAGTTGATATATTTTCCATTTCACAACGTTACACTACCCTTTTGCATATTATGGGTACTACGTTAAAAATTACTTTGTTATTCTCTTTTCATAAAAGGCGCTCTGAATTTCGCTATCCAAAATTTGAATAACTGAATACTGGGCTCATTATTTCTGGATGGACTGGATTTCAAAATTATTACAAAATTTTCGTCGTGCCTCATAAACAGAAAAACTGTTGCAGAAATACGCTTCCACAGCGTAAGTGTAGTATGCAAAAGACCGCTGCGATACGGTGACTAAAAAATCCGAGACAATAAGCTATTGAACCCCGTCCCTCCCCTCTCGCTAGCCTCGTTGCTTGCTGAGCTCTTCGAGTTTTAAATTTTAATTCGGTGTTGAGACACCCATTTAAGGCAGTGTCATGACTTGAGCAGTCTTGCACAAATTAAACCACACACATTTAGGTACACAAAAACTAGCCCGGAACTAAACAAATTTATTAAAGTACTGAAGAAATTATATGAAAGTAACACTATTATAAACGTTATTAAAAATATTATTCATTATTAATGTCTATTTAAAAACATTGTCCTATATTGTTTAATATGCATAGGTCTTAAGTTTATCATGAATATTCTATTTTCAAGATACGTTATCTAATATTATGCATATGTATGCTCTTTTCCAGATAAGTATTTTTTCATTTTTAATTTATCAAGATATCCTCCAAGCACCGAATAATATTTAAGATACAAATTTACATCCGATATTGACGGTATAAGACTACCAATAAAAGTCCGAAACAAAATAAAATTAAAAGAACACAAAAAACACGAGCAGTAATCAAAGCGAGAATTCGTCCATTGGTCACGGAAAATTGTTCCTTTTGATTAATAATCATAACTACAGAGCGCTCTGCAATAGCGGACGACAGATTTAAAATGATGTGCCGTTTGTCAGTTTCAAATAAAAAAGTTTCATTTATTTCTTATTTAAATGAGTAAATGATTATTGTCTTCTTCCGTAATGTTTGTAAAGTAATTTATATATTAAAAGTTCGGTATAGCCTAGGTATTAAAATTTTCACTTACTTACATAACTGTCCACTTTGATGAAGGTTGTCTCAAAGATGAGGATTTTTTTTTTATTTAATCATAAACATAATGCAAAATATATGAAAAGTGAACGTATTGTTAAAAAATTGGCTATAAACCGCTTAATTAAAATTATTGTTGGAACCGATTTAACTTAAAACGTACCGTCAAAGTTGCAGCTGAGTAAAATATTGTGCACAGAATGACATGTATTGGAGCCATTAATACACTCTTTTAGGACATTCTATTTTTTGTATAATTTTCTACTCATCCGTAAAACAGATCATTCATAAAGTAATAAATCATGGTAATGACACGTATCAATTTTTTGTAGTTCTAACTTTTCTCAGCAGAAGGCAATAGGGATATTTAATTTTAATATTCGATATACCCATTCTGTAATCAATATATTTACGTTTGAATATTTTTAATACAGAAAATTTAATAATTTTTTTGTGATTAATATAACTATTATTAAAGTTTTTATTTTTTTTGTTACTAAAATTTGAATTCTTTAACTGTGGATAAGTTACTAAGCTATAAACCGTAAGCTATTTAGTACAACCAATGACACATTATGTAACAAAATTATAGAGATGTGAAATAATTGGGTACATGGTTTCATTTTTCTATAAGGTTTATTTCTTGTTGTATCGTGTATTGAAGCATGAAGATAAATTATTGTTTAGGGTGTATAATACGGTTAGAAAAAACCTCACTTAAACACAACTGCTGGGTAAACAAATTTAAATTCCGTGACACGTGACTATTAGTGAACACTTTGCTAGGCTACTCACAATATCTCAATATACCACCAGGCCTAACAAAAAGCGAACGTAAACGTTGTAAAAATTTACTTCGTGAAGTTACATATTGCACACAGGGATTTTATTTCTCTTTTCTCCGGACATTCGTTTTAATGGTAAATCCGCAGTCTCGTTATTTCCACTGGGTTTTCAAACATTATATTCGGCGAAAATATACAGGTAAATAATAAATCAATATCGTCTCGAGTATCGATGGTCATTTAAATAATGAAACTTATTTCACTGGATTGGCCCGAAGATAATGAAATTAATGAATCTAGGTATCGAGGCAACAAAATACTGTATACTATTGTAATAAAATCCAAAGCAAGCAATCTTTATAGTAAAATATTAAAAGAAAAAATATTTCGTTTGATCGATGACAGAATGACTGAAATTACAGGCAGCTTTGCCCACTAGAAGGAAATTTATTTAGCGTTTTTTCTCTTTTTTTATAGCTGTATTTGACGCTGACGATAAAGAAGAGTCGAGTTCTTTCAGCATCAAAATAAAGAAAATTAAGTGAAGTTTCCAATTATATCTTTTTTAATTAAATGATCCCAACTTTAATACAAGTTTCTAAATTAAAAATAATATTTCTCTCACCATGACAATAAAAAAGTAAAACTGATGATTTTAGCTTTCTTGAACATTTTCCTTATAAAAGTAAATTTAACATCTATTATTCTATCAAAAGCCACGAAAACGCAAACACAAAAACTTAATTATGACGTTACCAAAAAAATTATGTGATAAACAATACACTATGTTCTTTGATATACCCGCTTTCAGTGCCGTGTTTACATAATTTATTTCTACATACACTTCAAAGCACAACTATAGTATTACATGACACGTAATAACGTACGAACAATCTCGGAAGTACTCCCCGATAGCCTCAACAATAGTCTTGAAAATGAGATGAAAAAGTAAGAGCGATCGAAGTATTATCTCTCTTAACTCACTATTAATAACAAATAATTTACATTTTGCCATTTTAAGCACCATTCATAATTTCGTCTTGGCTCAGGTAACCATATAAATTAAAAAGTATAGAGAAAAAAAGTAATATTCTCACATTGCCTTTTTATTAATAAATAAGGCATTTATTAGGGGATGCCGACGGTTAGGGGACAGCAGACGAATACGCTTACAATAATTACTATTTTATATTATTGATGTTATTTTATTACAGAGTATCATTTATGTAAACACTTCTGCATTAACTTTATTGTGGAGTTGCTTGTTAAAATGAAAAGAGTAGTTTTATTTGTAGATGTCTTAACAAATGTAACACTTGTTAGAACGTTTTGAATAGGAGAGAGGTACGTGCGTATTTGAGTAATATAAATTAGGATAGTACTGTTTTAGAATAATTACTTTTATCGAAATATCCAGTAAAATTTTAATCCTTTTTTTGAAGTTTTTTTGACACGTGAATAACCAATAACACAAAGGCATCTGATGGCAATTTTTCGTATTTCTTACATAACCTGCATACATGATACTGCGCACGTACTTTTGAGTATTTATAATTAAAATACTACATGTCCGTTCCGGATTTTCGCTGACAAAAAACTTATAATACAATTATGGAGTATTTCTGCTGTATCCCAACGGCTTCCACTAATATTATAAATCGCCATGTAGGCCTATTGCAATGGAACGTCTGGTACATAGTCCATGGATCTGGCTTATACCCTATCCATGTCCATGGATCTGGCTTATACATTACACGCCTATCCTAAAACTGGTAGTAGGAGATTATTTCCGAGTAATAAGATTTTCCAATTGATTATGAACACTCACACCTAAAACACAATTTTACACACAATTACCACAGTACTCACTATTGATCATAAAAATAGTATGAAAATCTTAGGAAGTTTACAGGAAAGAGTTCGCGAAGTCGAATTTAAGTCAATGTGTGAAGTGTTGTGATGAATGATCATTTAGTGAGATCCCACTTTCTGCCTCAGAACCTATATGAGGAAAATTATGATCTTAAAAAAAATTAACTGATTTGATGGAAGATCTTCCACGGACTGTATTAAAAATATGATATTTCAGCATAATAGCGGAGTACTTTTGTTTGCCCTTGATAATTATCAGGAATGATTGTGAATGATATTTATCCGAAATATTGAATCGGTAGGGTAGGATCAATACTTTGAGCAATCCTCAAAAGGTTCTGACATAAGGCCATGTATTTTTAAATTTGGGACCAAGAAAATCTTATCAGCTACTTTTATTGAACGACATGGAATTTTCGCGGCTTCGGTACCTTATTAGAAAGACCATGAAAAGGTATATTTTTGAATCTAATTTTACGGAAAAGTATATTGGAGACAAGGAATGTCGACTACTAAGCTTTGTTTCAATCTTTTTATTATTAAAGTAAAATCAATATTATTCATATTTTAATGATTCAAGAACAAAAGAACTTGTTTCAAAGCATTTTAATGCAGCTGCCTGTGGTTGGTTGGTGAAATCAAATTATCCATTCGCTTTTGTTTGTTTAATATTAATTCAGATTCTTTATAATTATTCCACGCATTTGTTATTACAAATAAAAATTAACTTTATTTATTAACTTTTGAATACCACAAAGGATAATTAGACGATTTTAAAAGCCCAGCAAAATAATTTTAAAGAAACAAACAAAACGGAGAGTGATCAAAACGGCAATCTATCCATTAGTCACGGAAGAGCGCTCCTTTTGATTAACGAATATAATTGTGAACTGCTTCGTTTCAGCGAACTACAGGTTTGAAAGGAATCGTTGTCTGTTAGCAATGAATGGGGATGTATTTTGTATTCACTTTTGGAAAACGCAAATGGTCGTTGTTTTGCTGTCCTGTGCCTGTCAACTTGTTCTTACTTACTTAAAAAATATTTTAAATCAGTAAAAAATTGCGACGGTATAGCTTTGTCTTGTTAATACCATTATTATAAATGTGTTTTGTTATCAATATTCCTGTTTAAAATTCTATGTTTCTTTCCACCACAGAACTGTAGTTGCCATCGATAAGACACCTAAGGTAAGGCACACTAATGCTTTAGTAGTAGCAAAAAAATTAGTTCGTATCAGTTTTGAGTAACTTTATAAAATTAATACAGTATTGTATTAAAAAGTATATAAAACGTCAGGAGCTGTCATTGTTGTTTAATTCGCTCCAGTTAGAGATGAAAATTTTAATTGTTTTCTCTGAATATCTGGATAAGAAAGTTCATTTGCTTTTTGTTCTGTTTGGTTAAATCCTTATTCTAACTTTCACATATCGTGTAAAATATTATTAGAAAAAGCAAGTAATATAGTGTTCAAAATATTTGCTTTAACTAATTAAAATTGTTATTGACATATTAGTAAAAATTTAAAAAAATGTTATCCTCCTATATCCAATATTGATATAATCCCAATATATATATATATATATATATATATATATATGTATATATACATATATATATATATATATATATATATATATATATATAAAAAAAAAATATTAATATTGGTAAATAACTCGGGTCTCTAGATCATTTTAAAAAACGTCCAAATTTAACTCAATTACGTAATTTGACAAAAAATTCTCATAACGAGCAAATAAAATTTATTTTCTACACTCGCAAAAATTAATCAGAAGAGAATCTGCTGTCGTAATGAAGTCTGCGGAATAATGCAACAAATCATATTACGTGGATATCTTTAGTCATATCTCTATATAACCTGTATAGAGAAACAAGTCAAACCAAACCTATAGTGCACTACAAAAAGCTGAAACGAGTGAACTTTGTTAGAAATGTTCCGTAATAAGTTCGTCGTGGTTTCCCAATAAGTGACTCTGCCAAGCTTTCTGCTCGAGAATTAATGAAAAGCTTAAATGAATGTAATGTACAATTTAGTCTTTGATTTATGTCCAATTTATATGCTGCATACATTTATGTGAACATATAATTTCGTGTAATTTCACGGTTTTAATTATATTTCAAAACGATTTTGCTTTATTGTCCGATTTTTACTTATTTTTTCGATTTGAATTTCCAATATTTTAGCTTTCATTCAAAAATATAAAATCCACTTATTAGTTTTTAATATAGATACCAAATAGCTATTAAAGCAAGGGTTCTGTCATTTCCCATTTTTCTTACTACGCTATGTTTCAAAAAAGAATGAAAATTTTACTGTCCGTTTGATATTTGTAAGGTAACTCATTATACAAAATGGGCATTATTCTATTTAAAATCAATCGATAACAAGCAGGTTACTAATTTATATAGTTTTGCTAAAAACTCTTGTCGAGGTTTTTCTCGTATTTGTTTTTATTTAAACATCTGAATATAAAATGAAAATAGTTTTTTTTTTAATTTTTTGTTTGAAATCAGGAACAATAGTTAAACAAGACAGTCGATTACATTTAATGCTTTAAATAAAAAAGTCTTTCCTACATAAAAAGAAATAATTTTCGCTTTGAACATGAAGTGAGTTTTTTACAATAGTTCGGTGAAATAAAAATACTGTTTTCAATGAATTTATTCTAGCACGATACCCTCTTTTATACAAAAAATTGTTTGATGATCGTATCTTTTTTTCAGAAAACAATTTTTTTTTATTATGACCTGTGTAGATGATTATGTGTATGTATTTTCAGTTTGGCAAATTATATTCAAATAGTAGTCTAATCTATACAGAATTAGTTTTTATACGTTTTATTTCGTAATAACTTATATACACAAATAGAATATAATATACGTTGCTTCCATATATTGTAAACCAATAGAGTGACCAATATTTTCTAAGCTTATTACATTATTTTAAATGAAAATTTAGAAAATGCTAAATTCATGAATTCATATTGACATCTGACTGAATTGTATGAGGCCATTGGGGTAATTTTCCTGGAAAATGCCAGTAGGGAAAGAATGCTAAATATTTTTTGGTATATTAGAAAACACATACCAACGGCATATAATTAAATTCAAAAATAATAAATAAACGGATTAAATTTAAGTCTTACTTTTAGTATAAAATAAAACTCATAACACCAGTTCAACTCAACTTGACCGGTTTTTCATTTCTTTAACGAATACATGGAATGAAAATTCAGTAAAAACAGGAATATTTACTTTAAATACTATTAGTATTAATTTTAATAACATGTATTAGTATTAATAACATGTTTAAAAATCATGACTCCAGATCTTGAGAATGTAATGAAAACCCTGAGTTCAAAAATTTAGTTAAATATACGTACATCAGAATAAATGAAATGTATATGCAGGAAAAATAGTAAAGCAAAAGAAGGAACAAGTCAGTGACGTAATATTAAATTTAAATGTCACCACGCCCTCTAAAATGTTGCTGAAAAGTACCTAAAAATGTCAGCTGCCTCATCTTTATCACAACTATCTCTTTTAAAAAACTTTCTTAACTCTCCCTTTCTTTCTTTACAATATACGTGTGAGCACTACCCGGACCATACTTTTTAGTTCATCACATAAAATAAAATCCATTTTAATTTAAACGTAGTTATTTGTACTAATTATGTTACAAATGTATACATTCCCGCCAAAAATGTTTCATATATAAGATCAATGAGCGATAGATTGTCTATTTAACCGAAACGCAGCTGGTTTTAAATAAATACTCGCCTTACAAAATCTAGTATTTTGCATCAGGCTTTATTTTTGCACTTACTAAAAACAACCACATAATAATCATTATCCGCTCCTAAATGGCAAGCGTTAAGACACAAACAGAAATTGTGTGCCACGATGACGATTATCAAAGTTTGTAAATAGACTACTGCGTATTTATTAAGGTCAATGATAGAAACTCTGTAAAATATCTTTATATTAATGTATATAAAAAATGTATGTAATGTTACATCAGATGTAACTATGAAATTATCAGTAGCTTTCATCAACATTCTCGTCACACTCCGATGATGTAGTACAACAAAAAAGAGTTGCGTACGCGAATTTGATTTCAAATTTACCGCCTAAATTTTATTGTTTTTTTGACATATATGTTCTACTTTTAAAAATTTTGTCATCCACCAAACCATTATGAAAAGTGAAGTCTTGAAATTAATATTTAATGATTTGAAACGACAAACGGTAGTGAAATTAGCGAAATAATCCCTAACTAGAGCGGAATTCAATTACTTTATACTTGTAAATCATTAGCTTCTATTAATTTATCTATAATTTATTTATTCATGTAGTTTAATATATCTAATTAATACGTATGGTGAACTTATTGCTACTAGTGTAATTTTTTACACCAGCCAGAACATCAGTCCAGCCCCGCTCGATGAGTAGCCAGTAATCAAATCGTTGTCTACACGGTGAACCGCGCCGCCAAAGGCCGTATGCCTTGTGATCAACGCAACACACCACGGTGATGATACATCATGGCTTCTAAAGGCAATATATGCTTTTCTTATTCAAATTTATATCGTCAACTAAGTTATAGATATCAAATTGGCTACTATCAATATAACATAATTCGTAAGAAACTTTGTTTTCAAAATTAATACGCTCTTTACCCCATTATCATAAAATACTCAACTAATTAAAATTGATAACATTTTAATAAAATGTTGACATTAATAAAATTTACATCCTCGAATAGATCTTTTATTAAAATGTTCTTATGAATGTCGCCTTTATTGCAACAGAAATGTCACAATTACCCATAATATTATGAATAACTTCAAATGCCATATGTAACCATGGATAATAAATACATACCACAATCTTCTAGATTGCTTTAAAGCGTCATAGACCGTTATGTACATATCCATAAAAACACCAACATTCAAGTTCAAGTATCAATGTCCCTAGCAAATCATTTCTTTAACTGATTTTCAGAGTGAAATACTCTTTATAAGATCTCCACATTTGTTGAACAAACTTTCAACTTTTCCTCTTTATGTTTAAGGCAATAACATTATATTACTCAACAAAATGTCGTAGTATTCGTCCGCCTCACAAAAAATGCAAAGGAATTACGACAAACAAACAATATTGCCTCTACGTTACGTCGAAAATAAAATGTTTATTTCTTTCTACGTCGAACATGAAAGAAATATGAAATCCCTCTCATGTATGAAGAACCGCCAGTTTCACGTAGCATGCCGTAGTATTAGACATTGTCGTTACAATCGACCTTACGCTCATTGGTCACGTAAAACGTAAAAGGAAATATAACGGAGGATGGGTCGAGGCCAAGTCTCACTGTAGCCTATTTATTGACACGACTTCGTGGTAAAACGTTGGAATAATTTTTTCTAATGAATAAAGTGTGAGGAATTCATTAAGCAAATCAATTAATTCTGACTAATTAATTTAGTTACTTTTAAAGAGTATAGTCAACCGGTTTTTAAAAGGTCTTCAACTTAATTATTGCCTTTGAAGTTTGAATACTTGAACTATATTAATAGTAAAACTCTGACTACTAATTGTAAAAATTATAAATTATTTGGTTAAATAGTGATACCTAATCGATGTTTCTTGACTGAGCCTCATACAAATTATTTGTAGTTATCGTCATTATTTTGTTTGGTAAATTCATGTTGTAAGATATATATATATATATATATAATTTCGACTCATTTTTAATAAAGGATTATTTGAGCAAAATATTTTAATTAAATATCATAACCATTAGACATGCACTTAAAGCGAAATGTTTACATTTGAAACATATATAATATAAGAATAGAGCCTAAATTAACTATATTAATTTAAAAACACTTCTTTCATTTTTAAATTCACTTACACCTTTTTTAAGTAATAACGAGTTATTTTCATTTATTTGAAATAGGTCAAAAGGTACAAATATACTTTATTTAGAACATTACTCACGTTTAGGTTCAAATAATTTTATTTACGTAAAATTTAGAGAAACAAAGGTAGATATTTATATTTAAGCGATAAAATATAAAATTGTAACGTGTTAAACTGTGACTCGTTAATGTGATTTCATTGGAAAGGTTAGTTGTCTTTAACTCGTTTGAAAAAGGTTAATAATTTCTATTAGAACCATATTAATGAATTGATATCGTGGTCAAATTTTATATGTTAAAACTTCGTATTTTATTCATTAAATATAAATGTCTACTTTTTCTTTCTCTTTAAGAAAGGTTTTTCTTTTACATTAATAAACATATTCGATGTTCTAAAAAATGTAAATTTTGTTATCACGGTTGTCTTTAAAATCCAATTCAAATTTTAAAATTTGAAAATCTTTAACTGATTACTAAAGCTCGTTACATATTACATAAATACTACATGACAGGTAACACCCGTTTTTAACTTTTTAGGCATTCCCTTTCAAACATGCAAAAAAATTTAATTTTGCATATTCACAAAAAGATCATGAAAATAAAGTAGCGGCGTCTAGATCGTTGTTATTTCGTTATTTATTTATAGATTATTTATCACTGAATAACCATATTTTCTTTTAATGTCATAACCTTACTATAATATAATAAATTAATTTAATATAAACACGAACATATTCGAATATTTGTACCTTGTATTCTAATATAAAACTAAATTCAAAAAAATTAAAAGTAATTCAACATTTATGAAAAAATTTTTGTTAAATGATGAAATCGCAATAAAAAAATCCAGGTGTTACTTTAAAAAAAAAATATTCGATTTTACCCCATAAAAATATTAACTGCGAATTACCAGAAGTGACACCGCATCTTTACTTCTTGTTTTTGTTATATTTCCCTTACGCACCTTACCGTCACATCACGCCGAGATGAAGCGATTTGTATACGGCGCAATGTCGTATAAGTAACGCGCAAAGAAGAAAACAACGTGAAAATTTACCTTTCACAGCACGAGATCGCATGTGCTTCATACGGAATATGTCAGTATTTTAAGCTGGCAAATACACTAGTTGTCGAGCGGATTGCCTCATTGTGTGACGAGGAATATTCAGTATCGACTTGCTTTAAGAGTTGAGTAGGATATGGCATCGTTATACTGTGCTGGTTAAAATATTTTTGTTGTTATTGTTAATTTATTTAAATTTTGTTATGGAAATATTGCACAAGGATTAGTAATAGCAATCCTCGTGCAATATTTTCCTTTATATATATAATATAAATAGGAAAATATTGCACGAGGATTACTATTACTAATTAATAGCAATTTTTTAAAATTTTAAGTTTAATAATAGTTTATACTTTTTTATACAATTCGTTTCTCAAAATTTGTTCTTGTAATTTTTCTATTACACTTGTGTGGCAATTTTAAGGTCCACTCTAAGCATTTATGTGTGCACGTACATAGCCAATAGATATTCTAGTATGTGTGTGTTTAAAATATTATTTGACACATATTTATAATTTCTGTAATGTACTATAAAATGATAATTTCAGGTTATATATAATATAACAAACAAAACATGAAAGTTGCCCTTTTAAAATTTCAAACCCTTGCCGACATCTCTCATAGACTTTTTAATAAAATTTTAAATGCCTATTGTTTTTAACCTTTTTCTTCGGAGAGCAATCTAAAATTTAAACAACTTTCATACTGAATAATGCGTAATTTTGTTGTTTCGTTCGTCCTTTTGTTCTTCTTTTAATAATATATAGTATTATGATACAATCTATATACATGATATTTTCAAAATGGATGTTTCTGATGAAGTTATATACTATTTTACAAGAAAGCTTTAAAAAGAAATTAATCTACCTATCCAAGCATGCACAGTGGGTCAAAATACTCTGTGTGTATCAAGTTATATGTCGTTGGACGGGGCTATCACAATTAAATTTGAGGTTAGGTATTAAGACCCGTTTTTTAAATGATAGGCTTCAATTCTATGCACAATGTAACTAAGGGAAGACCTTCAATTTCTACTATCATCGCCATTAACAATTTAAAAAATTAAAGTTTTCTAATATGACTACAAAATACTAACACTAATATTACAGATTTTTACAATTTTATAAAGAAAGAACATTTTATCTAGATCAGAGCATTACACATTTAAAAGCAGTTTCCGATCTTTCTCTGAGAATATTTAATTCGTATAAATATTCAAATCCGTGTACATTTCAAAAGTCTGAAATCTGTAACCGGAAATAGATGAGACGGGAGAAAATCATTGCAATTATTTATGGAATGATGATGCAGTTCTAAGGAATGCTTCGATATTTTTATATAAAAGTAAATAATAATCATAATATTAAATATTATATCATTTATCATAAAGCAAAGTCGCAAAATTTAAAGTAACATTAATTGAATTAGTGCATTTTCCAAGTCAAACCAACGGGCGGATCAGTCTTGTTTAATTTCTACCTTTAAATTAATATCCATAATTATATTATATATATATATATATATATATATATATATATATATATATATATATATATATATATATATATATATATATATATATATATATATATATATATATATATATATATATATATATATATATATATATATATATATATATATATATATATATATATATATATATATATATATATATATATATATATACATAATTCTTTTCGCCCAAAACCATTTCCTGAATTAAGTGCGACCTTTATATGCTATATTAGATATGTGCAACAAGTTTTTATGATATTCTAAATATTGCTAGAAGGAATGGCAACATTGTTAGTTACCAACAGAATATATTACCAAAAATAAATTAAAGTCTGGTTATCTAGAAGTGCTCAATATTAAGATTTTTAAGAAAAAACTTTCTGTTTAAGTATATGTCCAAATATCAGGATATTTTGATGTATCCATCCGTATCACGAATAGTAAAATTAAGTGTGTAAAATGTTATTATTTATTATACAGGAAAAGCCGTAAACCTGCAGTACATTGATCTCTAAATTAGTACCTATTTTTTGATAACACCATAAGTGATTTTATTACACATATTTACTATACATTTTCATTTCAGGAATGCTTCAGAAATTTTGCTCTGTTTGTCATTGCGTCTTATTGGTTACATAGTTAAAATTAATGGTACTCATTAATTTACGATTGTTACAATCGTAAGTATAATGCCACTGATACAATTAAAACATGTTTATTTCATTCTATCGTATATTCATAAAAACGAGAGAAAAAAATACTTTTTGCTTACACTGTCTTATGGGATATGTACGGTAAAAATCTTTCATATCTCAAAATATGAATTTGTGAATAAAATACAATTAGTTATTATGATTTCTTGAAAGTAATGAAAAAGAGAAAACTCACTGAATCGTGTGTTAGTATTGTAATCTACAATACACCATGATCAGTATATCATATAAAACAAATTTCCTTTTTTGCTCTGAGCGCAACTTACTAATAAAGTTAATCTTTGCTAATAACCCACCTGAAGATGTTGTAATACACCGAAACCTAGGTCGTAGTAAAGAACTTAAAGAAAGTAGAAATAATACTACATCACGTAGGTTCATTTAATTGTGAATAATGAATTTCTACAGAATTACGTCAAATATATTCAATGAAGTTAATAACTTTCCATCGTTAAATTTTCTATCCCTTTATTTATAGGTGATAATTTCAATAAAGCAAATTAATGAAATTTTAAGGTTTTTCATAATTTATCTACTACGCTTTAACCTTTCAATAGAAGCATTTTTAACCAGTTAAATAAATATACATACACAATACAATAAAACTAACAGAACTACTTAAACTAACAATAAAAACTTCAAAACATTATCTTTCCTAAATATCATGTTCTGTTTTGAAAATTTTAATATAAAATACAGTATTTCTTATTTGATTGAAAAGAACATACAATCTACTCTTAAATACGTTAACAGAATTTCCATTTATTTCAATTAACAAAACAGACAATCACACATTATGTCATAAAAATTCATACTAATGAGAGTAAAGTAAATTTAGATAGGTTGTTTTATTTTTAAGGATCACTTTTAGAGTAGTTATGATATATTCATTTAATTTAACGTCATTAATTGCTGTGGTTCTTATCTTTATATATATATATATATATATATATATCTTTATATATATATATATCTTTATATATATATCTTTTTATATATATATATATATATATATATATATATATAAAAGGTTATTTTATGCATTTATATATTGTACGTTTCAGCTCATTGTTAGAAAAGCAAGTTTTTAAGTTTTTTTTAAGCTACCAATTTAAAATTAAAATGGGTGAACAAAATTTCTTGTCAACATTTTTTTATTTGGTTGATAGATTTTTCTTATGCAAATATACATACATAATTTAAATAATAAAATGAATCAGCGCGTCCTGATTAAAATAAACGTAAAACGTGTACGTACATATACGATTGACCGATTAGGAGTTCCATAAAGGACTTATGACACTGGCCGCAGAATCAAGTCAAGCATATGGTCCTATTGTGAAAATAGCTATCTGCCAATAAAAACATTTCTAAATGTGGCGCATTTACCATTAGTCATTATGGAGCTCCATAAAGAGCTATTGAACTTGACTACAGCGTCAGTTCAAATTTATTAAATTATTGTATAATTATAAGTAGTCGATAAACATACTAATTATGGAATAAATTATGAATTCATGCGATATCAAAAAGTAAGTTAAAATTGAGTTAAAATTGTTTGATCGCAGACAAAACATACAATTAACCTTGGATGTAATATTGAGCCATGATTATCCAACTATTGAAGTGCTGTCAAACCAATGACATGGATGTGAAAAAATGATTTGGGCGCAGTATTAATTAGGGAATTTAAATATTTAATCTGAATAATTTATTTTTTCACCAACATTTGAGATCAGGGTGACAAATTGTATCGTGGACGGGTTTACCGCTAGAAGAATGGCAATCGATCACACAAACGAGATAGATAGATTTCGAACAAATTCTTGACCGAACGGATGGGAGTCAGCATTTGCGGGCGGCGCGGCGGCGCTAGGGTCGCTAAGCCATATCTCACTTATTTTGTTTGTTAACGTCGCCAACTGTAATTAAAAGTACGCACAATTTTTATTGTTTTTAAACTAATTCCATTAATACAACTGCCTGTTTAAGTTGATTTATAAATATAAATGCAATGGAATAATTCAAACTTGACGGAATGAAAAATATGGCAAGTTTAATAAAAGCGATAAAGCCGTGTATGCTTTATATTTTACTAACGTAGTGCTTAGAACGTCGTCTGTAAAATAACATTACGCAACCCTCTTTGTCGAAAACGCAGACTAACGCAAAGGGAAATCATTGTATGCGCAATTAAAGAGAGAAATAATCAGTCGAGGTTTATGATCAAACACGTCAACGAGGATTACAATGCCAGTGTTTCAAGTTTTTTGGCTGCAATTATCATTTTAGGGCACGAAAAATCTTTTAGCGAGGGAGAGTTTTTGAAAAAAGTCTGGATAGTATGCACCGCTTTACTTTTTGAAAATTTTGAAAAAAAAGATAATACATCGCATCGAAGACACTCCTTTATCTGGAAACACAATAAAACTGGCGAAAAATGTGAAAGAACTACCAAAAGGATGTCAAGTTTTCTCCTTTTATATCGCTATGTCTTGACGAAAGTACTAGTGTAACTAAATCTGCTCGTTTAGCTGTTTTGCCCAATATTATATAGTAAATAATACCTAGGAAGAATTAATTGCATTAACACCGTTACCAGGAGCTACTAAGGGTACAGTTATTTCTACGGTTATTAAAAAGTCACTGAGAAATAGGTTAAAGCATAATTGTTCCGGTTTCGGTACTGCTGAAAGTACGGTAGGCAGAAGTAAAGGATTTCATCAGTTTATTTCAAACACACATAAATACTAAATTTAATCCTTGAATTCTACTGCGTCATACATGAACAATTCTTGTATGTGGAGGGTTGTCGTTTCGCCTCCATTAATGATATAATAGCCACAGTTACAAAAACAATGAATCTCTATATTTTAATCGTAATATTTTAAAAAACGAAAGTTTGATGTTTTATTGGATGAGGCCAACGCGGCATACAATGACTTATTGATTTATAATAATGTCGCTGGTTGAGCCGCGTTAACTTAATTCCAAGATTGTTTAATCATATGGAAGAAGTCAGACTGTTTTTATATATTGAGGGAACAATTGAATATTACTAATATTCAATGTATGTTATGTGGATTATTCATTTTTACAAACATGTGCTGGTATTTCAATAAATTAAACATACAACTTCAAGGCACTAAAAACGATTATTGTTATGATAGATTTCTTTTAACGTTTTAAAGCTAAACTACAAATTTTCAGCGACCATATTGTTTCCCAAACTTGAAAAAAAACTCCATAAAGATTTGAATTTGCATGAAAACCAGGCCAAGCAAACGTCGCTGAAGAGTTTTTTGGGTAATTAATTCTGCATTCGAAGAATTTTCACTCCAAAGAATTATCGGATACACTCAAGATTATTATGTATCCCAATTTATCTTCTCTCGATAGACTGAAATGGTTTGAAATTGGTTGGAAATTGGAGAAATTTATTGTAGTTGATTGATTTCAAATCTAACTCAATATGGAGAAGACCTATCGAAACAAAGAAAGAGATAAAAAAATGTATTAAGAAGAATATAAAGCAATACGAGTCAAAATAGAAAATACCAAAATTGTGGAAAAGTTAAATACAATTCCAGGCACATTTAGTTGCCTGAAGAAGCTGGCTATTATAAAATTCTTGATGAAGATCATGAATAGAAACACTTCTTCTCTTTTGAACAAACAGTTGATTTTACATGACTCAGTTAAAGTTAGTAAAGATATTCATAGCTTATTACCATAATGTGAGCATCGGTTTTGTAAGGTACTTAACAATCAAATACGCATTGATTACCTATGAATCTTACAAGATAATGCGTATTTTTAATATTGTGAAAGAAAGCAATCTCAAAGGTATCGTTGATATCGTTTTATAAAGTCATTACATCGATCTTTATGTATTTCTATTCATTTTGTAATTGTAGTGCCAAGCATGAGCATTATTTTATTTTATGTTTTTTTTTCGAAAAAATTAAATTAATATTTCATTTCACATTTTTGATCATATTTTACAAATGTACCAGAAATACAGGTGAAGAATATATATATATATATATATATATATATATATATATATATATATATATATATATATATAAATATATATACATATATATAAATTTGACCTTAATTATCCGTAATATAGTTGGGATATATTTATAATACTTAATTTAAATATGCAATATAAAAATTATTGTTAGTTACATTAATTGCATGTACAAATAGCATTAAAAGAAATGTTAGAATAACGAAAACAAGATAATATTAAGAAGGCACACAAAATAAAAAGCTGCTTCTAACAACACACTTTATATTACCTATATAAAGTGTGTTTGTTAATACAGCTGGCAGGTTTTTTTGTTTTTTTTTTAAACAATAATCCACCGTGAGTTCAAAACAAGTTGGAGTGGTACGGCGGGTATGCACCAATCCTTTCATTGTCATACGCTTTAACGAAAATACTTCGAGAATGGCCGATCTTAAAACAAATAATATGGAATAAGGATCTTTTTGGTAGAATAACGATGATCTTCCATTCTTATTTTAAATGTTTTTTGTAAAGTCAATATTTAGAGGTTAAATGCGCTATATTTTTTTAATCTTTCGAGGAAACTACAGGTGATATTTTGTACAAAAAATCGTTTTCGTTTTAACCATTTCTTTTGATAAATTAGTATTTTAGATGAATAGCGCTAGAATTTTTATTTTTTTAAGGAAATTTAAACCTTTTGCAACAATGTTTTTTGTATTTTCAACCTCTATATCAAAATTTCCGCTAACATTAGGAACCGACGTAAAACTCTGGGGTACTCCAATTTCTTCTATTTATAATGATTAGTCTTATAAATAACTGCTAATCCGGTATATGCCACTGATAAAAATTTGAGAAAAAAATACAGTGGAAACATTTCAGTTTAACGGTCGTTATCCAGAGCAGTTAAGATTTGAGTATTTGTGTATACCTGCAATGTAATTAGTTTTTATAATAGTTTCTTTTAAATTAGTCTATATAACCTATCAAAAGATAAATTTCATATTTTACAATTACGAATTTCGGGATCAACATGGAATATATTTCAGTTGCATTGTAGTCTATGAATGTACCCGTCCAATTCTGTTAAGAATGTAGATTTAGACCAAAACACCTGTAAAATTTTGGATTGGAATTTGAAAACTCCACTGATTTATTAAGTTTGAAATCTAATTTTTACTTATGAATGATAATAAACAGAAAAATATTTTATCATATGATACTTATTTAAAATAATTGATTTTTTTATTATTACTCCAAATTCTAGCTTCAAATAATTGGGTACATGAGGATTAAAATAATTATAAAATTAAAAAAAGGAAATAACTGAGGAATAAGAAAGGAATAAAATAGGAGAAAAACTAAATAAAAACATTTATAAAATAATTTACTTTTTACATTTACCGTAAAGGTAATTTACCATAATCATACACATGATACCCAGAAATATTTAATTGAAAGTAGGGAGATTGGATTTCCCTTATTTAAATCGTAGTGTTTGAAAAAATCTACATAAACTGTAGAGGAAATGCGCATAAAAGCTAACACATTTTGTAACATATGTTATACTCTATAATGAAAGTATTACTAAAATTTATGTACACGATTAATTATAGATTTCTTCATTACTGAGTACACGGGAGACAATTTACATTATGAATATAAGTAAATTTAAAACTCAAAAAAACCATGTCTTTAGCAAATTTGTAATAGGTATTGAAATTACCTGATATTAGAAATAATACAATAAAAGATATAAGAGCACCTGCTTTGTGATTCTGCACTGTTGTGGGTTTGCCACATTCCAAGATGGAATTTAATAAAAATTAGATTTTTAATAGAGATGAAATTGCTCCAAAAGGAAAATTTGCAAATTTTTTCTTCATTTCTGGGCTACAATATATTACTTATACAATAATATATTTATTAACCCCAGAAACATCTTAAATCTATAAATCACCTAAAACCAATAGAAGCCTATGGTACTTAATCTTTACATTTTTGTTTTCGTTTTAAGCCAAACTAAATCTCGGTCGGAAAGTTGGACTAATATAGGTTAAAAGACCTTTTAGAGAGAAAATGCTTAAACCTTTATATCCAGCAAAATCTTATTTGAATTCGTATTCGCTTAGTCCTTTGTACGTCTCCGAGTAAATCCATTTCCTTAGCTAATTTTCCCTACGAATATAATGTAAAAAAAGTTATTGTAGCAAAAGTTTTCTAAAATATTCATATTGTATCATATCAAAGATCATTGCATTTTACGAAATGGTCCATACACTCATTTATTATCAATGTAACTTTATTAGTCAATAGTTCCGTTTAGGTAATTGTTATCATCGTTTTCATTTTTCTTGCAAGTAATCTGCTATAGATGTAGTTGCTAAGGGAATGGAAAGTTTCGGGAAAATATTTTTACTGTGCATTTTTATTGAACATAACATTATAACTTCAAAATTATTTTTAATTTTTTGTACTAGTATTAGCCTTAAGAAATATTCCGTATTTTCCCTATCGTTTCATTTTGTAATCTTATTTTGAGTAGCCTGACAACAGATCTGAGCTGCCTATGCATCTGAAATCCATAGCAAAAAAGATGATACACACACAAAATATTCCACTGTCTATAATATGCAACTGAAAACAAATTGCTAATGATGCGTATCTGAAGTAAGCATCGTAGCTAGCGCTATCCTGGGTCACCGTCCGAGACTCCACGAATGAAAAGTGAAGGAAATGAAAGGGATATTATTTAAATTTCAAGAAATTACTAAACTTAATCTTAGACACAGAAATTTGGTATTGTAGAATGTTTACCAGCGTTTTTGCAGCCAACACTTCAAACTATATATATATATATATATATATATATATATATGTATATATATATATATATATATATATATATATATTTATATATATATATATGTATATGTATATATATATATATATATATATATATACATATATCAATTTTATAGGAGTATTTAATTTGCTTACTTGATTTTTTTAGTTCTGCGTACTTTACGGATATTGTACGGAAGGGTCTGATATAAGGGATTATAATTTTTTTTGGAATTTTTGGGTATTCAAAAATATTAAGAAAAGGGAATTTCTTCATTATTTCTGAAAATATCAAAAACCATTATCAGTCGGAAGACATTCATTGCTGAACATATGCGTCCCAAATAGTTTCCCATAAAGATCGATACTCTACTGCTTCTATTCGATAGCTCCCTATAATGTTTACTACTTCATCTGCCCCCCCTAGTAAGGAGCCATCTCACTTATATATTTTGGTATGCGGTCGCCATTCGAGAACTTTTTATTCCCAACGATTGTCAGTTATACGTACTATATGATTTGCTCATTTCCTTTTTAGTCTGCTGATTCTACGGGTTATATTTATATTCTAAGTTCTCCTATGAATCTACTCATTACGAAATATAATTTGTAGAGAAACGCAGCGCATAGCATTTTCCATAGCCTTCTAAGTGGTATGGATACTTACATTGCCAATAATAAGAAGTCACATCTTCCATCCGTATAGTTCGGACAATAGACATTGATTAATAAAACGTTATATTCAGATATTGGAGTACATGAACGAGAAGATTGTGTGAAATTTACCGAATTCTGCTTTACGTAATTGTAATTTCAGATGGACCTCTTTGTCGATGTTGAATTTAACTAATTGGATAATTGTCTTAGGTATACGTGCTGATCAGCAACTAGAGGATAGCATATTGACCGGATAGGTACAACATGGACGTTAGATGTGATTTTTGTCTTGTCCATGTCCATTTTAAGTTTTATCTGTTTGTACATTCGGCTTCAATTCCAGAGCATTATGCCAAAGTTGTCCAACAGATATATTTGCAAGTGATGTGTTTACCATTAGTATTGATGTAAAATCCGTTCGAATTAAAGTGCTTAAAAGGTCTCTCAACGCTGTGGTGAAGTTTCGGGGATATTAGGTCTCCTCGTCTCACACCTTTCTGCAAATAATCGATTTCGTGCTGACTTTATTATACATAAAATCAACACTTCAATATAATGGTAATCATCAGGAAATCGCTGGCAAAATTGGAATATGGCCTAGTATAGAACGGAATCAAAGGCCTCCTCCACCGATTTCTTAGAAAAATTAAAAGTTGCCGAAGTTGTACTCCAGTCAAACTGTAATTGCTATCGGAAACAAGTTAAAAGCGGGATCAGAAGAGTGAAAGGTCTTTATTTCTATAAGAGAAGGTTATCGCCCTTTCTGGAGGACAACACACATTTGGCCTACAATTTTGACAGATTTCCCTTGAATGTAACGGAACTGAGTAGCTTTTAAACGACTTTTGGAATGCCACCAGCTTTCAAAAATATTTCGGCCTCAAATACATAAATGTCTCAAATAGGTCTCCAAAATATGGACGAAAGAAGTGGTTTTTGATTCTAGATTGGTCCAAATTGTGACAAGTTTGATAGATTTTTACTGCTGTGCTTTTGGCAATATGCTCACACTCAAACGTGTGGATTTTGGCATATATTTGGGCTAACACAGAACGGGAGATCTTAATGATAAAATTTACACAACGATCAACCTATCAAAAATAAATGTGGATAATTTATATGGTGTAAGCCTGGGCTTACTTTATATAAACGAAGATCAATCAAATACACATTTTAGGATATGAAGACTTCCCTACAGTGGTAACTCTATATGGTTGCACTTATTATTTATAAAAAAGTTAAAATTTGCTGCTCCAACGCCGAAGGTATTGTTCATACAAATTTTGTAACCTTTTAAAACAACTTATGTTGGTGTGGACTAACTGACACAACCTGGTTGTGACAGGCCATATTTTTCTACCACAATGGATGCCGTGATTGTAAAGCAAATTGCTGGGGTTATGAATTCCAAATGAATTCTAAGAGTGATTCTCCAAATCACTGTGACGTAGAAGAAAATGTGTCTTTCGTTATTTTTTTGCAGTTTTAGAAACATTTATCTAGCACATGTGCCTTTGCTTAATTAAAGATACAATACTCCGCTGAGTGTAGATATTTTTAATACGGATATTTGACAATTTCATAAAAACAGGCAAACTTATTTATTGTTTTAAAAACCTCGTGTAGGCAGCCACTACACGGACGATTTTATCAACATAATTAATGTAATTATAGGAAGACTAAATATTTTGTTAGCCATATGGAGGAGCACAATTTGGATAAACAGAGAATAGCTTACTCGCGGTTAGAAGTTAACAGACCAGAAATTGCAGATTTTGCAGAATTGGCATGTCGTGGCCATAGAAACGCGCACATTTCACTAGTACCGAACTTTTATTTTAATTAAAATAAGTGTGCGTGCACCGAAGTATGTAGTGGCAGAAAGCGGTAACGGTCCAGTGAATTCACAGGTTGTATAATAATAACCAAAATAAAAAAAGAAAAGAATTGTTAATTGTGTACTCGTAACAATATATTTAATTTAAAAGAAATTCTTACGTATTTCGCAATATTTGTATCATTTTGATCTGGCTGCATTTTATTTTCCGAAATCTTTCAAAAAATTAAGTCAATTCTCTGTCAATATCGGAACTGAATATCATTTCACAAGCATGTGATTACGGCAAAAGCAATACGTTAAAATATCTACGCTTCTATAATTGTGTGTGACTCGATTAAGATTTACATTTAGCTATCCTTTATATAATAATGTGTATTTAGACAGAACACGGCTAAGAAACATTTGATAAAGATACGATAAAGAACTTGCTAATTAGAAATATATTAAAATTCCTAAATGATGCAGGTACTGAAAGTACTCGTAGTTCTTGGGTCTCATATACGTCCTACAACCAAATATGCTTCGCTTTTAAGTAAAATATTTAATAAAATATACATTCACGTGGTATGTTCATATATCATGATCTATTAATTAATTTAATACTAATACTGAAATAATGCAAAGTGACTTCGTTCAATTTATTTATATGTATATTTTTTTTCGGCAATATCTACGCCCAGCTGATAGATTTACTCGAGGGGTTTGGGTTTATGGAAGGTCATAAGAACAAATGGATCATAAGAAATAACTATAATATTCGTTTATTACAATAAGATATAATTATTGAATTCATTGACAAAAATATGTGAAGAATAATAATATTTCACACATATTTACACTATGTACAAAACTGTTTTAAGTAACGTTAGTGTTTCAATTCAAGCAATACTTATAATCAATTTCACAAAATACCAGAAGTCATTCAACACTCAAGAGTTTCTTTTGTAAATTATTCCACCATACCCCTAAGGAACTGAAGAGAAAAAAAAAGTCTATGGGAATTTAATAAAGTGATGCATTTTTTTTTAAATCTTCTACTTAAGCGTAAAATATTGTAACATCATTGTTGCATAAATCAAATAACAATAGGATTTGTTAACTGTCATAAAAAGTATAGGCATTACCAATGGTTTAAAATTTGCTCATAAAAATTAATTGCCATCTGTTTTACCTTTTTGTACCTACTGTTTTTGTATGAGTTCTATAAAGTGGCTTACTTCTTATTAACCGTCTAAACAAAGGAAGGAGATTCTTAATTCGACTATATTTTTTGTGTTTGTTATCTCAAATCCTAGGCATTTGTCGAACAATTCTGATGATTTCTTTTAATATGGAAGGTTTTCCCCCAGCACTGTTATCGAAATTTAGGTCTGTCTATGGAAATTAAGTATACATCATAAAAATCCCGAGCACTGAACAGCACAGATGTGTGATCCAGTTTAGATGATATAGGTTTAATGATAATTCAATAATATAAAATTAAGGGCGATATAAATACGCTCTTTAGCCAAATCAGAGCAAAGTGAAGGCCCAAGGTGGCCTCTTCAGTGATAATGGGTAAATTCTTCGTGTGGACTCGTTTGACTAATCTGGACCTAGAAAGGAATTAGCATAGTAAATCGGTAGGTAAGTATTATACGAGTACGTAAGAAGGGACAAGCCACGTTTTGAAACGGTCATATTTAGCTTCACGTTCCTTCATTTATTGTTGTTGATTAAAATCTTGCGATCGATTTTTTGACTACTTCCACGTCTATGGATTTTCATAAAACTTCCTCATAACAATTCCAACTTCCTTATGACAATTAAAATTTTTATGAAACTTCCTCATGAAAAGCTCTAATAACTACCTTAAATATGAAACTTGAGGATCTACTCTTTTTAAAGTAGTATTCTGGGTCTCAGGCAGAAATTTTGTCATTGATTTCCGGGTTTCGGCTTCTCAGTATTGAGTTTTATTTTATACGTATATATATATATATATATATATATATATATATATATATTATGTATTTTTTATTTATTATTCGGAAAATATGTTGATTTTGCCTCAGAAATTATGTAGACTAGATGCGTAGCAATTTACTCATTTGAATCAATATTCCTTGGAACTGATTATACTAAAAGTAATGCTTCTTGTATGCGCGATTTTCTGCAAACTTATTTAGTGTTAGCTCCAACATGTTCTAAGCCGATTATAAAAACTTCTTTGAAAATATGGCATTTTGCAAGATGTCAAATCAAAATAGAGAATGACAAAATTGTATTACACTTTCTGTTCAAATTTGAGCCTGTATTTTAGAGAGAACAAAGTTTGTAAGCCTAATTGAAAATAAAGTTCCTGTTCTTATATTTTGAAATACAGAACCCTAAAAATAAGTTGATTTTCGGTTTTATATTTTGTGATACCGAATTTTAAAAGTAAATAAAAAGAAAGTTTTTGCATTTGTTTTTTGCGATAGAGAACCTAAAAATAAACATAAATGGAAATAAAGAAAAGACCTTAATGGTCGAGAATCCTAATTATAAAAAACTTAGAATAATATATTTCTTTGTATAACAAGTCCCGATGGCATAAAATTTTCAAAAAGAAAAACAAATTAATTAAAAATCAAAGATTTTATGTTAACAACCTCCAATGCTTTGACTTGAATATGTCATTAGTTAGACATATTATCATATAGTTTATCAAAATGTTGCTAAAACCTTGAAAAATTATACCACGTACATAAAATAAACTCATAATTTATCAGAGATGTCCGAAAATATCCAAGGTTAGTAATATATTCCGTATAAAAGAAGTTATTCCACATGTAGAATTTGACTATGCATAAAACTTTTATTCGAAATCAACGATAGCTAAACTCGAAACGACAGACGACGACGACGCCATCACAAAGATCTTCAAAAGCGATATTTCAATTCCCCGGAACATTTCTATAAACAGTACCGTAAGATATAAAGGTTTGGACAAACTCGACATTACAAAGCAGATTTATGCGCCGTCTGCAACAGTTTTCACGAATAAATCACTCGACCGGACGCATATAACGAAAAGCATCTACTTGCCAAGTGACAGTAATATTTGTTAAAATATTAAGAATAAGGAAAAGCTTTTTAAGCTAACTTTATCTACAATATACATTTGCAATTACTTGAAAGTACTCTTGATTATAAAAGTTAAATTTATATTAAATTTGTCGCTTTTTAGGTTTCGTTATTCCTTTCTTAGAGAAATTATGAAAAAATACTCTATTGACGGAAGCAAAAAATATGTTTTAAGTGTTAATAAATTAATAATACAAAAATCACCAGTTACCTTATCTTCATTTTCGAAGAGAACACAATTATTTTGCTCGTTTCAAATGACAAATTTTGATTATATATTAGGCATATATATCATTTATCTTAATAAATATATGATTTATCATACTTGCCTAGCATTTTTAATTGTGACCAGAAAATTAAAACAATATCGCAATATTTTGTTTTCCAATGTGACCAGAATTTATTGATTAAACGAATATTCTGTGATTATCCTTGTAAATGTAGTCGATTGATACGTGCGATTGCTTTCATTATAAATAGTACATGTGGTTGATGTCAAATTTGCCTAATTTAGTTTTTACTAGTTGTGCCTATGACTCTATTCGTGTGAAATTCTGCATAAGAAAGTTAATAGAATTTTTTTCTCTCGTGTTCTTGTGTGTATACTATTACCATACAAAATTCCATCAAAACCCATTTTGTAGATTTTACGTGATGGGCGTATAAATTACCATACAGATAAATGGACAGACAACAATTCTAAAAATATGTTTCCTGGCTTTTAATATCATTCTATACATTAAAACAATCACTTTTTTTAATGTATTTTCCATGTACAGAATTCACTCTCACAATTTTATTGTAAGTAAAGTCATAGATAAACAAGCACACGTAACAAAAATGTTGTCTATAGTGTTTTGCAACATTTTTTTATGAAACGATTAAGATATATTAACAAAATTTTAAAATAGGATGTAAATAAGAGTTATACAATTTACTGAAAACAACAAAGACGGAGAAGTAATGTCAACGTTTGTATTGAAGAACTTTGCTATAACTTCAAAAGAGAAAAACCCTTGCGAGTTCACCATCATTTTGTATCAAAAAACTTCTTCATTATAATGTCATATTTACTATTTAATAAATTATTGATGAATTTGTAAAAGAGTATGTTATCAAGATTATATAAAAATTTATTTTATACCAATTTTTATTATTTTTAATAACGGTTAGTGCCCAATGATATATTCAATATATACGATAAATTTGATCTGGAAAGTAAAAATTATACAATTTCATGGCACTTAGCATTTTTTATTAATTTTCCTAAAAAAAACTTATTCGATCACAATTGTTTTTCCTTAAGACAATGTTTTTCCCCTTCATGAGTTTTTTCTTGCATACATTTAATTCTTCACGATTACTACTATCATATATTCTAAGAACAAGCGTGTTGATATTGCCATTGTGACTGTGCTATAGGAAAATTGGTACACTTAATTCATTCTTGATTTTATGGAGAGATAAAAAGAGAAAAAATTAATAACTTTTGCTTCAAATTAATACGTAAGTGGAAATTATCCTCCAACAATTTTATCTAGAAATAATCATTCTACACACGAGTTTTCCCATTTTGACTAGAAATAATATTCTTCGTACACGTTACGAAAAGCTGTATTTTTCACTGTTCCTAATGTACGAAATTTCATCAAAGAGAGAAAATAAAATTAGAAGAAAATAAAATATTTTTTAAGAATTAATAATATTATATCGATGGAACCATTTTTATTTTCTATAAAAATTTACCTACTCATATCCCGAAATTTTACCATTTTTTTAACACTAAAATTTTTAAATCTTTATTTCAAATTGTTGATTTCTTGTTATCTTCATTATGTTATATATCAAAACGTAAGTATATTTAATAAATTTAGATCCAAAAAAATTTATACTATTAAGAACATTTCCATGTTTTTATGATAAAAATGATTTTGACCAAAATATTTTCATTTCTTTTAATTTTATTCAGCAAGCGACACCCAATGTTTTTTTATTTGTTATAATGTAAAATATTTTAAAGGAGCGTAATAATTTGATATAAAATAGTAAAAAATAAGTGGGAATTCTCAGATTAACAGATCGGAAACATGTGATAAAACATAATTATTATAAAATTAAATTATTAGACACAGAAAATTTTACTAATTAACTGGTTTTGAAAAAAAATTGTATCTTTTCTCATGTAAATATTTAATGCTCTGTACTGGTGCCATAATGTCATATGAATATTTATCTATATCTTAATGCTAATGAAGTCTAATTTTTAGACAGTCGCAGAATTCTGGACAGAAATTCCCATAACATGATATACGGAATATAGTGTTGAAAAACAATTAAATTCTTATCATCTGTCAAAATCAATGTGGTATCATGCGATACCACATTGATTTTGTTTGCAAAACACCGCATATTGCTACACCTATTATACTTAGCTTAGAAAATGGAATGATTGCAGTATTCGATAGATGACCCATAACAATTAGGGAAGGAGGGTATTTTAAGACAAAATGGTAGAAACAAACATTTGTCACAATGGAGGGTCTGTGAATTTGTATAACTGTATATGCATACTCATACGAGAATTTGTATAACTGTATATGCATACGAGTACGCATATGTGCATAAGCTTTTCATACCTTTTAAAGGCTTATCACATTTGAATGGGTAGTCAGATTGGATTCGAGTATGTATTGTTTACCCCAATATTTAACGGAGGAATTCCCATTTTTTTGCTCAGATTTCACTTTAAATCAATGCCTAAAAAATTCGAATATATAATTTATATGTACATATTTTATATTTAATTTTTTTATTTATTCTATTTTTGAGCAATGTATTGCCAATTCCGTTAGCCAAAGTTATTTTAAAGCCAAAGGTCAAATAAAAATATTCTTTCAAAGCGAAAACGACTCCATTATTACGTAGGTGAGTAATATTGGAATTTTCAATTTTTTTTTTTAATATATATTCTATTATTAAAATTAATCTAATTTAAAAAAAAAATGTCTCCATGTCTGTATGGATGAATTTAATTCGGAGATTACTGAAGCTATTAACATATATTTCACACAGATTATAAACAATAACTACGGGGCAAATTTATTGTATCCTGATAACTGAAATGGTCTCAAAATTATGACGATGTTGATATTGGATTCTGCGCACGTCTACACACTCTTACATGTCGGTACTTAACACACGTATTTCGTAGTCCATACTTCATAACTAATTATTATTTTATCTCATTCAGGGCAATAATTTATTATTTTATCCTTTCATCAGTGCTTAAAATATATTTTTTTCATACGATATTTACATTTTTCATTATATATCATAAGCTGCCACATATGAGGCACTAGCAGAATCTTTGGTTATCGAAGCTTTTGGTAATTAAAATTTTTTCTAAGACCCAAACTATGACACAGTAATAAAATTCTAGATATATATCTTCATATTTTATTTCAATATTTCTTTTCAATTACTTACGTAAATGAATCCCAAAGTCCAGGTGGTCATGATGAAATGCTTAAAAAAATTATACCGAAATTCATTAACGCAATCTGACTTTTTTTGGTTACGAATAGCATATTTATTGAAACTTAAATTAATATTATGACTGTATTTTTACTAAATCGACTAGAAAGTTGTTCATGTTACACATTAGAATATCTGATTATTTTTTTTTAAATCATTAAGCCAGCTTTAAAATAATACTTATTAGCTTGATATACTCGCTTGGTTCTGTAAGCAAATAATATGCAAATGAAATAGTTAAAAAATGCCTTTCTTTTTACATTGATAGCTATTAATATTTGCATAAGTTAGAAAAAATAATAAATAATACTCCGTAATCCAGTTAAAAATTACTATTAAATAATACCTAAATAGCGCTACAAAAATGAGTAACGAGTTACGTATACCTATAATAAGTTACTTTTTATGTCGACTAATATATATTTAGTCCACAACTGATATACTTGTTTTTCAAGAAGTGCATGTAGTACTAAAATTGCAATAATACATAAAAAGTTAAGATATTCCACATCCGCTCCATTGTGCTGAGCGAATTACCGATCTAAAACGCATAGTAATTCGTTCCGGAATAGCAACTACGGTTTTCCATTTTTTTTTCAATTATAAAAATTGAAACACAAAGTCTTAATTAAAAATGTATGTTCATATGATTATTTAGTAAATAAATACGTCTACATATCCTCTCTAAATAGAAGGATTTGTTTTACACGCAGAAGTAAAGTGAAAATTCAATTTTAAGCACCCATCGAAGTAAAACGTATGTTGTTTTCACAAGCATTTAGGGGATTTCATATCTTGGAGGTGTATATATATAAACGAGATATTTACTTAATGTTTAAAAATTAACCGCTCGCTCTTCGCCGTGGCCTGGTTAAAAAATTAACGGAATAGAGAAAATTTGAAGAAAAAAATAAAATTAGTATTTTTTTGAAAAAAATTTCTTTCACGAATTTAATTAAAAGATTCTGCACGTTATTTCTGTCATAAACCTATTCATATTTTTTCGAAGCAAGTAAGACCAAGAAGGTAATTAATAATATTTAAACATTTCCTCAACTGACGGGCCAATTATTCAATGATAAAAAGATCTTTTGCCAGATTCCATCTCCACCATCAGATCCTTATTTCAACAAAATCATTTTTTATTTCACCAAAATCATTGTTTGTTGTCACCGAGAACAACAATATGTGCCAAGTTTCCGGTCTCTGCCCCATAGGTGAGAGATGAAATATGAATTACAAAATTCGTACCACATAAACAAAAAATAAAACAAGTCTATAAATAATTTTTGTAAACACAGGACAATAACAAATAGATTCATTTTAAAATATTGCATCTTATATTACAGTCGCATTCAAGGTAATCACAAGAAAACACTTGCAAAACATGTTGATAACAGAGACATAATAAGTTTTCTCAGTGCAAACGATATGGTATTACGAAGATTTTTCAATGAACACGGTTTCTAGGGATGCAAAATGGTGCTTATAATAATAGCATGTCTATTGTTACGTTTAACGTGACGTCATAATATTGCTTTGAGATACACATATAAGTGAGTGATGTTAGTTTATATATTCGAGGCGAGCGTCAGCGCCACACATGATATGATTTATTACTTTTTGTGACAGTCATGTTGCTCAGCTACACCGGATGTGAGAATACGCGTCGTGTGTGTGTGACTTAAGTATGACATCCGATTTTATTTTATTTACTTCGTGAGGCTTTATTGAGTGTGGTAATAATATGTGAAGCTGAAAATCGTGTGACATAATAGTCGTTTTGGTTGTCGCATTTATATATAAATATTAACTTGTTTTTTTAAGGAGAAAATATTTGTAAAAGCACCCTGATAGTGATTACTTTGTTAATGAGGCTTTCAACGAAATGTTCCAAAGTTATTTGTGCAGCCTACTTATGAAGTTTTCGCGTTGTTAGCTAAGCCAAAATTTAGTTGATAGTGTAACTTAAATGTGTTGATGTAACTCAACTAAAATAATTTTTTTTGAGACAATTTAATTATTTCTTTGACTACCAAACCATAAATAATTAAAATATATTTTTCTTTTCAATTTTATAACCAAGTATTTATTTTAAATCGAATAAATAAAATAAGTAACAACATAACACAAACTGGTGCAATTTGTAATCTATCGACGAAAACGACATGTGGTCAAATGGGATTCTAAAATAGAGGTACAGAAATAGTTTCATAAATTTCATTTAAGATATATTTAAAGCATCAAATTTTAATCGCAACGTATACTTTACCTGCAAGAATAATTTAAATATTTATTAAGTGTGTATGGAACGTCGACAGTTATTGCAGAGAACCGTGTAAAAAAACTCATATAATATTACACTTATTATTTTTTATTTATTCAGAACTACTAAGATCCGTCTTCTGCTGAATACAAAAGAATTTACTACCTTCTAAAAGTCAAGAACTCACTTTTGTCTGGTGCATAAAGCGATATATCAATTTCCGGTCGCGTTGCTCCAAAGAATATCTAAAAAAGGAAACACACAACCGCTCGTTTCAATAGAATTTATGCAACGACTGCAGCACTCCGCTCGAATAAATCGTACTGGAATCTCTTAACTTAATTAAACTTTGCTGTCAGTGACAAATGGAATTCCGTCTATACCTATCTGTTTATAAATACAAGTTATTGTTACATAGAAAGTGATTTAAGATAATGTAAATATGAAAAATGTTCTTTATATCTAACAAGTTATCCTCCTATTTTAATGATATATATAATTCGTGTTCCGTTAGAAGTAAGAAACATAAATCCTGCAGGAGTATACATTTATGTCAAGACACTTATTGAATAGCTTTATATAAGCTACAAAAGTACAAATAGCTAATAAATTCCACCTCGACAGTATACAATTTTACACATATCCATTTAAATATATTACCAATAGCCTGTAAATATAAAAATATGTAGATAAAAATGTATTAGATTAAAATTCTTCCTCTTTATATTATTCTTCAATATTGCGATAGACTAATTATTTAGTAATCACGACCTGTTTTTGATGTTTTAATTTTTTCAAAATTCTTCAATAGATTTAATGGGGAAAAATTTTAAATTCATAAAATTCAAGGTAAAGTAAATAATTCGTAAAACGTTTATTATTTCATTTATGAAATAACTGTATTTACGTATAATTTTTAAATATACTTATGGCAATTTACATATGACGCTTGAAGATATCAAACGTTACTCTTAAATTGTGTCGTGACCACATAAAATAAAATTACCAAAAATAACGTAATTGTGAATTTCAAAAATAAAAAAATCATCCAAATAATGTTTGATAAGTTTTATTTACATTTAAGATTTGCTTAACGAAAGAGATCACCCTAATAACGAAGTTTGTCCTGTACATCAAAGTTCAAAAATCAAACAGAAATTTCTGCTGCATAACAAATTAAACTGCTTGAACAAAATAAACCATCTATTTCAAAAATATTTTAGCTCAGACTATAAAAAATTCAATCAATCCAAATAATGAGGATTAGCTGCAAGCTACATACAATGGGTCTCTCATCGCTGATAAAATGAAATTTATCAGTTTATATTAGGTTGAAATTAAACAAAGCACGAGGCTGACGTGCAACCTCGGATTAAGAAAATCTGGACATTGCTAACGAAAAAGACAAATGGAAATGCAAAATAAATAATCAATTAATACAAATTACAAGGTGGAACGCAAATTGCCTCACAATAATGAACCCAAGAAGTACAAGTATGCTTGAGAACCAATGACAAAAGTATCGCACTATTGTATGAAATTCGTTTTTCACAAAATAAATGAATTAAGAACATAAAGCCTATTGCACTACCCAAATATGCGGATCAGGTACTTCCCCATTGCACTTTTGTTAGAACGAGTTTAATTACGATGAATTTAATATCTTAATAATCAAGCAAAGTATATATATAATTTTCAGCTAGGGAAAATAAAAGAATCATTCATTCAAGCCAACGTAATTATTAACCAAAATAATGGATCTTATCCACAATAATGGAGTTACCGGTACTCCTTGTAGCTGAACATGTCACAGCATTTTGAAAACTCAATATTTTAACACATTTAGCAAACTTGGTCCAAGATTCATAACTTACGGTAAGTTCAATGTGAAACTTACATCCTAGGGATATCGACACATCGCTCCTGACAAGCGTAATGTTCGTCTAGGCCTAAACGATGGCTATTCTGAGGAGCGGGTTTAAGTTAGCTGTCGTTGTCCAGTGCGGTGTGGGCTCGCACGAAGCTCCAGATAGCCCATTCCTCTGCGGCTAGCGACCTAAAAGTTCGAGTGAACTCGAAGCGAATATATTTACAGACTCGCGGCTCGGGCGCAGGGGTGCTCGCGCTATGCACCCTCTCGACCAATCCCAGTGCACCTCTATCACTCCGCCTGTCTTTGGTGTCACGATTTCATGTAGAAAAGACGTGCAGAGTAAATGAACTCAGTTTTCTGAACTTCTATAATATGTACTTTCCTTAGTTCTCACTTCACTAACATTCTTGTAACATTTATTAGTCGAAAATATTAAACTTCGTTCTTATCTACAAAATTCAAAATGGTAAAGATGAAACGAATATTACGCTTTCCAAAATCACTTGCTTGTTTTTACACCGAAAAACGTTTCCTTTTTTTTTGACCAATTCGCGCAATAGAATTTACGGCATAGTAAGTTTCTTACTATGTAACAGAAAAGCACATTCCATTTACTAGACGAGTCCGTCCCAAAATGTTTAATTCTGTCAAATACTTTTCAACTCAGACAAATAATAAACTTTATAACTTTTCATTCGACACCCCAATTTTACTTCGATATGCTATTAATTATTATTATTAATAAATACTATTAGAACTTATGCACAGTTATTAAACTATATCAGTTCACGCGTTCCCAACATTTTCTTAGACAGACAAATTATACAAACATATATTGGTACAAAAATGAAAACTGATAAAGCCTATTTTTTCATCAGCAATATAAATTAATCAAATTATGGGGAAGATTAACATTTAAACACTTTGTTGGTTTAAATTACATAAAAACAAGCTATATGATATTTTTTTAAAAACATAATTTCTTCTTTTATGGGAAAATTATAAACCTGTATTTAAAGAGAAAATTCATACCGCGTAGATCTATGTTATACGATCTAGTGTTAATTTATTGCCAAAATATTGGCACAGGTAATGTTTACTATCATATATATTATTTCTCAAAGGTGTTTCTTTTGTGACATCTCCATATGCCCATTAATATTTCATCAAAATAATGATTCAAATATCATTTAAAATTTTATATTCCCCGCTATTGACGAAAAAAGAACAGTTTGAAAGAACTTTTTTTGTATCTATTAATTCTCTAGATATCTTTTCCCAAAAGACGTTCAAGCGCCATCTATTGACGATCTCTTTAACTAACTTGTTTGACAGTAATTCTTTAAAACAGCAAAATCTATTGATAATCTCTATATTATCGGTAATTTTAAAAAATAGGCAACAATTAAAAATAAATTTTTAATAATTTTTCTTTTTTCTAATTCTCCGTCTTTTATTTCTCAAAGGTGTTAAAGCGCCGTCTATTGCCAATCTGTTTAACTAACTTGCCCTAAAGTAAATATTTGAAACAGTCCGTCTATTGAAAATGTTTTTAACTAATATTCTGACTGAGTGACTTGCGAATTATTTGCACGAGCCAGCGATTAAAAAAAACACAGTTTGTCGTCCTTATAAATAATCTAAAATTGCAATAAAATTTAAATCTCCTAGTGTGTAATAATATTGTATTTTATCAAAACTCCCGTCAATGGTTAGTATATCCAGTAGCAGCTAAAAAGAACTTCTTCGGAATTATTGCTGTTAACTAAATTTTAAATATCGATTTTTTAGTTAGAAAGGAAAGAAATTGTCTAATTTATATAACTAACAAAAATAATCAAATCTATCTTAAATCATACTTTTGTTAAAAGTATACTGAAAATAGATTTAATTATTTCGTCAAAGATAAACACAGAAACGTGCATGACTTGTATTATAGCAGAAGTCGGCTTCCGCTTACACAAAAGAAAAAGATGTCTATTATATACCTACTTTATTTTGTTTTTAATTTTACTCTGAAATAAAAAGAACATTTTAGGTGACAACTTTTAAAAACACTGTTTTCTTTAATGCCTATGACTTATCTTTTTGAACTATATTTAAATAAAATAAAGATAGCTAGATCTCTTAACAAGAAAGTTCGGTAAACAGATTGTACAGATGGTATTCTAAAGGTGTGTAGCGTTTCAGTTAAACCTAAACATTTATAAATTTTAACGATTGAAATGTCTGTAGGTAAACACGATTTATCTTTCTGATAAATGTCAACTTTCTATTTAAAACTTTCATTGAATAATGATTTTTCGTGGAGTTGTGTGGATAATATTAAGTTCTTATACATAGGTAAAACTTGTTAAAATGACTACTTTTTGTATAAAAATATGTATGACAAATATGTGCCTAATTGCTACATATATACGATTATATCAAACATATTACACATTCTTACCTTACATACATATAAGAACTCTCACATATTTTTACGTCATTCGTTACCCGTCCGAAAAAAACATCAATTTGATTTATTTTCCCTACGGCATTTCTGAATTCTATAGTGTTGTATGCTGACTACTTATTTAAAATAAGGTGATTTAATAGCACAAATTTTTATAATATTTGATATTATTTGAAAATCCTTAATTCAAATACTTTCTATGAACCAAATAAAATTCAGTAATCTTTAGAAGTGATACTGAGTGCACAATTAACTTGTATGTTTGTGTGAAGGTGAAGTACCTCATTTATTTTAATAATACAGAGCATAATAAAACCTTCGAGATATTTACGTGCAAAAATTGCCACTTATGCAACGAAATCAAACAATACTCTTTTTATAATCTGTTATACGACATCACGATTTTCTTGTGACATGTTTTCGTAAACGAGTAACATTACAGTGGCTGTGTGAGAAATGAATTGAGTGCCAAATAGTTTGATTTACTATGTGTTTATATATACATCGTTTGAACCTATTTGAATAGGAGTGAACAAATTATTACACCATATTCCTTTCAATTGACTTGAGGTAATTTAACTATAATATATTTCAGTAGGTCGTAAAGAAAACCGCGGTAAGGTAACGTCTAACATTGTGACCTAAGCGAATAGTAGAGCGATAATATGAGGTCACAGACATTTGTATGATCTTTTTTTGTGGACTAAGTAATTCAATTAATTTTTGATCTACATAAATTAAAGATTTAACTCTTTTTGTTATTAATGAAAATTACCCAAGTGCTTAAATTTAAAATTAAAAACTTAATATTTCAAATTTCATTTAACGTAATAATTACGAATAGGTTTCTTATTAAGAACTATTTAATATTCGTTTCATTAATGGATCCATTGATAATTAAGACATCATATACTTGGATGATTTTTTTATGAGCGTTTATTGTTTCACTCATCAATATTTGATATTAATTATTCAGCAATATCCGCAATTCAGGATTAAAAATATATTTATAAGGTTATATACAAAACGTGAATTTTGATATTACCAAACGATCAGAGAATTGACACTTAACATCCATATTTCACACTTTTTTTGGCATAGTTATCTAATAATTTGTGAGTCATTTCACTTCTTGAGCACTTTATTATTGGAAAGGTTTCAGGTTAAAAAAAATCATAACAAATATAATGTCGTACTTCATCCTATTCAAAGACTGACTCACGTTGAATTACTCGTGCATACGTTGAGTAGGTCAAGTTAGTGATCAGTTCACCTTGTTTCTATTCTAAATATTCATCCTGGTACTTTACAAAATTCGAGGCAAAAAATTATAAAATAATCGTAGTACTGGTCGATAAAGATGAGGATGGCATAAGAAAAAAATTGAACAAAACTAGTAAATTAAAGAATGTTGTTTTTCCATCTTATTTATTAATATTAATCAGGATGCTTCATAACATATTTACTATTGCCCAAATATTCCATGGTCATAAAGGTAAACAAATATGTTTAGGTTTAACAAACATTTAAAATAATGTGTAATAAAAAAAAAGTCATTCTTCAAATTCCTCATTAAATATTCTTATGAATGTCAAATAAATATTTTAATAATGTACTTATTCCGCTACGCTCATGAAACCAATATTACAGACATGCAGTGGGTCTTCATTCAATCAGAAATTTAATCCAAGCATACTAAGTTCATCTGAGTTACTATATCCAAGCATAGTAAACAGTAAAGTTAGTTAGTACAGTTTTTTATTACCAAATACATTTACAACGCATTAATTATTATAGTGTGGATAAAAAATTACGTTAGAGGAAATATTGTAATAAAGCCGTAACACTATGCTAGAAAAATATGTTTTAGTTACATATAGTAACATATCTTCAGGTTTATATCAATGTAAACCTGAAGATATGTCAATTAATTAACAATCTAGAACATATAGATATTAGTATTTTTATAGTATGAAGGTATTTCTATCCTACTTATCATTTTTCCCATTAAATTAAGTACAAACTTCCATTTTTCAAAAGAAATAGGCGATATCGGTTTCATTAGTTACTTACAAACTCGAAGCAATAGTTGGTATGAGAAAAACGCTAAAGTGTAAGGCAGCAGGAAAACGGTAGGTAATGGCTGAATACAGATGAAGTCACGTACAATGTTAATGGATACTCTTACAATTAGAGAGACGGTATTCCTCAGTTCCTTGTCCAGCGATTTTTATACGATGTAGAAGGATTTTCTAAGGAAAATAGTAAGTTGTACTCTTTTATTTTAAGATTTGCGACTTGTTTTTAATAATGCAACGTTGCTCAAATAGATAAATTTTACAAGACGTGTATCTGTAGATATTATGTGGGAGGATGTTTTATTTGGCCTTGTTGTTGTTTTCGGATTGAAAATTTTGATAATTGGCTTATTCATGTATTCGATATATATTTAGATAAATAAGTAACAATACATTCGCTACTCGCCGATACTGGCCAAGACCATTGTGTGAACAGAATATTCATGTTCGTTTTTTTTTTCATTCCAGGCGCTCGTCTCGATGTTGGTTTTTATGTCCGAGACAAAAGAATATCAGAGGTATCGAAATCGATGCGGTATCTACATTACCTTTAATAAACTCGTACATTTAAACAAAATTTTTACAATAGGAATAACTTAAGGTGATATACACGTGTACATATGTGTGCGTGTGCGTACGTGTGCCAGTGAGAGCGCGCTCGCGCGCGCGCGCGCACATGTGTGTGTGTGTGTGTGTGCGTACGCACCATTTATAATTTAGCTAGGGATCGTTTTGAAAAAGTTAAATTTACGTTCAATTTTACGTCAAATGAATATGCAATACGTATAAATTTAAAGAACAGCTTCCAGAGATGTGGTGGTACAGAAAGGCAATATAGTTCGTAGTAGATTCCATTTAGAACCTTTGGATAAAGAATTTTTAAAAAATATTCTTTTAAAATTACATCCAATATGTATTTATACCGTAACAGAGAATGAGTGAAAACTAGTGCCTAGAGCAAAATAAGACTTTTATCAAACGATGTATTTATAGGTCAGAAACAAAAAAGAATATTCATAAGTAGGTGAATTAAATTATCGCTATGTTTTATAACTATCACAGTATACTTGTTATAGATGACAAGCGACACGAAGCCATTGAACATCCTCTTTTATTAGTCTTTTAAAAATAATTAGCATAATTCAGAATAATGGGACAAGGTTTTTTAAAGAAGCCATTTTATGTTATAAGTTAAGTGGTATATTAACGGTTTAATGTTTTAATTAAGTCTATGTTAAATCATCTTTGAGAGCTGAAAACCATAAAAATAATTATTAAGTATACACAAATTAAATAATAAAACCTTACCGTTGGTTATTTTAAGGGATATATGATTACATAGCCATTCAACTAAGGACAAGCTCTCAGTAGTGTAGTACCTTATTTGCCACTTTTCCTTTTGCTGAGTAGTTCTGGACTTGTTTTGAGTAAAGAAGCTAGGACCAAATATTCATTTAGTTTTTTGTTTTTCTTTTTGTTTCTATCTAAGATAGACCAACAATGAGAAGATTAAATGCCATGTTTTTATGACGGGAAATAGAAACATTTAAATTTACCATTTTATTTGAAAATACGTACAGAACACTTAAGTGCGTATGAGTTATTGAAAAAAATTATCCGATCACTCTGATTTTTTATATTCCAATCTGGCATCACGATATATTTGCGATATATTTAAAAGTTACATTATTCCTAGACGATTATTTTTGGCTAAAGAACATAAATATGTCATAGTTTTTTAAAATATAAACGACTACATACTGATTATCATAAATAACAAAAAAAATCTGGTGCATGTTCAATCCTTTGAGCCAAAAACTGCTTACCATTTTTTTGTAAAAAGGCAGCATTTACAACAAATAATGCGTAATAGTAGCCCTTGTTTACTGATATTAATTAAATATGTAATGAAATCATATTTCTATTAGCTTTTTTATGGGACTTAATTTTTTAGAATACATTTATATGTATATATATATATATATATATATATATATATATATATATATATATATATATATATATATGCTGCCGCCTGCTGAGTGCAACATGTGGCGTAATATATTATGACTTAATATTTCGTGTGCATATGCATCAATAAAAATGAACATTGTATTGCATTATTCTGGTTTCAATTTACTCACTGAGAGTGCAACAACAGAGCTCATGAAGAAATAAGGTGTCACTACGAGGTGACGTGTTTACATAAATCAGACGTTTAATTGAATGTGACGTTTATATAGGTTTGGCAAAAGACATCTTTATATAAGCGTAGAGTTTTTTGGGAATCGTTTCGATTTTTCCAGTTTTTCCTAAATACTGGACAAAGTATGTCTTAATTTAATTGAAAATTTTCATTTGAAAAAATATTATACTCTTCATTATAGAAGTAATTGGAGACTTATATTTAAATAGGAATAGACGCACTAAATATGCCATTTTTATAACGTAATCGAGCGGGGAATCGAAGATTGTTTAAAGGAATAAGAGAACACCTACGATATTTTAAAATAGAATATTGAACACCGTAAATATATACTTTTTTATAAATAAGAATTTACACGAACAGAATCCTATACAATAAAAGCCCATAGAATCTTTTTCACATCGACCTTATTCGTCAAATCATAAAAAAAATATTTTACTCGCCAGTACTATGCCACCGGTTAGGGAGTTATTAGGAATTATAATAACTAATACACCATCGTGAAATCATGTTCCAGCTGGCGATGTAATTGTTTGGCTAATAAACTTGTGTAACCAAACCATCACCGGTCATGTATTGTCATGTATCTGTCTCCCAAATTTTGATCAATAAAATTTATTTTAAGGTAAAAAACATACACTTCAACATATAAAAGTAATACAAACAAACTGAGGAGCTCCTTTTCTTGAAATCAGTAAATATAAGACGGTGATTCCATTTACACCTTATTTTTGAAATACTGAATATATTTGGCGTTAATTTTGTAGAAATCCATCATTCACAATTAAATGAAACTACGTGATGTAGTATTATTTCTACTTTCTTTAAGTTCTTTACCACCACCTAGGCTTCGTTGTATTACAACATCTTCAGGTGGGCTCCAAAAATATATTCAAATATATTCAATAATAAACGATATTTTTTACAAAATTGCAAATGTGAAAAAGCATCAAAAACTTATTTCAATATACCTATTGTCAATTATACTAAATAAGTAATTACCCAATAATTTGTTATCAGATAGTCAAGTAGATAAACAATATGGGAATTTAAAGATATTCCATATAATTTGGTTCTAGAAGGCATGGTACTATAATGAGAATAAAAGTTTCCTTCTTAATTATAAATATAGCTTACAAATATTTTTCTATCAAATAATTGGTGTACTTAATTTTCCGTGAACTCAGATTATTGTACAATATGCTAATCTTCATTTTACAAAAAAAATTTACCGGAACCAAGTTCACAATAGACTTCAAAATTATCTAGATGTACAGAATATGAAACAAATTCTAAATGATTTTAACAATAACCTCCATACAATAACATTAAATTAGCTTTAAGCTGAAATGTTTATCAAGTTAAAACAAATTTACTGTTGTGATATGGACCTCATTAAATAAATACACAATATGTCTTATAAGTGATATGTAAATTCAAACTCTCAGAGAAGTGCACGTAATATTTTAACCTATAATGAAACTTTCAATAGTATTATACTGTGAGCAATTCACTATACCCTTCTCGTTAATAGAGTAATATTACATATACGCAATAATCAATATAGCTTTGTAATTTAATTTAAGAACACACTATCTGTTACTCACAATTTTTCTTACATAGTCGATATGACTGTTACATATTTATTGTTTATAATTTTTTTTTAGTACTTACGTAAACATTTAGATGGTTTTCTAATTTTAGGGATTGACAAAAGGAATGGAATGCAATTCCCCTACAAAAGCAATAAATACAAATCTTAGTAAGTAATTAATTACCAATAGAAACTAAAAAAGATTTTCTGAAAAAAGTTTGCGAAGAAACTAAAATTAGACAACAAGGCACCGGAATTTTATCAACCAAAAAAGGGCCATTTTTTATATTTTCAATATCTTCATCAATATTAAAATCCATGTAATATTAATAACATGTCCTCTACTCTATGGAAGGGCATCGTCTTACAATAGTAAAGAATGTGTAATTTTCTATTGTACAACTGATTTTCTTTCTCCACTTAAATCATTATCTTATTGAAAATATTCACTATTTATTAAGTTAGTTTAGTGTTTTAATAATTTATGTAAGAAGTATACATAATATTATAACGTTTATAAATATAATGGTATAAATTTACTCAACATAAAAAATTAATAATAAAAAGTGTGCAGCAATAAAAAAAAGTTTTATCTTAATATTGCCTCTCGGTAATAATTATTTAAAGTTCAACATATGAATTAGATTCAACCTCAATAATTTGCATGAATAAAAAGTCCTAAATGATTCAGTTAGGTCCATGGGAAATAACTAAAATTATGTAAATTGATTTATCAAAATATTTGAAAATGTTTAAATTACGCCACACATTTGACTAACACTGAAATTTCATTCACTAATATTCGGAAAGATCAGAATAATTTAGTACGTGATTGCAAATTTTAGGTCAGTCTTATTCTGAAAACTATTCAAGTACCTTTTAAGCTACCAATTGACCAAAGGAGGAAATATTATACATGATTTCATATATTTCACTGTCCAACTAGTTAGGAGCTCTCGAACTAATGATGAAATTTTACTTTACGGAAGATATACTTGTTTTGCATGAGAGTTGTAACAATTACTTTTTGATTATTTTTTTCTTTTTCAAAGCTTGCATTAATAAATTAAAGAGACAAAGCTTATCAATTTATTTCTTTTATGTCTGCAGAAGCTACACTAGTCAATATATTTACAAGGTCAAAAACAATGAAATGTTGTTTCCAAGATTTTACCAGCGATAGCCGTGTAATAAAATATTTTGTCGTACCACGGTAAGGTATTTCTATAGATATTTTGAAAAAATAAGGTAGTGGGAAAAAAGAGAAGCACAAACTTAGACCCAAAATTGACAGCTAAAACTTTTGAATAACAATTTTAAGACGTCAATAGCACGGATCTAAAACAGTATGTCATTAAGTGAAAATGATATATTTTTTACCGCGTTCCTTTTCTTTTTCTAGAAGCTAAAAATTTATTTCAACCAGAAATATATTGAGAGCAATGAAGATACATGTAAGATTATACATCGATTAATTTTGCTTCATAAAGATATAATACAAAAAAATAAATATGATTTTAATGTTTGTCACTTGATATTTAATTGCAGAAATGTGTGTACATCACCGATTGATAGAATATGGAAGAATATTTAAATAAAATTTTGAAAAAAAAATGTAAATAAAAAAGTAATAATGAATTAACTTAAAAAAAAGAAACTTACCTATTTCATTTATTTTGTTTTGTGTTACCTCATGTCTTCAAATTTATCAAACAATTAGGATGGCATTTTTATGTTGGAATTTAGCTACGGAAAATGAAGTTATACCATAGAATTTCTCTATACTTAACAGCATATATGCCGTAATCGAGTTTGAATGAAGTAGAGCCAATGATATCCTGATATTATAGTGTATGAAGTTTTGATACGACTAAGAGCGATATAAACTAATTTCTAGAAAAAGTTAGGTTAGGTTGTAGGATGCAGTTAGAAACTTGAAATATGAATATGAATGAATGAAAATAACTCTTCAGTGGTGTATATTAAACTTGTACTAGTTAGACTTTCCTTGACATAAGCATGAAAGCAATAAAGTATATACTGGCATGTAATAAGGTATATATCGTCCAATATAATAAGTAAGAAAAAAACAAACGCATGAAATAATTAAAACATTAATAGATAGGAAGGTATTAGATATTTGAGAAAGACTCTGTACCAAGTGAAATGAAGTACTAGTATGTGTGTTTGGGTATGCATGTGTGTTAAAAAATAAATGAGAGCATCTATTCAGTATCGATCGTAAAATTCTCTAGCAGTAACAATACTCTTCAAATGGATTTAAGGTTAAAAAGGATATTGTGTGGTCAAAGGTCGAAATAAGCACCGCATTTTCATTATTTTTACTTTAAACTGCGCTTCTAATGCGGTGTTAAGTCCTTTGAATTATTTTCTTCAAAAAGTTTTAATTTGAAATAATTTCTAAATTAAAAAAAATACGATTGATATATTTAGAAGTAGTACCTTTTTATAAATTCAATCAACGGGCTCATTTGAAAATATAAGTATATTGCTCAGTAACGTAAAGTTCATCAGAACGATAGTTTTCAATATACACAGCTCCTTACGCTTTTAACTTTTATATAAATAAGTTATAATTTATTCCTAAACGGTTTGAGACCATAAAATGAACACATCACTGAACAATTTTTCGTTTTTTATGGTATTAAGCTTTTTATATTATTCTTATTTGCTCCTTTTTTTAATTTACTTAGCTATATCACGTCCGTTGATGTTTGTTTATCTTACTCTAAGTTCGTTTATTGTCCGCAATTAAATGAAACTACGTGATGTAGTATTATTTCTACTATCTTTAATTTCTTTACCACGACCTAGGTTTCGTTGTATTACAACATCTTCAGGTGGGATATTAGCAAAGATTAACTCTTAGGAACAACCAACAGCATTTATATGTTTCAAACACAATAGCGGAAGACTACTTTGTGCGGATTTTTCCATTGTTTATGTTAGTGAGTTTATTGTAGGGGCGCAGACTAGGTTTTATTATATTACAGAGAGTTATACAATATACCAGTATTCTAGTTGGGGTAATAAATTCAATTTTTGTTATTATGTGAAATTATACAATGCAAACTTTAGGGTGTATGTAATAAAATTAAATGGAAGTTATTGTCGGTAATATATTGCAAAGGCAAGGGTATTTGAAAGTAAGGCCAAGGTAATATACTAATTCTACATATCTTATTATCGGTAATATATTTATACAAAAGCAAGGGTATTTGAAAGTAAGGACAAGGTAATACACTAATTCTACATATCTCCGGTTTTGTGTATTCATATATTTATTTATTTATTTCTTTTAATTTTTTTTTTTTTTTTTTTGTTTTTATTATTTATACGTATATTTATATGTGTATTAATGCTGAAACAATTTCCAGGGTACTGTAGTGTCAATGTTTTATATTTATATTATATCTAGAAGATATTAAGAATGGGTGATGATATTATATTTAGTTGTTCATTTAATATATTGACCTTGATATCTTTTTTATGTCTGTTTATTTCTAATGTTTCTAGGATATTAAGTTTATTGCCTTTTGTATTTATTTGTAATATATATGGGGCATTATCAGTATGGGGGTGATGGTTATTTTCAATGAGATGTTTAGCAAAGTGAGATGTGTCTGGTTTATTATTACGCCAGCTGGCGATGTGTTCTTTATATCTTGTATTAAAATCTCTTCCTGTTTGACCTATGTATACACTATTACAATCGTTACATTTAAGTTTATAGATACCACTCTTTTTAAGTTTATCTATTTTTTCTTTATTATTAATAAGGGTTTTACCCAAGTTATTTAAGGTACTATACGTACATGTTATATTATTTATATTTTTATTATTAGTTAAGAGTTTTCCTAATTTGAGTGATACATTACCTATGTATGGGATAGATTTATAGTAAATATTATTCTTATTTGGTGCGACCGGGTATATTTCCTGTATTAGTATTTTTCTTAATTTATTATGGTACAGTTTTGTGACAATTGATGGGTCATAATTATTATTTGTTGCGATTAGTTTCATAGTTTTTATTTCTTTACGTAGGTTAGGTTTTTCAAGAGGGATGGTTAAAGCTCTGTGAATCATGGAATGAAATGCTGCTAACTTATGGGGCCAAGGGTGTTGAGATTGACCATTAATTATGGAATCTGTAAATGTGTCTTTTCTAAATATACTAAATTTATGTTTATTATTTTTGCGTTCTATTGTTATATCTAAAAAATTAAGTTTATTATCAGACTCTACTTCTAAAGTGAATTTGATATTATTGTGTAGGGAGTTAGCAAAGTTAACAAACTGGTCTAACTGTCGCTGTGTACCTTTCCAGCAGATAAGGATGTCGTCAACGTATCTATAATAGTATAATATATTGGTCGCTAATTTACTGTTTAAGAGGCTGGTTTCTAGATGATTCATAAATAACTCGGCTAAAAGGGGACTGAGGGGGGAGCCCATTGCAAGGCCATTAACTTGTTGAAAAAAATTGTTATCGAATAGAAAATAATTTTGGTCTGTGCATAGTTTAAAGAGATCTCTAATTTCCGATGCTTCAATGGGATTTAATTTTTTCCTTTCTAGGATATCTGAAATGATATTTAGGCAATCTTTTGGTGGTATATTAGAAAATAAGTTTACTACGTCGAGTGATACTAGTTTACAATTGGGTGTTAGATGTATATTTTTAATTTTATTACAGAGATCAACAGAGTTTTTAATGGTATGTTTAGGTGCAAATCCGGTTTTATTACGGAAGATCTTATTCAGGTGAAAAGCTAATTTTTTTGTGGGTGCGTTTGTGTATGAGACAACAGGTCGTATGGGTATATTTGGTTTATGAATTTTAGGTTGTCCATATAGTATTGGGGGTCTAGGGTTCATTTCTATAACTTTATGTTTCGCAAATTCGTTAGGAAATATGATGTTACAGGTTTTAATTAAATGTTTTACGTTATCTGCAAATGTCGTGGTGGGGTCCCTTTGTAGTTTTGTGAAGTCATCTGGTTTAAGGAAATCGTACACTTTATTTTTATATTCATTTTGGTCTAGAATAACTATAGTGTTGCCTTTATCTGCTTTAGATATGGTGAGTTTATCTTCATTAATTTTAATTTGTAGATTACGTTGAGTCAAAATTTCGTCATTAATGTGTGTCTTGGTTTTAGAGTATTCTTTACATATTATATTAGCAGCTTTGTGTTTAGTAAGTGCGTCCTGGTTACTGAATGCAATGATGGTATCTACTACTAGTGATTCTATGTTTTTTCTTGATGGTGCGGTAGGAATATTATATTTAAATCCTTTATTTAAAAGTTCTAGCTCTTTATTATTAAATGTTGATTGTGAAAGGTTTACTATTCTGGGATAAAACGTTTGTTTGGGTGTGACTTTTGGTTTCTGGGTTTTGGCTTTCAGTTTTTTAATCTTGTTAATTTGTTTTTGTGTTATGTTTTTTATTATGGCACTGACATCATTTCTAATTTTATAGTCTAAAGTATCAAATTCTATAGGGTGAAGGAGATATGTTAGAGAAGAGTGTATTACCTTTAGACAGAGGTTTATGTTGTCTCGTTTGATGGTAGATTCCCGAATTTCTTCCTTCAGCCAGGTGGTGACGGCTTTAGTTGTTGCTTTTTGGGCTGCTCGAGTTGTTCCACTAATCTTTACGTTCACGTGACTGGGTGTTAGATTACACTTTATACACGTTTTGTTAAACCATATGCTTTGTATCGCCTTCCGAAATTTAATTCGGAGTCGACGGTACAATATCGCCAATGTAGCCAAATCGGCTGTTTTCAAATATTGAATATATTTGGCGTTAATTTTGTAGAAATTCATTATTCGCAATTAAAGAGTGGTATCTATAAACTTAAATGTAACGATTGTAATAGTGTATACATAGGTCAAACAGGAAGAGATTTTAATACAAGATATAAAGAACACATCGCCAGCTGGCGTAATAATAAACCAGACACATCTCACTTTGCTAAACATCTCATTGAAAATAACCATCACCCCCATACTGATAATGCCCCATATATATTACAAATAAATACAAAAGGCAATAAACTTAATATCCTAGAAACATTAGAAATAAACAGACATAAAAAAGATATCAAGGTCAATATATTAAATGAACAACTAAATATAATATCATCACCCATTCTTAATATCTTCTAGATATAATATAAATATAAAACATTGACACTACAGTACCCTGGAAATTGTTTCAGCATTAATACACATATAAATATACGTATAAATAATAAAAACAAAAAAAAAAAAAAAAAAATTAAAAGAAATAAATAAATAAATATATGAATACACAAAACCGGAGATATGTAGAATTAGTGTATTACCTTGTCCTTACTTTCAAATACCCTTGCTTTTGTATAAATATATTACCGATAATAAGATATGTAGAATTAGTATATTACCTTGGCCTTACTTTCAAATACCCTTGCCTTTGCAATATATTACCGACAATAACTTCCATTTAATTTTATTACATACACCCTAAAGTTTGCATTGTATAATTTCACATAATAACAAAAATTGAATTTATTACCCCAACTAGAATACTGGTATATTGTATAACTCTCTGTAATATAATAAAACCTAGTCTGCGCCCCTACAATAAACTCACTAACATAAACAATGGAAAAATCCGCACAAAGTAGTCTTCCGCTATTGTGTTTGAAACATATAAATGCTGTTGGTTGTTCCTAAGAGTTAATCTTTGCTAATATCCCACCTGAAGATGTTGTAATACAACGAAACCTAGGTCGTGGTAAAGAAATTAAAGATAGTAGAAATAATACTACATCACGTAGTTTCATTTAATTGCGAATAATGAATTTCTACAAAATTAACGCCAAATATATTCAATATTCGTTTATTGTGTTATCTACGTGAAAACAATCATAATGTAAGACGTGATTTGATTGTAAGCACAGTGATTACCGTTAGTGAAGTGAATATGTTTTAAACACTAAATTGGTTGTAAGCATATTAGTCAGTTCAATGCTTTCGGCCCGTAAAGATTTACCGTGTTGAAACAGGTTGCTTGATTCATAAATTAAATTTGGCGAGCGATAAAAATGACTATGTTTTTTCGAGTAAGAATTAATATAATCGACGCAGCGCTTAACGTCAAAAAACTGAAGTTGTAATGGGTATTTATATTATATATTTATTTATTTATATTTATATTATAATGATATTTGCGGAAGAAAACATATGACAGGGTAGACGAGTTCTCGAGTGGAGACGTTCCCAACCAGCGGGAAATGATTGAATGTAAAAACTGTAAGACATTATTTGGCGGCGCTTCTTGTGAAAGGTCTTTATCCAGGACTGCACCATGAAAGCATAAAAAATTATAAATCGCCTAGTGATCAAAACTTCTATACGCCTAATACGCTCCTTCCAGTCTTCGGGAAATTGCTTGAGCGGATTTTTGCGCAAATGTATTCGCCGGAGTTAAAGAAAAAATGTGGTTTTGTCCTGGAATATCCATACTGGAAGCAATTTCGACAGCTTTGTATTGGATCGACACGTGCCCAACAAATACATTCTGGTATTTTCTTAGACATTTCTAGCATGTTTGACACTATCTGATGGCCAGCCATTTGGTCTGGGCTATAATCCCGGGGAGTATCAGCTGACCTCCGCCGGATAATGATAGATTATTTCTAAGATCAATTGGTCTATTTGCAGGACAGAAATACTGTAGTACATAAAAAGGTTGATCAGGGGTTACCCCCAGTGGCCGGCGCTTGGTTCTATCCTGTGGAATATCATGTTCGATGATATACTCGAAATACCCCTTTATGGATGCGGTGATATTCCTTGTGCAGATGATCCTTTGCTAATATTCGGAGGAGCAAGCAGTAGAGAAATCAAAAATCTGATAGCAGCCAGTCTCCCTCCAGGTTACGTGACTATTACATTAGGAACAAGTTCAAATTTACCCCACAAAATTCCTGGACCAGGTTACGAGGTCATCGTTGAGAGGGTACCGATTGCTTTCTTAATTAGTATTTCTCTGACGGATCATCACTTCTTTGAAATCTTATATGGGGATTTTCTAGAATATTGCTAGGAGTGGCATTTTTCATGTTGAATTAGCTCAATAGTTGTACAATAAAATTTATCTAGCAAGTTAAAATGAGTTAACTCTAATTTAAAAGCAACGAAATTTTACGCAGCTAGAGTTATGTGACAGGACGTCTTCGGTTATTTATTATCTCATTCAGAATATATTTCTCCTTTGAAATGGCATTCTGCTGTCAACGTACTGACAATAATAGCATTTGATTCATCTGTGAAGGGATTTATTCAACTTACATACCATATTTCGTCTTGTATATATTCTTTAAATCACCATATATGAAGTCTTTGTTGTTTTTTAATGAAATTAATTCTAAACTTTTTCGAGTAGCTGTGGACAATACTAAGCAAATGTAACCATAAAATTTGTTTTAGGGAACTGAAAATAATGATAAATAATAAGAAAAAATTCAATTTAACAGAAGCCACTTGATCGTTTCTGAATCGTTTGAAAATATTTCCTATCAATTTTCTAAATAAAATTGTAAGCGTCTATTCTTCTTCATGCTCTTATTTAAAGGAAGATAGTGTTTTACAAGAACTTTTTCACAAGTATTCCTGAGTAAAAACATCATTATGCGTAATTTTATGATTTCACTGTGAAACGATATATTTTGATATCATCATGTCCGCTCTTCCGTCCATCCTTCTGTTACAATTTTATATTTTATACACCATGACTTATGCACTTAACATTTTGTACGTAAGTTTCTTAGATGGAGTTATCAAGCAAAAAAGAGTGAAATATTGAAAAAAAATAATTTATTCACTCTGTATGTACGGAGAAGCCGTACCAATTTTTTTGTTTATTCTATCAAGTGGACACGCCATTAGAAAGAGCTACAAAAATTATTTGTAGTTCCATTCATATTTCTAGTTTTTCAGCTGCGTTTTCGAAAGAATGAGTTTCAAAGCTATGTGCAATGTATCTTCTTCCCTGTAAATTTTCCTATCGTGAGAGTAAGAATTTAAAAAAAATTGTATTTTTTAATAGAATCCCTTCATAATTATTTTGCTCAACTCGTATTAACTAATTCAAGAGACGTAAGTAAATACAGACATTTACCTATTCTACTTTTTTATTCTTTCCTAAAAACTTTATAGTTGATCGATAGTGTTTTTTATAATGCTTTGAAAAAAAGAACAAATTAGAACTGGAAAACAAATGATTTTTTTCTTAATAATTTTATAATATTTAATAATACCGGATATATTTTGATTTAATTGCTGAGTGATAAAGTCACCCAAATAACACTACTTTCAATAGAGTGGTATTTAGTTGGAGTGATATTTTGAATAATTAGAGCGATGGTGAATTTAAAACAGCAGTGAGCAACTGAGATTTTACAATAAACAAATATTTTTCACATTAATTAATATTGTATAATATTGTAAGATACCGCGTACACGCTGACCATAAAATAAAAGTCCGTACTTAATATCAACTGCATAATTTTTAACGTGTATAACAAAATATCTTACATATAAATAAAAAACGAAACGTCTCGGTATGCAAATTATACATAACATAATATTTAAAAGTAATAAATAGCCAACTCAGTATTTCAGATTTTCAAAATAATTTAATACGAAAAATGCAACTTCATCCTGCTCACATCATTACACGTCTAAAGACAGTCCTAGGTCTCCTCCGAGATCACGTATTTCGCATCGAACGTGATGTCGGTTCAAATTCACACACACTTTTGCCAATCAGAAATCTGTGACCTGAAACAAATGAGACGGCAGAGAGCCATTGCAGTTATTTGCGAAACGACAATGCGGTTTTCGCTAACACTCAGATATCTTTCTGAAATTGAGCAGGATTGAAATATGTGTTGCATAAAATTCATTTATATTCAAGAAAAAAAATCAAAAATCGAAGTTAATATTATTATATTTTTGTGCACTTTTTATGGTGCACACACACGTGGTATAATTTTGAATATTTTTCATTTTAGGTACTAACAATATTTAAGTACATGTAGAAATACATTTGTACCTCAAGTAGTTATAGAATAATTTATGTACCATTGTGTGATTAAAATTATATATCTGTGGCGGTAAGGGAATTTTTGGTAAATTAATAGTTCATTTCGATATAAATTACAATGTTCATAACTAATTCTAAACATAAAGATAATTATAAATTTTTAAAAAATTATGAGTTTAGAGGCTCAATTTGATTGTTCTAACTATAGAAATGGAGAAATATTTGATGTACTAAAGATATTACGTTATTTAAAATACAATTTACTATTTATATAAAGTATATTTTACAAAAGGGGAAATGATAAAAAAAATCTTGAAGTGTTAAGCCCACGATTATAAAATGGTCGTGTATCTTATTATAATTTTAGGATATAAATATTTACATATATAAAATATATATTAAATATATGTTAAGTACATAATTTCAATTCGTCAATCTTACTGCAGTCTCAAAGAATCCTATAACTATACGTAATATTGTTTTAACTAGATACCACTGTTATTGAAAATTAATAATATTATATATATATATATATATATATACACACACACACACATATATATATATATATATATATATATATATATATATATATATATATACTCAGTTCGAAGCGAAATAAATGTTTTTAGTTACTAGCGGACCGCGATTGTACCCAACGTCGATGAAATGTTCGCGTTTAGTATTGGATGTTGACTGACGATTGAATCAGACTAGGCATTGAATATTCACAGTTCTGAACATTTTTATAGAAAGACATGCATTGTGGTAGAAATAAAAATTTCGTCGTAGTAAAAAGAGTGGACACTGATATTATTTGATTAAATTATTCCAATCGATGTCATCGGAAAGATGATAAATTGATATGTCCCAGATGATTCATATTTAGAGAAGGTTAAGAAATACAATTTTGAATTTCAGAAAAAAAAAACTCATAAAGAACGCTGAGTGATGATTATCATCTCGTACAAAATGACATCAGCATCATCCTACTATTGCTCTGTCATAGTTCAATAGCACCACAACAAGCATTTTTCTACTAGAATTACGGATATTATAACATTTATAAGCAAACAGATATATAATATATCTTAATAAAATTTAACAATTTATAAGGACAATTGTATATTTAACTTAAAAGTTATATAAACTTGTTCAAGATCTTCACAAATGTTACAAATATGCAAGAAGACGTTACCACAAATTTCATCATATATTGGGGGGGGGGGTAGGCATACATAATACGCTCATATCATGGCATGTCCAACAATCAATTTAGCCACGGTTTGCCATTTATGTTATTTAGTTATTTAGCAATTATTTTTAGGTTATTTAGCAATTGTTATTTAATAATGTTATTTAGCAGGATGTCGCAACTGCGTGTTGTTCGAATGCATTACAGTGTAATGGGAGTTAAGCAGATTACCGTTATGCACAGACTCGTCCAAACTTATTCAAAAATAATTATATTATTGCGCTTATACATCTATACAAAAAGACATGTCATGCAGCGTAAATATCATTCTTTTAATCTGGAGTTCTGCATCTTACATTGCATTTCCATATCTTGCTTTAAGTCAGTTACTCGCTTTAGTGTAATACCTTACCAATATTTTCACGGCCTAACTCTGAACTTTATAAAATATTTAAAAAACCAGATGTGATTAAATACACAGCAATTCAGAGAATAAAATGAGCAGGGCACTTGAGCAGAATGAACGACAGGCGGGCAATAAAAAAGATCTTCTCAGCCAGACCACTGGGTTCTCGAAAAAGTGGAAAACCTAAATTTAAGTGGCTTGATTGCCTGGAGAGACTTAAAAATATATACCCTGTGTGTAACGAACTGGATGTCTTTGGCCAAGAACAGGGAAGCTTGTGAATTGATTCTGCGGAAGGCAGGGGCCCATCCTGGGTGGTCAAGCCACTGATGACGAAGAAGAAAAAGTTGTTATACTGATGAATATTATACAAGTAACACCGCAAGAAATAAATATTCAGAATTACAAGGCTTTTAAAGATTTTCTGGTTTGTGCGACTAAACTTACCTCTATTAGTTTTAATTCAATTCGAGTTTAATATCAATTGTAACACCTACCAAAATGTAAAATTACTCTATTCTAATTATAGGTTAAGCAAATTACTCGTATTTACAATAATTTAATTTAAATTTTAATTATAATATTTTCTCAAATAAATATTTTGATGAAAATTGCAAATGGACCAACGTTTACATTGAACTTTGTTAATAAATAAAGGGTTAATTATAAAATTTCAATATTATGAATTTCATTATTATACGTCATTAAAATTTATAATTACTTGAATTTAGTAAATTTCATTAGAACCAATGTTATTAAGGTACGTACTCCAACAAATTTTCTCATTACATGAATCCTAAAATATTGAGTTCATGCAAAATTAATTTTGAGATACTAAAATTTGTTTGCAAATTATATTAAAGAAAAATGATTTCATGTCAGTTTTATTTATATAACTAGGAATCATTTCTAGAACGACACCTCATTTTTCTCATGGTATCAGTCACGCTCTCACCATGGTTATGCTATATTAAATTCTCATCACAAATAGCTAAAGTTATGAAATAAATAAATTTAGAAGTCAATTTTCTCCATTTCCATTCTGTGTTATTTTTTCTTATATAGGTCGATAATTATTTATGGTAGGACGCGACTCATTTATCATGGTATTAGACATATTCTCACCGTAAATACATTGGTTACAAAAATATGTATAAATGAATTCGTCAGAGAGGGATGAATGGCGAGATTTCTTTTATATATTTTTAACAAGCGACAATTAATCTAACATTAATAAATGTCCAATTAATAATTTTGGAAAGTTCCGCCCGATATGTTTACAACAGGCGGACGACTTCACGTTCTCTAACTCGATCATAAATATGTGATACACTTAATGACGTTTGCCTGTTGCTTCATCCTTTCGCCTTCGCATCGAATGGCGAATCGAAACTGTAACAGTGGTACCCCTTCTGTCACTTTTATTCACAAATTAACACTTGCTTGTGAACGCCCTTGCAGTTTTATGCAAAGATTCAATTTTAATTAATCTGTAATTGATATTCTCTGGATACGATCCTAACTTAGTGAAATTTTCAAAAATTTTTGTAAATTACTCGTATGCCCTATATATATATATATATATATATATATATATATATATATATATATATATATATATTTATATATCTTCACTGTCTGAAGATTAAATTAATTGAATATTAAAATCGAAGAATGATCTGGAAATATTTTAGGCAACACGGAAAGAAATAAATATGAAGTATTATTTTTTTTAGTTTCTGCGACTTCTTCTTGTTTATTTCGAGTTAAATATCAATTAGGACATCAATCAGAATGTAAAATTACTCTCTTCTAAATATTAAGAAATGTTAAACTGAATTATTTCATAAATAGTAAAGTCTATGTTTATTCATTCACTTTAAATTTATTTAGGTTAATACAAACTTAATAGTAATTTCTACGTAATAATTCAGTCGTCTGAAAAACTTGGTTAATATTTTAGAACGCTTTTTCAGAGAGAAAACAATCTAGAAAATGTAACATACTTTGCGTCGAGGCATAACAAGTGTTCATAGTTAAAGATGAAACTGCGAAAATTTGCTAAGGTACACACTTCTATATAGTTTAGATTTAGTATTTTATTATAGTTTATGACGTTATGCTGATGTTGTAATACTTTGAGATAATTGTATATAGTGAAAATAAACTTGTAACATTAGGCACATCTCGATAAAAGGTTTAAATAAGGTTTAAAATTTGAAGCGCATTTGGTATGGAGTTGTTAGTAAACAGTTTTGAGTAATAAAATTCTGTATAATACTTATCAGAGTAATGTAGCACGGCATATATTAACATAAATGTACATTTTGATGACATTAACAATATTCAAAATTACACTGACTTTAAATTATATTAAGAGTGAAATAAGTACCATTTAATAAGGTTTATTTACTGAAGCAATAAACCAAACGTTTTGTATATTTTGCGTCAATTTAATGGAAACTTCATGTCATGTTTCCAATTGCAGAGTCTGAATTCAATGTGATGTCCTTTCAAGTTCGTAAGTCTTGTGTCATTAGAAGATGGTTAGACAGTTGAAATTAGAACTATTATGTCAGAAGAACTATTTATGGCGAAACGTTTAATTGCTGATAAATAAAATTAGTTTTATTATTAACTGATTAATAATTATAAAATCAATCGATAATAATCAGATTTGGAAGATCATGATTTTTAAGAATCACTTTTTAATGTAAATGTTAATGATGGTCCCTTTTTACATAAATACATATATATATATATATATATATATATATATATATATACTGTGTGTGCGTGTGTGTGTTTGTGTGTAACCCTATTTAAATATAAACAAAATCCGATAATCTCTTGAAAAGGGGATAGAAAATAGAGTAAATAAAGGAAATTAGGGTTTTTCACAAATTTTATTTCTTAACATCGCATTTTTTTAAATATTTTGAATTTTCCGAATTTATCTTTAACAAAATACAAAAAGTTGGCAAGTAACTGTGCAATCCCAATATTTGATGACGAAGGAACAAGCGCCAGTTGAAATGAAGAATTCAAATATTACTTCAATGCTTAACGTAATTCACTCTAGATGTACTTAAAGTTATAATATTATAATAAAACGTTTATTTGACAAACTTGAGAAACTAACTTTAAGTTAATTTCTCAAATATCTCTAAAACCCTAGAAATATTTAAATCCAATCAAAAAGTGAAAATAACTTAACTTTCACTTAGTAGGTATCTTGGCTTGAAGCCAAATCAATTTTCTCTCCCTTATTTCTCGTAAAAATTGAGACACAATTCGAAAGTTCAATGAAGAAAAACAAAACACGCCACCGGTTTCAACGTTTGTTTTCAGCTACCACAACCAACACAAATAAGCCTAACTAATGGCGAGCAACATAGATTTCATTTGGGTGAAAACTAAGCTTAGTTCAAATACGATTTCCTTTTGATTTCTGGATCGCGCTGTTTACGAAATTTCTTTATTGTTTGTTTATAAAAAATTACCTTGATACCAGATTCAACTAGAGAAAAAATATTCGCCTCGCTTCTGTAGTGTCGATTAAATAATCAAGTCATATTTTATGAAAAACGGTATTTTTTGCTTTGTCGTTTGAGTAAGACTCACTTGTTTTCACGAGTTTTATATTATATTTTGAACAGAAAGCTCTTTATTGTGGTCTACATAACACAAACTTTATCTTTTTTATTACACAATTTTTCTCCTATATTTTTCCTAAATGTCGTTAAAATGATATTTATTATGCAAAGCAGATCTAGCAAAGAAATAAATTTCATTTAGCCTACACCGATTCATATCAATACAAGGGTTATTATATTGTCAAATTTTACTGTTCGAACTGACTGAAGTTTTAAAAACCTTGAAACAGAACTTTAATATTCCGCTAATTTAATATAACGAGAGTGAATCTATTATAAGTTACAGATAACGATTTATAACTTTTCTTAAATTAGCCACTGAATGACAAATAAACTATCCCAGACTTGTTTAAATATCTAAAATTTCAAGTCGAGCTAATTGCATAAATTAAAAATTTTAAAACGGATCTACATTTACTTAAAAGCGACTTACTTTAGGTATAGAATGAAATTTGACAATAAAAACACATAGAAATCAGATGGAAAGTGAAAAACACTTTTAGCAGTTCGCCTTTTTATAATTGATTTACAAGATAGAGTAGAGGACATATGACATAAATATTTCATTTTTATTTATATTATGCAAATGGTCAGATACATAGTTTGGTTGTTCATATTTTTTTTTTAGTTTAAATTTATTAATTGAAAAAAGTTTTGTATGATTTAATTGATTTGGATGTTTTGATTTAATATGTTTCATGGTCTTCTTATGCACCTACGGAATTTCCTCTATTTTCCTCATTCTCTATCTCTCTCTCTCCCTGTCTCCATCTTCCCGATAAAGAGGATGAAGGTTTTGTTCCCTCACTCTCCTCCTCTAGATAATATCATAGACGTTAGTAACATGAAAAAACACATAAATGCTTTTCTCTTGCTTAGAAAATATCCAAGTGCACCGCCGACCACTGAGTCCAATCCGCCTGTGCTAAAAATTCAAAAACTTTAGCTTATATCATGATATTATTAAACGATTGAATTTATAGAAATATGTATTGGATTTATAGACGTCTATATAAAACCAAACGTTATTTACTTAATTTACATACCGCTACATTATGTTGGCTTTTTTACAACCGCATGATATATTTAAATAAAATATTTTCTAAAGTGATTATATTACATAGCTTATTACGTCAAATATACAACAGTAGAATCTATGGTAGTAAGTTTTACGTAGTTTCGTTAGTATCATATTTTTAAATCTCATAGTCAGTTTTTTGGCAGAAATAGAGTAAAAAGAAAAACTGTATTGAAAAAGCCAGCATTCTTTTAGCACATTATTAATTTATGTCTTTCATAGGCAACAAAATAAAATACTAATTATTTTGAATATAAGTAATATTAAAAGAATCTCTGAAACTGAAACCGTATGCATCTAAAAAATTAATAAGTGAAACTTTTTGATAGTACGTTTCAAATACAAATCAAATCAAGGGATATACCATTTTGCGGAAGTTCTGAAAATAAAATTATCTGCCTACTAACTATACTTATAATTCGACATTTTAATATCATCTTAATTGTAAAAAATATATAATAGCAAAATGTGTAATAAAAGGGGTAATATTTGCAACATAGATAGTAGTAAAATACTTCTTGATCAAAGTATATTTTTATATACATGTAATGGCAAATAAGTTTTACTCAAAGAGCAAAGTATTAAATACCTTTTTTCATAAAATAAGAATACTGATTGGTTGAGAATGACGAAGAAGGCGAAGGAGGCTGAAGGAGGCGAATATTTATTTGACTAGCTTCACCTGGTATCAAGGTAAGTATTTTCAAACAAATTACTTAGAGGCTTATTAAAAACAGATAACGACAGAACGTCTGCGCGCTTAGCGCGATATAAACAGCGCGTCTACAACTCAAGAGGAAATTGTTTATGAACCAAGCTTAGTATCCACCAAATGTAATCTAGATTACTCGCCATTGGCAACGCTTTCTTTGTGTTAGTTGCCATGGCGGAAACACAGAATCACAAAATGTTGAGAAAAATGGGATAATATTAATTTTGATTCAAAACTGTAATGTTTATTAAAACTAAAAGGCTTTCACTTGCTGTCTCTGGGTTTAATTATTTTAAAACGTTAAACAATTTAAATGACTTCAAGGTTTCTCAAATTTCTCTATAAAAATAACAACATCATATTATAATTACATTCATTAACGTACTGCGGTAAAGATATTATCTATACTGCAATACGTTGTACATTGGAATGTTACTTAAATCCCGTTTTTAGTTGGCTCATTATCATATTACTTCTTCATAAATTATCTGGATGGCACAGTCATTTGCTAATTTCTCTCATTTTGTTAAAGGCAAATTTGAAAGAATCATAATATTTTAAAAATGTGATGTTAAGTGTATGTGTATATATATATATATATATATATATGTGTGTGTGTGTGTGTGTGTTTTTCTATATGTACATATTGGTGAACGGAAATTGAAAGTAATTATGTAATAATAAATATAAGCATTTTATCGAAAACTTTTGACAATCGACACATTGTATAACATCTTTAGGTACTCTCGTGACAAATTCGCAAATGTCATTACTCTAATTTTTGTGACGATTTCCTAGAGAACACTACTATCACACTAATGACCACCATATACACCAAAAATCTTAATAAAACCGGATTTGCTCAATTTTAAGCATTATAAAATATTATTGTCTCAATTTTTCCTCAAATTATGAGAGGAAATTGTTTTCAGCTAAGCTGGCACTTTATGTTGTAAAAGAAATGACAGTACAATGGCAACTAATGAATATTTCATATCGGTACTATTAATTTCAAGTCTTGTTAATAAATATATTTGTGTTTTTATTAAACAAGACCTAATTTCAAATGAACACCTTTACTCAATGTACATGGTATATAGTGCTCCTAGACAAGATTCATGTTTCTCATTCCTATAGCTTAAGTTACATAGACATCAATGAATATGAGTGAGAGTGAGATAAACAACGACGCCATTTAATTTGAGGAAAAGGTTAACAGATAGTGACGTTACGAAGATTAAGAGTGGGAGAGATAGTGACACCATTCCACAATTCTTGGCAGATGTAAGAAGTTTAAATGAAAATAATGATACATCGTAATAATTTTATTACCTACAATAATATAAATATCTTAATTGCTTGCATTACACGTGCATGCATGAACTGGCATTAATAAATACATGCGCCACCATTAACACATGTACGACATTGCCTTAAAAACGATCTCTTCACCAATCGTGCATGTCATACATTGATTTATTCCACAGGTTCCGAGATCCTTCGTCGTAATTCGTTAATACTTGATGTGGGTTTGGAATAAACTATATAAACTATATACAATATACCATCTGTGATTTGTAGTTAATACTTAAATATTAATGTGAATAAATAACTATCAATTATATATGTCATGCTGAACACGGCCTTGACGAATCAATTCATGTCGTCGCCATGGTGTGTTGGGTTGATCACAAGTCTTTGACGGCGCGGCGCAACACGGGGACACGGGTTCGATTCCCGGCCGCTCGTCGAGCGGGGCTGGACTGGTGTTATGGTTGGCTTTACGAGATTGCTTTCGTAGCAATAAGTCCGCCATATGTATCAATTAGATACATTAAAGTAGATAAATAAATATTCATTTTAACAAACAAACTTAGTCCTCCAGGATAGTAATTTTTTAAATTTAGCAATTTCTGACTCTAAATCTTCTACTAAATCTGATCTACTAAAGTTGTAAAAACATGGAATCGATTACAATGGCACATAGCCGTTGCTATGCTTTGATGGAATAATTTAATTTTAAACATCTTTTTTATTATGTACACTAGGGTGGACCAAAAAAAATTTTTAGTAATCGAATTATAATACCGAAAATATATCAAAGTAAGGTACCGTTATCGATCCTCTAAAATATTATTGAATTATTTTAAGTAGAATAGCCCGCGCAAAGCCGGTGAAGTGCGAATATATCTTGCATTTGCAAAAACAAATATCGAATAAAAATTCACTTTGCTGCAAGAACTTAGTTTTTTTCTCACTTTTCAGCCTTTCAATGATTTGGTAATATTTTTGCATTTCAAATGATAGGCTTTCAGGAGTTGGGTGACCATTGTGTGCGAGACTACAGGAATTGAAATTTTTGCCGTACTTCTTCAACTTATTGGGTTACTATTTCTGTAATTTCGGGCTCTTTGTTACTGCCATTTTAAATTTTCACTTATATTGTGTTCCACTCGTATCAATTCATGACATCCTGGTATGTTGGTAACACATTATCCTTCATATCTTGTATAGTTCCAAATGTAGGACACTTGAACGACTGTCTATTATTCGACATGATGGTTAAATTTAACTCCAATTTCTAAAACAAAAATGACGATTTAACGGAATTTCACAATTCAGTAAAATTTTCACAAAAATTTTCTGAATGTACTTACTTTAAAACTGATTTTTAGAATAAGCAACAAAATTTAAAAATAAAATCGACATGTATTTTAGTGAATTCCACTTAGAATACTACATGTATTTTAGTGAATCGACATGTATTTTAGTGAATTCCACTATTTTAGTGAATCGACATGTATTTTAGTGAATTCCACTTAGAATACACCCAACCACAAACGTTTAACTTGAGATGTAAAAGTGCTTATTGTGTAGCTCTATCTACTAAATCATTGAAAGGTTGAAAAGTGAGAAAAAAACTAAATTCTTGCAGCAAAGTGAATTTTTATTCGATATTTGTTTTTGCAAATGCAAGATATAAAGTCAGTGAAATTGTCCCAGAGAAGTCTAAGTTACTAAAGAAGAGCATGACTTTTTAATTGATCAAAGGAGTGAGAGAAAAATGAGAATCGATGGCATTGATCGCAATCTGACAAAAACTTTACAGAAAAAGTTAGCTCGAAAGCATGCTTCGACCAAAATCTATTAGAAGAGTAATAACGACCCATCCAAAATACCAGAGCAAGAATTAGTGTCTTAGTATTTCATCTTCTGAAGAGCTACACAATAATATAGTTCCTTCTACCTCAGGAACTATGGAAAATAAGAAATACAGCAAAAGTTTACCGATGTTGTCCCAAATATGTGACCGTTATGGAGTGTCCGACAGAGCTGTTGCTGTGATTGCTTCTGTAGTTTTACGCGAAATTTCGTCGGATGTCGTAATTGATAAATCAAAACTTTGAAGGAAAACGCGTGACATTCTTATGCAAAATCAAACGCCTCTGAATTTGCGTGCTTTATATTTTAACAGGCGGAAAGATAAAACCCTGAAGATAGTCACGAAGGGAACCCAAATATTGAAGAAAACGTATCTGTCATTAAAGAACCGGATTCAATTTATTTAGGGTATGTGACACCATAAAAAGGAACAACTAAGACCATTGAGGTATCAATAAATGCTCTTCTTCTCGCTAAAAATATTAGTACTGATGATCTCCGTGCTATTGGATGCGATGGAACAGTAACAAATACGGGTAAATTTAGTGGTGACATAAAACTATTCGAAAAAAGACCCTTGCATTGGATAATTTGCATCCTTCATTTAAATGAACTGCCTTTGAGACATTTGTTTGATTACATAGATGGTAAATCTTCTGATCAATCTTCATACAATGGTCGTATTTGTAAGTTGCTGTATAAGTGTAAAACGCAAGCTGTAGTTAAATTTGAGCCAATACCAGGTCAATTAGTAACGCTAAAACCTGATGATTTAAGCACAAACCAAAAATATTTGTGTGAAATTACCTCAGCAGCAATTACTGGAAAATGTTCTGATCATTTGGCAAATAAATCACCTGGTAAAATTCCACATGCCCGTAAGTTGACTAAGGCTAACAGAATTTTGCGTCTTTACATTTAAACACCAACACTATCAAGTAATTTAATTAATTTGGCCCAATAGATTGTAAAAGTATATACCCCCATGTCGTTCTAAATAAAGAAACACCCATCATGCGAAAACGGATCACGGCATCTTTGGAAATTAATTGAAAGTTCGTGATACTTACCAAGTGCATTAAAAGCAGTCATAGATGCTGTTATTCAACGGAACTCATATTTTGCTCACCCTGAAAATTTATTATTGGCGATGTTAACAGATGAAGAAAAGCATATAAGAAAACTCGCAGCTAAAAAAATTCTAAAGGCTCGTAGTTTACCTGTAACTGGAAAACTACCAAGTCATTCTGAAGTGCCTAAACTCAAATTTGATGCTAAATGTTAAATTGATGTAATAAAATGGCAAAAAGTCAACTTTTATCCACCTATTCTAAGAAATCACTTAAATGAAGACCTTATTCAGATAATCGAGAATCGTGAAAGGTGACATAAGTTTGTTGTTTATTAGGCTGCCTTGCCATACTCAAGCGGTTAAACGATCTGTTAAAATAATTACAGAAGATGCGATATAGCGATGTATGATTCATGCAAAACTTGCTTCCAGAAAATTTATACGGAAATTTGATAGCAAGCAAGATTTTTTGTATAAAAAGAAATAATTTTTTTGATAACTCTTTTATGTTTATTTGCTTAAGTTTTTAACGTTAATGTGTGTCCTTAACTAAATATTTGTTTTATTACAATAGTATTTATGGGATTTCCAATAAAGAATTATGACATTTAGTAAGGAGTGTTTTTTTTAAATGTATAAGTTTGAAGCGTATGCACGGACTGAAGATATATGTTCAGTTAATTTTTTTTACTAACACTATTTATTATAGTACACTTACACATATGTGTATATATATATATGTATATATACATATATATATATATATATATATATATATATATATATATATAATGTGTTTCTAATTCTTATCCTTGGATAATATGGTGAACAGTAAAACTATAGCATTGAGTTGCTCTGAAAAGAGATTTATTACATAAACAAATGTTTACACTTTTACAAAACAATTTATAACGTTAATTAATCACAAACTCACCTGAAAAGAGAAACAACATTTAAAGCTATTGCTTCACTAGTTCGTATCAATTAAGTATTAAAATATTATAATATATCATATTATAATTCATTGATCGTTTCTAAGAACATAACCTATTGTTCTATCGTGGCGTGGCGACATGTCCAAGTGACAGCTAGCACAGATCATATGCAAACTTCATGCTGAATGAAGTGTCGCTCACTTCGTTTTCATATATATATATGATATATATGTGTGTGTGTGTGTACATTTGAACATGATTTTAACTTAAAATTTAAAAAAATTAAGGCAGAAACATTTTACTCTTTTTTTGTATTGGTTTAACAGGATGTGGACTGTTAATAAATTTTAAGTCATTCTAGTACCTATTTATAGCTTCTATTAATATTTGCTACAAGTATCAGTATACCTTCATGTATTTAAATACATAAAGGTAAACTGATATTTGTAGCCAAATATTAAAAGAAGCTATAAATAGGTACTAGAATGACTTAAAATGTATTAACAGTCCACATTCTGTTAAACCAATACAAAAAAGAATAACACCTTAAGGTTTTATTCATATTCTTATCGACAATAAAATTTAATGGTTTCTAAAAACATAACCTATTTTTCTATCGTGGCGTGGCGACATGTCCAAGTGACAGCTAGCACAGATCATATGCAAACTTCATGCTGAATGAAGTGTCACTCACTTCGTTTACATCTCCCCCCCCCCTCCATAGGTAATTATCAAAATTTTAACGTATCACTACCACTGGAACGAGTTTTGTTATGTGGAAAAGGTTTGACTGTACCTTTTTGTGTCCCGTGTTTACTTTGTAAATTGAATTAGATATTTTCTCTATAATTTGATATGGACCAATTTTCAATTCATCTAGTTTTTTTCGGTTTAACCGATTTCCCTTTTCAACATATACTAAATCTCCGACTTCAAATTCATAATTTTTTCTGTTTTTATCAAATCTTTTTTTATTATAATTATGTGATTTTATACTATTTTCTAAGGCAATCTTCCGGTCTCGAATTAAATATTGATTCTGTAATTTATTTTGTTTCAGTTCGTTTGGTAGAATGTCCACACTTTTTCCCTGCAGTAAATATTTTGGAGAGAACCCTGTCACATTATGTTCGGTTTCGTTATATTTGTTTGTGCATTCGTGAGCAATGGTAGTCCAAGCGATATTATCTCTTTTTTCATTAGTTTTACAACGAATTTTATTAACCAATGTTTAGTTTAATCTTTCGTTCAATCCATTAGAAAATGGTGCATTTACTGCAGTGAACACTATAGGTATACCTTCCTTTTCTAAAAAATACTTAAATTCTTTTGAATTTATACCCAGATATTGGTCTGACAGAATCAAGTCTATTTTATAATCTTGTGTTACTCTTTGGACTAGTTTTATAAAGTCGTTTGCATTCTGAGTTTTGGATGTCAAAATGTAGACGTAACGAGTGAAGTGATCTACTAGAAGATGTAAATTCGTTTTTGTTCAACGTACACCACCAAATCCACCTATGGTATCTATAGACACTATTTCGAACGGATGTGTGGCTGGTCCTAAGTGAGACATTAGTCCAAACTTGTATGCTCCTCTTGATTTATTTTTTATACAAACGTCACAGTTTTCGCATATTTTTTTTATGTTGTCTAATAAATGTTTAGCTTGATAAAAGGGTTTTATTTTTTTTTCTACTTGTTGTTTTCCTATGTGGCAATAGTAGTGATGAACTTGTTTTATAATATGTTTACTAAAGTCTTCAGTTAGTATAATCTTTTCATGTTTTCCAATCTTTTTATAATATATATTATTTTTATAAATAAGTTTATTTATATTCTCTTTTATATCTTCGTTTTTTATTTTGATCTTGTTGTATATCTTCTATTTTGATAAAATTAACTACTTTTAAACTACTTTCTTCATTTTTATCTGGTTCTAACACTGGGTTTCTGCTTAAGGTATCTGCCTCTATATTATATTTTCCCGGAGAATATATTATTTTAAAATTGAATTGCGACAAATAAAACGTAAGATCTCCCAGTTCTTCATCCGTTCTGGCTTTTATATTCATTTTTTCTAAGGGTTTGTGATCTGAAAAAACCGTGAATGTTTTTCCTATAAGCTAATGTTGCCAGTATTTAACCGCCTCTTTTATAGCCAGACACTCAAGATATATAGCTTTTCTCTGTTTTTGGGAATTGTTTAATTTTTTGGAAAAATATGCGCAAGGTTTTTCATCACCATTGGGTAGAATTTGTTTTAAGATTGCAGCTATGCCTTGTATGCTAGCATCTGTATAAATATTGATTGGTAAGTCTGTATCAATGATTGCTAGGATTGGTTTTGAGCAAAGTAGTTTTTTATAGTATCAAATGATTCTTGACATTTATCGGACCAGACAAATTTTTCTCCTTTTCTTAATAAATTATGTAATGGATCCAGCTGTATTGACATATTTGGTACATATTTTCCATAGAAATTTATTTTTCCCAAAAATTTACGAACGTTTTTTTGTTATCCTTTAGCGGAGTTACCGTGTTGTTTTTTATTATATGCCCTAGATATTTTACCGAGTCCTGTGCAAAGTTACATTTCGTGAATTTTAATTTAAACCCTTCTTTTAAGATTGCTTCCAATAAGAAGCATAAGTGTTCTATATGTTTCTCAAACGTTTCTGAAAATACTAAAATATCATCTATGTAATTAACAGTAAAATCTGACAATTTGTGCTTTCTTATAATACTACTCAGGATTCTCTGAAAAATGGCGGGCGAAGTTTTTAAGCCAAAAGGTAAACATGTCCACTGATAGTGTGCATTCTGGGTAATAAATGCAGTTTTTTTTTATCTTCAATCTTAAGAGGTACGGACCAAAACGCCGAGTTCACATCAAGTGTTGAAAAAAATTTACATTCCTCGTTTTTATCATTAAATCCTCGATTAGAGGAAACGGTTGCGATTGGGGAACTACAATCTTATTCAATTCTCGAAAATCTATGCAAAGCCTTGATCTTCTTCCTTCTTCTTTTTTAAATGCTAGTGTTACCGGAGCCGCAAAAGGGCTATATGATTCCTCGATTAAATTATTTTCTAGTAGTTTTGATATTTGATGTTCAATTTCTTTCATGTCCTCAATAGAGCACCTATATGGTCTCTTACTGCAGTACTTATCTATCAACAGATCAATATGTGCTTCGTAACCTTTTACTGTACCTATATTATATTTATCTTTAGCGAAAATTGAATTATATTTGCATATCAATTGATCAATATCAGATCTTTTTTTATGATCTAAATAATTTATCGTAATATCAAAATCATTGACCCTTATATTTTCATTAAAGTTTATTTCATATTCGTGAATAATAACTTGTTTTTCATTTTTATTTATCCCTATGTCACTACCTGTACTGCCAGGAATTTGTTTTGTGATTATAGGCTGTTTTTCTTTGTTTTTTATGTATTTTGTCTTATTGTTATTGTTGTGGATATTTTGCATGATTTCTAAATTCTCATTTTGAGTTAATTTAAATTTTTGTATACAATCTAATCCAACTAGAAAATTATAGTCGAAGTTTTCTTCATCTATAACAAAAATATCAACATGTTTTTCAATTTCAAAAATTTTTAGTTTTAAAGTTACCATTCCTATTGATTTTTTTACGCCATTAATTGTTTTCAAACCTGCTTTTTTATAATGAGTTGGTATTTTTTTTAAAGATAATAACTTTGAATTTATTAAGGACACATTGGATCCTGAATCATAGATTCCTGATGTTTCTAAAATGTCATTTATTAGTAATTTAATTTTAATTAATGGCCGCCATTAATTAACTACCAGTTTTTTTGGTTAATTTCATTTAGTTCAGTCTCTAATTCTCAATTGTTTACACTCCTTATCTGATCGTTTTTTGTTCTATCATTATTTTTTTTCTTAAACCAACATTGTGATTCGGGATGGTAACGTGTACCTTTATTTTCTTTTTCACAAATTCTAAACGGACTAACCATGGGCCTTACATTTTTATCTTTAATTTTACTTTCGGAAGCTATTATCTTTTTATCAAATGTTTTTTTATTTACCATGTGCTCTAAACTTCTTATATTATTAAATAAATCTTGAGTTTCCTTTAAACTATTTCTATCAATTTTATCCGCAATGAAATTCGGTAATCCGGTGGCGATTAGATCAATTAGAGTATGTTTATCTATGGACTTATTTATTTACAATAGCAGTTTCTCTTTTTTTAATGCATACTCCAGTAATGAGCCCCGTCTATATTTAAATAACATTGCATACCTGATCGGTGACCAACTCTTATCTGCATATGTCTCACTAAAGTTTTGTTTCCACACAGCCCATTCTGAATTTATTGTGTTTTGATATCCTCCTCTATGCCTAAACGTGCACATTCCGCTTTAAACATTGTCATCCACTGGGACACATTGGTAATCTTACTACTAAATTTTTGTATAACAAATTTTTCTGCCATTTTTCCCACATTAAAAGGTTTTGATGATTCATTCTTCATTTCAGCGAAGCTTTCCATGATTTTTATTAGATATTCTTCAGAGATTCCTGCTGTAGAAGTTTTCGGTGTTTCTTTTTCCTCTAAAAGGTATCCCATGAACTGTTTATTTCCATCTTCATCACAATAAACCGCCTTTGTTTCTGGGCTCATGGATATCCATACCTATCGTTTGTCATGCCGTTTTTGTAAAGTAGCTTTGATTTTTTTAAAGATTTGTGTTTTTATTATTGCATCGTGTAGTTTTACAGGTTGTAATTTATCCGGGAACACAAAGGTATTACCGTCTAAATCGGTAATTGTTGTTATACAAATAACATTTGTCTTCACATCTTCACTGACCTTGACTACGAATTCGAACTGCAATTTGTCCATTATTCTTGGGAATTAGCTGTAGAAATGTTGTTTTATAATGTGTTTCTAATTCTTATCCTTGGATAATATGGTGAACAGTAAAACTATAGCATTGAGTTGCTCTGAAAAGAGATTTATTACATAAACAAATGTTTACACTTTTACAAAACAATTTATAACGTTAATTAATCACAAACTCACCTGAAAAGAGAAACAACATTTAAAGCTATTGCTTCACTAGTTCGTATCAATTAAGTATTAAAATATTATACTATATCATATTATAATTCATTGATCGTTTCTAAGAACATAACCTATTGTTCTATCGTGGCGTGGCGACATGTCCAAGTGACAGCTAGCACAGATCATATGCAAACTTCATGCTGAATGAAGTGTCACTCACTTCGTTTACATATATATATATATGTATATATATATATATATATATATATATGATATATATGTGTGTGTGTGTGTGTGTACATTTGAACATGATTTTAACTTAAAATTTAAAAAAATTAAGGCAGAAACATTTTACTCTTTTTTTGTATTGGTTTAACAGGATGTGGACTGTTAATAAATTTTAAGTCATTCTAGTACCTATTTATAGCTTCTATTAATATTTGCTACAAGTATCAGTTTACCTTCATGTATTTAAATACATAAAGGTAAACTGATATTTGTAGCCAAATATTAAAAGAAGCTATAAATAGGTACTAGAATGACTTAAAATGTATTAACAGTCCACATCCTGTTAAACCAATACAAAAAAGAATAAAACCTTAAGGTTTTATTCATATTCTTATCGACAATAAAATTTAATGGTGTTGCTCTTGACATTGACGCTTTCCAACAATGTCGTTGCGCATTCAGTATGCACTTTGTTCTCTAAATATTTCATACATGAAATAACTTCTCTACGTTACTTGTATTTATTGCTAACCAAATCCAGTTGCTTGCCTTTATAAGTTTGATATGGATAACGAACTTGCCAAAATTTTTGATCTCAAATATTATCAATGCTGATTGAACCTTACTAAAATTTGTCACGTTTTTTCACGTCAGTATTTTGGTTAGTATATATACTACACCCACATGATATTCCCAACCGGATAAAATATGTTTTGGACTCATAAATAATAGGACGAAAAACTGTAATCTCTAATATTTTTGGGCAAATTCTTGCAACGGAGATGGTTTTTTACCGCTTTTACCACATAAATGACATGATTTATTCCGCGTTAAAAAACTTAGTTTAAAATAACTAACAGACATATTCACCACCTATTTTCTTAAAATCAAAACAATGAATTATTAAAATTTTGATTGAAATTGAGTTTCTCTCAGAGTATTCAAACTTTTGACCTTACGGGTTATGAAACGATGAAGCCTTGCATGAAATATCATTGTGCACAAACCGATCATATAACTTAAGTCTTCGGTTTTACGAGTCATATTTTAATTTCATCAATATGATCATTACGGTTGATTTATCGTCATTCTTTAAACGTATGAATAGAAAAACAAAACTTTATAGCATCATTTTGCTAGACCTTTGTAGACTTCTGTGTCAAGACACTTTTTCTTAGTATCGGCTTTAGCTATAAAGTTGAAGTTGTTAATAAAATTCGCCTAAAAATATATCCACGTAATTCTGTATGAAAATCAAAATTCTAGCTGAATACAAAAAAATGATTTAACCTTTTAAATATTGCTGTAAAGACTCTTAGGGTTTGAGTTCATTAATAATCTATTTTTTTAAGACACTTCTTCGTATAGACGTGATGCAGTTTACAGAAATAATTTGTAATTGCGCCAACAGTAAATATATTGAATCACAACGAATTCACAAACTATAGTGGGCAAAGACCAAAGAACTACGGCAAAAATATGGCAAAGTTTCAAAATCCGTCTATGATACTTTGTTGTAAATGTCACCTATTAAATATACCTTCATAAAAATTGACAATTTTCTTCGCAAAATAGTTTTTTGTACACTTTTTTTTAAAAATAGGCATAAAAATTCGATGTTTGCCATAATCTTCTTTAATGTGATTATAATACATTGTAAGAGTAATGTTTTATACTTTTAAATGTCTTATGTTAATTTGTATTACCAAATGTTATTACTTGTAAACCCACTTCAGTTTTTATACTAAATAATGCATAGAAAATAAATTCATTTTGATTTTTATTTAGTTTTTCAATTAGTAAAAACTATGCAAAACTAAATTTATTTGATAAATACGGAAATATTTGTTGAAGAATTTATTTGCTTATTTTGTATTAAAACCATATATTACTTTCTGAACTGTGGACCAATACTGAAGAAGTATAATTGACACCAGATGTTTAGTGTACTATAGAATTTTTGTCTACAATTCCTTCTAGATCTTTTCGATGTGTATCGGCTATCGATAACATAATTTAATCAATATGGGTAATATTCGATACGGTCTAGACTATATTTTCTAACTGTTGGTACTTCTGTAGCTTATATGGGAAACTTTTATAAGTATAAGCGATTCAGAATTCAATAGGACTTATATTTCTTAACGTTTTGTAAAAGAAATTAAAACATATAAATCAATAAAATTGATGAATTATTGGTGAGAATTTGAGGGATGTGTACAAACCTGCATTATATTATATTTTTATCTTTCCTTGCAATATCGACTTGTATGCAATATACTTGTATAACCTCCATTCTATACTGACAATAAAGTTCCGTTAAAGTAAGAGATTCTAGTACGATTTATTCGAGCGGGGTGTTGCAGTCGTTGCATAAATTCAGTTGAAACGAGCGGCCATGTTTTTTTTCTTTTTTCAAAGCGGCGCGGCCGGAAATTGAAATATCGCTTTACACATCGAACAACCGCGTGTGTTGGGCTAACAGAAAGTTATTAATTTATGTGTACTCAGGAGGGGATGGATTTTAGTGTTCGTATTTTAATCGTATGAAAGGTAAATACTAAATGTAATATTACAAGTTTTATTTTCCAGGTGTGACTTACAGTGACTGTGGAAGTATCATGAATTTAACAAACCTACAAGAGATGCACCATATTAAAATTTTATTTTGTACTATGATATCACAAATATTCCTGTAACACCTTTCGCAACGTGTCAACTTATACGTTGCCAATGTTTATCTTGATTTTGTATAACAACTTTTATAAATCTATTTGAATTTTCAGTTTCATCACTTAGGATATTCATCATCATAAATAGAGTCAAATGGGTTGTTATATTTTGTATAAATTTTAAATCTAATACATGGAATATATTTATTAAATTTAAAATGTAGCAAATAAGAGTTTATAAAAAAAGAATTACAAAGAAAAATTTTAATTTTCAAATAAAATTATTTTATTTGAGCTGTATAAATAAATTAATGAACTAGATATTACGTTTTTGCTTAGTTGATCGTTGTTGGCCATACATTACTCTCAGAAACTGAAACGGCGCCTTTTATTCGAAACCTCTATAATAGGATATTTATCGACAAGGTACTTTCTAGTTTTCTTTTTTTACGTCCTATTTCATTCTCATATATCAGGAAAAATTGTAATTGATGATTATTGAATCAAATCGAAATGAGTAAGTAATAAATGAATAGAACATTTAAAGAAACCATTTCGCGAAACTAATTTTTTTATGATTAGCGCATAGCCAGCAGCGTTTTTGTAGATTTTTTGATAATAATAATTTATTTGTGAATAGAAAATTAAAAAAAATAATGTTGTTAAGTCCTGAAAACATCATAAAATATAAATTGATAAAAAATTCTCCATCGTGTGATTGTCATTCTGTACAACATTATACGCAATAATGTCAAACGCTACCATGTTATGCTTTTCTGCTTCACGTATTATTACTGAAGCAGAAAACCACAAGTAGCCAGTAAAGTACCTTGAACTAAATACAATAAAATCACATTATGACACGTATTCTCCTATACGCTATAAAGCCGCAACACGACCCCCGCAAAAAGCAATAAAACATATCGTGTATGGCGCTGACGCCCTCCCCTCTGCATATCTATAGGGAATATACTTATTTGTGTGTTTAAGAGAATTGTGACGTCACATTAAGCGTAACAACAAATATGTAATTTTTATAAACATTACTTTTCTTCTTTAGAAATTGTGTCTATTGAAGTTTGTTCATTTATACATTGTTTGCTTCGTTTCAAATTAAAACTTGTATATACCATGAGAAACTCTATTTGAAAGATGAACGAATTGGAAAAAACCGCGTCAAGTATTTTCAGCACAGAACCATAGACAGTAGATAATTTAAGGGGAAGACTCATCACACCTCTGCTACCAATATCTTTATATCCTTTAAATGTGTCTTCTTATGATGATTTTGAATGTGATTGTAATAAAGAGTGGGCGGTTTTAAAATTATATTATATATCTTATTATTCTGTTTGTTTTTAAAATATTTTATTTAAGTGTTTTTATTGTTTGTCGTCTGCATATATTTTTCAACAGTTTAACTCTCATATCGATAGGCTAGATACTTGAAACATTACATATATTCTTATTCGTGGTAAGAACAAATAATGTTAGTAGAGTAAGGATCCGATTGTGGAAATGACAGACACACCAAGAAACTTCTTAAATTGAAACATGAAACAGTTCAGTTTTGGGTCCATTCTCTTATCTTAATTAGTTCTTTTTATTATCAAATGACTTAAAAATGGAAAAAACAAATATACTTGGTAAATAGCTATTAGCCCAACAATTAATATTTAAACCCAACAATAGTAAGTTGTGTTTATATTTTTTCAGAAAAAATGTTGTAAATTAAATGGCAAAAAACAAAAATTTTAGTATTTCTTTTAATTTGTTTTCGACGTTGAAAATGAAGCAAAGTGTAAATACCCAATTTGTTGGGTAAGAAAAAGTATTTACGCAGTACGGATGAGCTATTTATTAAATGCTGAGGTAATATTTAGGTACGTACTCATCTATAGTAAACTTTGGTTCAAAAAAAAATTATGACTTTTCATGTATGTATCTGTTTATCACGCGCTACTAAAACTTAGATATACGGAACATAAATGTTAAGTTATCTAGAAACTAATTATGTCGATATTAAGTAGATTCTATTTTCCTGCTTTACATTTATTTGATAGTAATAATTTTGGGTTTCGTACTCCAAAAAGAAAAACCAAAACTTTATTGTCAAGTCGGCTAGCGAGCTTTATAGACTTCGAAAAAATAGGCTTGAATGTGTTCCGAAAATGCAATACCATTATATCATTATTTCATTTGATTTTACATCTTGCAGTATTAATTAGGTAAAGAGAAGTATGTATAGAGGGTTAAAATTATTTTTGAACCGTAGAAATTGAATTGTGGAAAATTGCCCATACTAGAAAAATCATCTCTTTTATAACTAGCTCCAATCCCATTCAAAACTAAACGATGATATTTATCATTAGCCATGCTGAAGCGTGTGGTATGCGCGCCTGTATATAATATATGCCATGTGTGTGTGTGTGTGCGTGCATGTCTGCGTACGTGCGTATTTGACTATACTTAAAAATTAAATTTTACATAATGCAACTCCAAACAAATAAAGAGGGTAATGTTCGATCTAACGTAAAAAAATATTATTTCATATTTTACATGATAATATAAAATTACTGTTAAAATGCTTATGATTTCTATTAATATATAATTTACCTAATGTGTTTTAACATTATACACACGGGATATTCAAGTTTAGGCAAAATCCTTCGGATCTCGAAATTTTAATATATTTCAGACTACGAGTTTCCTTACCATGTCAACTACGAATGTTCCTAATAGGATTTAGCTGGGCTCAATGAAAATACTAACTGTTCAACGAGAAAGTGAACGGGACCTCCGTTCACTCCCCCGTTCACACAGTTAGTATCTTCGGGGAATGTAATTAAATTTCTTAACGTATTTATGGGTACTACTTGATAGTCAATATCACATATTTACTATCGACTTCGTTAGTTGTGAAACAAAATTCCAGGTTAGAAAGAAGGAGGAGCGGACGTTTGAAAAATAGTATCCTCTTAATTGAATTTTCTTACGTTGTCAATTAAGTAAGGCGCGTTTTAAAATATTATTCAGGATTTCTAAGACAATTCAAAAACATTCAACCGACGAATTTGAATAAAGTGCACGTCGTGTTCTTCAACGTACTTTATAGCTTGAGTAAACATTTACGGTCTTATTTATGAAAATATTGCATACCTTAAAACAGGCTTAAAGCAAGCTTAAATGACGATTGTTAAAAATCATTATTCGTAAACGTCCAATAAGTTAAATCTGTGTTATCCGTGTTTTAATGAAAGCTCCCGCCTTCTTTAAAGCCTTATTTTACAAATTTTAACCTAACTTGGATTGATAAATATATCATATCTGACATTTGGTTTATTAACTTGTAATTCATCAGCGAGATTATTTTTTCAAATATAAAATGTAAAAGAAAAACGTTTTTAAAAATGAACGCTTTTATATCCATAAATACTGTTGTGCAAATTGTTGAAAACAGGGACGCTACTGGGCCAGAACTGCGAACAAACGTTTACCGCCAACGTACAAACCTTTTCGACCTTCACAATTTAAACTTTAAACTGAAATATAGATTATCTGAAATATAGAAATATAAAAAAGAAACTATTCGGGAAATCATAAATTTCATCGAAACCGATCTTGTGAAAGATAGAAGAGGCCGTGGAACATCCCCCAAATTACAAGTATTGCTTACCATAAGATGTTGGGGACGCCGTGAAGTAAGCTTATTATATTATCATATGATATTTTTAAACAATTACCTATCTAATTTATTTAAATAACAATACATCGTTTTTAGGTTCAAGATGATGCTGGTGACTTTCATAGTATAAGTCAACCAACAGCAAGCCGAATATGCGCCCGAGTTGCTTGTACTATAACCAACAAGGTTCACTTTTTTATTAAAATACTTGCTTCTATAGAACAGCAAGAAACAACTATAAATAAATTTAGCGGTTAAGAATTTTCCAAGGGTAATAGGAGCCATTGATTGCAATCGTGTAAAAATTAAAAAGGCAGGAAGCGATCAGGCTCAATATTATTATAATAGAAAAGGCTATTTTTCATTAAACATCCAGCTAAAATTAATTCTTATTATGTGTCTGCTTTTATTTTGGACTACTTAAAGATGATTACGAGCTGCATATCAATGAATAAAGAGTGACTATTTTCATACAAAAGTTTTTCACTTTTTATCCTTAAATGATTTTCCCAATATCCCAGCATATTACTCTACATTCAACAGTTGTTGCTCTATGTTGATGAAGTAGTCAATCAGGACTCTTGATTTATACTGTTAGTTAAAATAATTTCTTTTTTATTCCAGGTTTTCTGTGATACACTGTGATAGTTTACTGTGATAGTTTACTGATCTAAAAATCAGAGATATAGCAGCAAGATGAAGAGGAATACTTATGATAGTCGAATCTTTCGTGAAATCCATTTTAAACAACGTTTTGAGGATGGACATTTTAATGGACGGTTGATTGGTGATTCTGAATACCCTTTTCTGCCATTTTTATTGACACTAATACTCAGGCCAAGGAATCCTGCTAAAAAGCATGCAATGAAACACACATCGGTACCAGGAACCAGGAATGGTATAGAAAGGCGTTACGGTGTGTGGAAGAAACGATTCCAATGTCTTTTACATGGGTTACCAGTAAACTTTCAAAATGGAAAAGTAGCGAGCATTGGACGATTTGCATAATATTTCCATTGAAATGAATGATGCATTATTAGATTAGCATATCATGTTTAATTTTGTTACAACGTATGATTTTAAGTTTCAGTCAAGAGAGAAGAACTTTTCAGTCAAGAGAGAGAAGAAGTCAAGAGAGAAGAACTACTGCAACAACAGTTACTTCTGCAGAATTTTATAAGTCTACATTTTTGAAAGTTATATTTATTCCACTTTCCCACAATCTATTACTTTATAAGTTACAGTGAACTGGTGTAAAATTATTTTTTTTATTTTCTTCCCAAATACTTATTATTTATTACTCAATTTAATGGATATGTGTAACGAAATTTGTAACGGAATTTTTTATTACATATTGTGGAAATTATTGCATCTCTTGTAAGGTTGGTTACAAAATATATATATATATATATATATATATATATATATATATATATATACATTTTTTTTTTTAGATCTATTCAAAAAACGTATTGATAACGTTTTAATAATTTATATATTCGAACACTGGAGAATAAATTATCTACTTGAAAATTTAGACTATTATGAAATAACTTTTGTTAAAACAGATAGAGAGAAAGGCAAATATACATTGTATTTAATAATTTTAAGTTATAGATTTCAGTAAAAATAAAATCGCAAAATATTCTGTCCACTTATAATTTTTTCGACAGAAAATTTATTCCATAATTTTTGCGAATGCCAAATCAATATTTTAAAAGACCCGTAATCAATCTTGAATTCAATACTTTAAATAAGTTGGTATATGTACAATTGTTTTTAAAATTCTCCAGTCAAAAAGGAAAGCACTGATAAGTACAAAACGTCAAAACAATGGTAATAAAATACAAGAGCCGATAAAACGAAGCGATAAATTGACAGAGCATTGAATCTAAATGCTTGCTCTTATCTATAGCTACTTATAAAAAAGTGACTATTAAACAAAGTCTGAAAATAACTTAGATATATCGCACGACAAATCCCAGGATTGTAAAGACTTAGAAGCATCGCATATAAAATCACATACAAAATAATACGAGTTAGTTGAAAGTCGGAGATGATAATTGATATGGCAAAGGTAGACGAAATAAAAATAAAAGTTATACAAAGATTTAACAGCAACTTTAGGTTAAGAACTGTTTGTATTGTTTCTGGAAACTTAACCTACCACTTTACAAAGGCTGAAATCTGAGCAATGAGGTATATATATCGGGTATGTGTATGTATAAGTAAAAACAAGAAGTAGAAGGAAGAAAGTGCGATTAAAACTTAGTACAGAATTAGAAAACTATCGACCGATGCATTGAAGATGAGACGTGATTCATGTGATGAAGACAGAAAAAATTATTTACAGGCGGAATAATTGAAAACATTGATTAGTTACTCTGTATTCGTTACAGCGATATTCTTATCTCTGATAAATAACAAGCCGCTATAAAAAGTATTCTATTCTTTATTTTTCTTTTATTAAATATGAATATAACAAGAGTTTTAAAAGAAGGCATTATGGAGTTTAAAATTAAAAGTATTAGAGTAACTTATAGTACAAAGTAAATTCCGACAATAAGATGATGACTTGCTGTAAGCTGCTTTTTCACTTGATTTTTAATCAGAGACATATTATATATGTATATATATATATATATATATTAAGTGGTCACACACACATATACATATATATATATATATATATATATATATATATGTATATGTGTGTGTGACCACTTAAAATCTTTGAAAAAAAATGCTTTAGACGCGGGCATCGCGTTCCCATCCATTGAAGAGTTACATTATTATAAAGTCATACACCATCATCAGAACGCATACATCATCGGTTGGCGTTGTAACTCTTTTGCCAAAAACATGCACAACGAAACAATTATTTTCAATCGAGGTAATGCACTGTCATATGTTTTGCAGTTGCATTGCCTCTCTCTGAGTTTACATTTAATTGATAAATACATAAAATATATAAAAAATACAACCTTATTTGAAAAACAGAGATTTATCATTTGCCGTAATTAATTTTAACCCTTTTGTTAAATATTAAACTTCATATTTACATTCAATATGTACGTCTACACACTCATCTCATTCTTTAACGGTGGATTTAAAAAATAAGAAAAATTATAGACAAATCATAATAGCATTTAATTAGAAATCTCAATTACAATTATATCAATGTATCAAAAATTGTTATATACATAGAAATTCTAGAATCCTACTTTATACGTAGTGGTTACATTAGATATATTTAAATGCAATAAATTTAAATTTAAAAAATTGGGTTTTTTCAACAATGAAAAGAATTAAAAATTTCATCTTTAACAATTTTTTAATCGTTTTCTTTAGGCGTTCGTATTTTATCCGCTTTAATAAATGATACAGATTATGCGATATATGGAGCATCGAAGTGTAGATTATGAAAAAGAAGATAAATCAAAGTATAATAAATATGTATACGAAGAATCTATACGAGGTTACCTACTGTGAAAAGAACATGTCCGTCCGCCTGTATCGTGTATAAGTATAAAAATATACACGTAAGTAATAGTCAAAATATTTGCAAAATAACTAAATTTGTGTATTAGTTCAATAACTGAAAATCAAACGATTTTACAAATGATTATCTGAAATAATTTGTTTGTAATATTAAATATTACAAACATATTGTATAAAAATAAAAAGTCATTTTTTATTATTTAGAAAACTGACTTAGTTAAATATTATGCCATCTAGTGTGATTTCTCGTCAACATCACCAGCTTACCGCCGGCAACAATATATTTACATATATAGTATCATGTTTAAGAGCTAGATGTCGCTTGCTTGTTGTACTTTATATTTATTTTAAAATTTCTATTTAAACTCTTTTTTATTAAACTAATGCCATTTGCTGGAGTATAATAGTTATCTATAATAGAACAGTTTTGAAAATTTAATGAAATTATTTTAATATCATTTAAAGGAATATTTTGGACAGGACTAAAAATGCTTTGAACTTCGTACGATCTGAATTTCTGTATATATATATACATATATATATATATATATATATATATATATATATATATATATATATATCTATAGATATATATATATATATATATATATGTTTACTTGTGTGTGTGAATACGATTTACATGTCCAAATGAATGTATATACGTAGACGTGTGTACAAGGAGTCACATGGTATACATGAATATATTTAGGTCCACTAAATGGTGCCAACATCAATGTTGATTTCAATAAATAAGGTACTATTGAATTCTTCGTGATTTCTTTGCATTCTGGGTAACACGAGTCTCTGAAAAAGAAGGAATAGAATTTTTAGCTAAAAAAATAAACCTACTGCAAATAACGCGAAGCAAAAAGTGCACAGGAAAGTTTATAATATAATAAAGATTAAGTACTTATTTGAAACTTTAGGATAAAATATCGTTTCTGAAAATAAATAAATTTGGAGATCATTGCTACTGATGGAGATTTCTGGATTCGACCTCAAGTGAAACGTTGCAATCTTCTGTGCGTGTACACATGTGAGAGAGAAACTAGAGCGTCGATTTGGCACCGACTCTAGAAAGTTCTAGCAGTAGCATTATATAGGTATATACATAAGGTTCTAAGTACCATGTTTTCATTAATTTCTACTTTTTACTACGATGCTTATTTGATTTTGTTATTTAATTTTATTTGTTTAAAATGTTTTGTTATGATACCGTTTGAGAGAGTTTATCTAATAAGGAAGAAGCAAATCAAAATAATATTAATTAATTCTTTAATATCATATATAATTAGAATAACAATTTTATGGTATATATTTCAGTGATCATTTAACTTTATTGCATCAAACCGTTTGAGAAATCTGTTATACACATTCTTTCATATGCGCTAAATGGGTACATTTGTGCGTCCTATATTTTAAAAAAATTTTTAAAACAATCGTGCTCTTTAATTCATCGCCAGCAAAACAAATTTATTGAATATACGAAAAAAAATATATAATTTTTTCAGTTAAGGAATTATTTTATATTAAATTTGGAATATTGCCGTACATCAAAATTTCAAACAAACTGAAGAAATAAAGAATGCCTATAACAAATATAAACAAAGTAGAAAAATGTTACAGCAAAACACGATCAACAATAATGTCTGCCCTCATGCATCCACCCGCATTCGGGTTGCTTACTCCAGTATCCATCTCTCCCGCATCAATTCAAACTTCACCTCTAGCCGTGCTCATTTTTCCATTGTACATCCGAGTTAAAAACGTCGATGTGGGATTTAAAATATATACAGAGACCATTGATGTACAAGTACACCTTATACATTTCTGTAATTATTACGCATCGAGTAGCCAGGCACTTCGTTGTTTATAAATATTTTTTTTTAATTATTCAAATTGTTTCACTGATAGAGTGAACCAATTGAGCTGAAATAAAATATAAGTGTTACACCTGGTTGATCCCTATATTTTTATTATAATAATAAATATTTTACGTTATTTACATTGGGCATTTAATTTAGACCCATTTTGCTGTTGATACAATAACATTTAAATGAATACTTTATGGAATTGAATACATTTATTGATAATGCACAAAATTTTCTTTCCATTGTACATAAACGTTGATGCGGGACTTGAAATATATAGAGAGACCATTGATGTACAAGTACACCTTACACATTTCTGTAAATATTACACATCGAGTAGCCAGGCACTTCCTTGTTATGCAATATAAATAATTTTTTTTAAATTATTCAATTTGTTTCGCTGATAGAGTGAACCAATTGAGCTGAAATGACAAAAAAATTAATACAGGCTGGTCACCGGCGGCAGTAGGTACCTCGCAAAGGCTGACCGATTCTTTTTTATAAAAAGTGCACCATGGGTCGCAGTACAGCCCATATCAATAATTATTTCTTAGTAAATGCACACATTCAAAATCTCCAGTTATGGTTGAATAATTTTCTAAGACCCTTCTTTTCAGTGTGAGAATTTAATCAATTAGAGTTAGTAATACATATATATATATATATATATATATATATATGTATATATATATATATATATATATATATATATATAGATATATATATATATATATATATATATATATATATCTATATATATATATATATACATATAAATATACGTATACGTATACGTATACATATACATATACATATACATGTACATGTACATGTACATGTACATATACATATACATATGCATATACATATACATATACATATACATATACATATACATATACATATACATATACATATACATATACATATACATATACATATACATATACATATACATATACATATACATATACATATACATATACATATACATATACATATACATATACATATACATATACATATACATATACATATACATATACATATACATATACATATACATATACATATACATATACATATACATATACATATACATATACATATACATATACATATACATATACATATACATATACATATACATATACATATACATATACATATACATATACATATACATATACATATACATATACATATACATATACATATACATATACATATACATATACATATACATATACATATACACATACATATACATGTACATGTACATGTAAATGTACATGTACATGTACATATACATGTACATATACATATACGTATATATATATATATATATATATATATATATATATATGTATATATATATATATATATATATATGTGTGTGTGTGTATATGTATATATTTGTAATCGTACAAGTAAATACAAATTCGTAACTACATATACAGCTCTTACTTGTATTCGAATAAGACTGAGCGAAGAAAATCTTTATGTTCCGTTCGCTCTCTTCACCAATTTATTTTTAGTTATGTTCATAATAATTGGTGTAGACTTTAATATCATAAGAGTAATTGTAAACACAATATTTACCCACATCTAACAGGGTTGTTTCTTGTGAATCACTTAAAATATGACAAGTGTTTTTTTTTTTAAATACTTTATCTGGGTAACAACGAATTATTGGTTCTTAATTTCCTTATTTGGCATCCGGTTGAGGACCATCTTCAGACGAATATACTGCTCTAATTGTTGCTGGTTCTCTCTATGCAAATCTTTCTATTTATTTTCGTCAGTAGCCGTGATTTTCACCTTATGTAAGCAAATTCCTTGGATTTTCAGATTGAACTGGATTTCTCTCAACCAAATTTCCTTTTGCGTACCTAGCTAAAAAAGTCCATCAAAGAAAGTCTTCTAAGTATGATGAAACATTTATAAGTTCTTTATTAACACCTTACAAAAAACTCATCCGTTGTTTAAAATTTTGTGAAAACAATTTTTATATTTTTTTAATTTAATCTTTTTACAGTAACTGACTATTATTTATATTTTACAGATGATCGACATATGTAAAAACAGACTTGTGTTAAACTTACTCAAAAACATCTTCAAGGGAGACAGATTTTAATTCAATGAATACACTCCTTCCTGATGAAATTCTGTCCCTTTTTATAATTGTATTCAGCCACTAAACAATGCATAGCCATGGTAAGTAAGGTGTTGATTAGTGCAATGAGATTACGACGCGTAATAAACTACAGAGTGTGATAATAACGCAATACCAGCATACTCACTGTAAAACCATTTGTTTACACAAACACGGGGCAACAAGATCAGAAGCAATCGTTTTTTTCCCCTGATTCTCTTATCAATTATTTCGGTTTCCGAAATGTTATCGCAACATAAATTCTAATTTGTTTTGGTTTTGCAATAAAATGCGAAGTACATTGGATTTATTTTGTGTATATAATGTTAATCAAAATTATATAATTTTATATTGAATTTGGTTTTATCTCACTTTGGGTCAAAATAAAAAGCGCAAACAGACTTAAATGCATATTATACTATGTTTATTTGTGAAGTATTTACTGTTATGAGACAATATGATTTGACAGTTAATATGGACAGTACTATTTTTATAATTCTACGGTAATTTTTCTACGAAATTGTGGTAAAATTAAAAACAGAAAGAAAATTACACTAAAATTGTAATGGAATTTTTGTAGATAATTCTATCTACTTAGATAATTCTACCTACTACGAGTTTACTTTTTCTGAGAAAATATTTGCGTTGCCTTTACTTTTATTATCTTCTATTTACGAAACTCCTATATTGTGCTACAATGAATGATGCATATTCTTCTGCTATATATTAGCTTTAATCTTAAGTAAAATCAAAAGTATTGTTTTGTACGTAAATTTAAAAAAAATGTTCTTGAATATTGTGAGAAAAGTACCCATATACACAGACATCTTTGCGCAAAGTCTACTTTCTTCAAAATAAATTTATTTCATTAACTTTATTCCTCCCATTAATGATATGAAACACATATGACTGATAAAAACTTTCTTTAGTTAATATTATTGAGACTACCAGATTTCTTATGATAATAACTGAATTGATAAACGTTGAAGAAGTTATGGATTTTGTCACAACAGATTTTACAAAATTATACATTTGAGAGGTTTAATATCTCTATACAAAATATTAACGGAATATTCAAGTAATATCGATATTCTTTATCGCGAAACAATGCTATGGCGAATTACGAAAAAGAAAATTAATTGAAAAAACGGCTATGTCTTTCTTAAACTATCCTTATGTACATTAGTTTCCTTCATAAAATATGTTTTTGATTCTTCTGTTTCTTTTTTAATATTTATTTTTAAGTGGTATACTTATTTCTGAGAAAATTTTCATAAAATTATGCATGAATAATTTTGTAATTTAAATTTCACCAAATTATGGTTCAATCAATTTGTTTGCTATGCTAGATTTAACATCAACGGCAAGTCAAATCAAACGGCCACATTCAGGAGAATAATTTAATTAATCACAGCACATGCTCCCAATCAGTGAATTGTGGTTACAATTGAAAATAAAATATTCTGTCTAACGTTTCCTTCTATTTTCACATCGCAAATTGAAAAGCTTCTGTAAGCGGATCTTGTAAATTATACGTTTCCTACGAATACAATGTAAAGACGGTAAATAAATTATTTGGGTATTTATTAGCATATACAATTTAAAACGTTCGGAATAATCCTTTTGTTTCGACAGTAGAAGTGTATCACTGGTGGTTTTCATCCCTTATATTTGTAACTTTAAGGATCCCTTTTGGTTATTTTAAGAAAAGGAGATGAATTTTAAATTTTCATACAGGGAAAACTTGTTGTAACTAATGGATGAGCTTATTACTTACTTAAAGAACTATATACTTACTTTTGAAGATGTAACTTTTTCTCTCAAGTTGTATCATAGTCCATTCATATCTGTACAAAGCATTGCAAATTATATAAGACAAAATCTACTGTGTATCAAATTTTTTATCATTAATTTGTTATGTTTCGTTTCTAAACAACAAGGATCCTTGCAGCTGTAATATTCTAATATTTGTCATTAACTTGAAATATTAAGCAGTTGCCTTTACGTTAATTTTCATGACAATATAAATAATAAATAAGTTGAAATGAAATATTACGACGCTATCGTAATATAATTATTTCTATACGTCGTTGCTTCTACATCATCATTCATTCCTCCTCTTCATGGGTCATTTATTTTCTCATTGGAGTTCATTGAGACAAGTTTTTATTGCTTTTATTGGTTCGTAATTAAATATTTTGCTGTTTCATTAAAATTTGTTAACCAGTAATAACATACGAATATATATGTACGATATATATACGTACGACATACATACGAAATATAATATACTATTTTACAGCAATCGTATTATATTTAGCTTTAAAATATTGATTTGATAATAATACATTTTCCACCTTTATATTTACATTTCCAGGTTGAAGGTAAAATTGTAAACAATCACAATGAGAGGCTAGGTTTTTGCGGTGAACAAAGAGATAGTAGTAACACGATAGATTTATTTCATCAAAGTGATAGTTCATTTGTCACGTCTGAGCAAGAAAGAATTTCACATTTATATGGGAACGTATAATTTCTCCAATAATTAAAAAAAGAATATGTTATATTGCTGGCAGGATTACTTGAAGTGACCCTATGTTTAACATATGAACTGTACATCTAATTAATCAGTTTTTGAATAAAGGTTTGAACTACGTCGTGATGTTAATTGTGGGGAACAGCTTTAAAGCAAACGTTTCAGGTACTTTTGGTTGAGAACGTTGATAATGATGAACTTTCTCAAAAATAATGAGATGTAAAATCATTGTTGCAGTTTCTTGCTAAACTCTAGACAAATTTCTATAAACTCTGGTTTTAAAGTCTAACTGCAGCAATTTTAGAAGAGATGTGATAATGTGATCACATCAACTAAAAACACATTTTTTTAATATACAAAGGTCGCAATACATTACGTTTAAAAACACTTCTTATACGTATTTGCTTCTTCTAAAATAATTTTATAAATATTATTGTATATCGAAAATTAATTTTGGTGTTACGGGTAAATACGATTTATTATTATAATAAACTTTACGTTTGCACGTAAAACGATTTCTGCGGAAAACGAGTAAGTCCGACGAAGAGACCAATAGACACGTAAATAACCTCTTAATAATTTATTTTTTCGTTTGAATTTTATTTGTGTATAAAGAATTCAAAGAAAAATTACAGTTTTGCAAATGCATGAAGTCTACAGAATTTCGATACAAAATCACAGCGCCCTGAGTCTAATTATAATTGAAATCAACATTTTACAAAATACCAATATAAAATCTTAGACAATATAATTTTTACAACAATGTAAATTTTTGGTTCCGTGCAAGCTTTGATGCTAAAGCAAATTAATTCATCACCTTTAGTAGCACAATACTGGGCATATATCTAATTCCAAATGTTTCCTTCAATAAAGGCGCAGTGAAAGGTAACATTGTGTAATGAAACATTGTTTTGTTTCGCCGGCCGAGTCGCAAAGTCGACGACTTTGTTTTAGTCATTTCTTTTAATTATATTTGGATGTGAGAAAGCACAAATTTTTAATTCCTTTAATAACATTGCATTCTAAATATTTATGTAGTGTTCTCGTCGTATTAATACGTTTTAATATAAAGGAATTGAAATAAAAAATGTATTTCAAATTTTTTACTCTAGTTTACATACGTGAAACGCGGAAGTGATTCAGCGTCCAGTGATTCAAACAAAATAGAAGTCTTGTAATATGATCACATCAAATATTGTCAGTGGGTGCACAAAGTAAACTTAAAGAGATTTGAATACACGTAATATATAATGCCATAAGCACTTACTGCATTTATTTCACTAATCTAATATTAACATAAAAATATTAATTTTATGGCCTAAATCATACCGAATAATGTCCTTTCACTCATTTAGACACTTAATATTCATAAAAATTTATTTTTAAGTTGGGTAAACAAATACAACTCTCATCCCGCTCGTGTTCATACCGCACTCACTGTGCCACCACTGACATGTATTTCCGTGTAATACAATAGTTGTGCTCCGCTGACGCCCAGCTGCTGCTACGCTCTCTTCATCTTTTAACTCGATGGTCAAGTGTCGCGTTACTGTACAATTGAACGCGGCGTCCGCAGGACTACGCTGTGTGACATCTCTACTATAGTTCTGTTATCACAATATGCAAAGTTGCGCTGACGCATCTTCGTCATCCAGATACACATACGCAACTGGCGAAGACAAAATGGCGTCATGCCAAATCTGGTATTCACGCATTTTACTTCCATCGTGCCGTGACATTACTGGTACTGTGCTAGAGACGTGCTAATTCTGGTAAAAAAAAGCCCTAGAAGTCAAAAGTTTTTACATATCATTAGCAGCAAATTATCAACGAACAATTTTCTCATGGAATGTACCATTTTCAAAATTTAAATTAGATATCCTAAAAGTATGTATGTGTATATATACATATATATATATATATATATATATATATATATATATATATATATATACGCACATGTTTATGTACATGTTAGTCTCACATTCATAACTGAGTAACACTTAAGGACTAAACAATAATAAAAAGAAAATTTAACTTATGGAAGTTTTTCCATTGCCCTTGACTATAATTTTCGCTTTAGAAATATCTACTAAGAAGACATTATATACGTAATTCGTAGCGCTACGGGGCAAGAATTTGTAGCTAATATAATATAGTCACAGTTATTATATTTTTATCTACACCGAATAAATTTAATATAACCAAGTGTTCAACGAATTTTTTGTGCCATTTTCGTACTAGGAAAATGTTAAAAAATACCTACCATCCGAATCAAAACGACATTACCTAAAGTACTGCTCGCTGTTTCCGTAAGTGAATATTCAATATTTCATAATGCGTGAAAAAAATGACTTTTTTCCTCTAAGAACTCATGATTCCGGGGAAATTTTTACTCTTGCTATCACACAAAGGCGCGTGTAGTAATAGTTTAAAGCACTGAAAAGTTTTTTATGGATAGATTAAATTTCATTAATATATTTTTTATTAAAAACATCCTTTATTGTATATGCATGATACAATCTTAATATACAATTAATTAATTATCATTGATGAAATGTACTCGATTTTATTTTCAAGTAAGTCGTGTGGGGGTTTACTGTACCAATGTTTAGCTCCCAGATAAATTAAGTTTATTTTTGAAACGTGTTAAACCTCAGAAGTTTCATGAGGTTTAACACGTTTTAACCTTCTCAGTTCATGGGCAATATCCAAAAGCCGAATAGCTTCTACGTTGTTATGGTTGAAGAGTCGTTTTTCATGTTTAATAGCATATTCTTGGATAACTTCATTAATCCATTTTATATCTAAGTCGTTGTGAATTTCTTGATTGGTAACATAGCGATATGCATTGGTAATTATATGCAAGAACTTGTTTTGGTTTTGTTGGATTACATTACGATTTGACTGTTTGGTACATCTCCAAAACTGGATACCATACACCCAAATCAGTTTGACGATAGAAAGGTAAATTAGTCGCTTATAATAGAGGTTTAGCTTCGAATGACGTCCAACCAGCCACAACACTTGTCGTTGTTTCAACCTGATTTGCTCAGCTTTTACTTTAACGTGATGTTTCCAATTAAGCCTACTATCCAGATAAAGTCTAAGATATTTTGCTTTATCTGCTTGCGGGACTTGAATTCTGTTAAGACAAGTTTGTAGATTGCTGTTTGTTCGTCGTAATTCAAATGTGACATGAATGGATTTAGACTCGTTGAGTTTGATTTTCCAATCAACAGTCCATCTGTTGATTTTATCAAGTACTTCTTATAAATTTTTGGTGGCTTGACTTTGCGTATCTGCAGTTGCCATTACTACCGTATCATCAGCAAAAGTGCCAATGAAGGTTTTTTCTCTAGTGGGGATATCAACGGTATACAGTATATAGAGAAGAGGTCCTAAGACACTTTCTTGCGGTACACCTGCTCAGACAGTATAAAAACCTGAAACTATTGTCAATTACTTAAGTCCTATTAGAAAGATAGGACTTAAGTAATTGACAATAGTTTTCCGGTAACATTTTGCTCCTTTTACGAAATAGACCTTCGTGCCACACTCTGTCAAAAGCCTGTGATACGTCTAGGAACACAGCAGGGCAATATTTTTTTTCCTCGAATGCCTTTTCGACTATGGTTACTAGTCTATGAACTTGGTCGATGGTTGAATGTCTATTTCTAAATCAATACTGGAAATCCGAGATATTCACGATTAGTTTTAGTCATTTCAACAATAATTTCTCAAACAGTTTGGATATTGAGGGTAACAATGACATTGGTTTGTACGATGTTATCTGTTCCAATGGATTACCAGCATTTTTTAACATGATTATTTGCGCTGTTTTGAAACATTTCGGAACATGTTTTAACCGAAAACAAGCGTTATATATGTATGTTAGCATGATAATAACTTTGCGGGAAAATTCCTTAAACAGACCAGGAGATATTTCATCAACGCCAGGTGCTTTTCTAGGGTTTAGATTTCTATCTATTTCTTGTGCCACTTCTATTGGATTTACCAGTTTGATTGCTATTACTGATTGATATATTGGAGTTGGATCAATGCTGGTTTGAATATCATGTGGTTGGAATACTGATGCTGGGTGTTGAGCAAAGGCTTCAGCTTTCTCTTCATTTCTTCTTATCTACTGACTGTGTGCATTCTTGATAGGTGGCACTTGAACAAGAGGTCGTTTGAATCTACGAGTTGCTTTCCACATTGAATATTCTTTGTCTAGGTCAGGACCCAGTCCACTCAGATAGGCATCGATGCAATCCTACTTATAATCTTTAATTAACCTATTGACTCGTCAGCCGGATTTCTGAATCTATGCCATATACGTCTTGCTTTTTGCCTCTTTTTGATATTAGATCTCTAATATTGGCAGGATAATTTATTTCTTGTTCTGGTTTATCTCTTAATATGGGAGTAGCCTTACTGGCTGCCAGGCGTAAATTTTCAATAAATTTTTGTACCTGTTGGTCCAGGTCATCAATGGTGCAGAATCTTGCCTTTAAATCGATCAAGTTGTCTAGGTAGTTTCTAAATAGTTCCCAATCAGTATACTTATTGATGAGATTCTGTTTTCTTTTTTTCTTAATTATTGTTGCGCTCAGCATCAATAGGACAGGAGTATGATCAGAAGTTAGATCATCCACGCCTTCTACTTCGATTTAATTGGATGAAATTCCACGTGAAATGAAGAATTCTATCCGATCAGGAATTTTATTGATATCTGTAGGCCAATATGTTGGGGTATGTGACGAATGGAATTCGCATTTTGTTTCATTAATGGCAGTTAACATTTCATTTTCTTTACCCGGAGTGATCAGTCGAGATCCCCAAGCAGTATGTTTGACGTTGAAATCACCTTTGATAATAAATCTTGGACCAAGTTTTCCGAATATTTTGACAGGCAGCATCAATACTTATGTCAGCTCCATTATGCTGAACAGTAATTATGGTAGCTTAAATATGCGGATCTTTTATTTCTTCTTGCTCAAAATGTTGTATATTTCGTTTTATTAACAGGGCTGTTCCCCCACGGGCATGTTCGCTAGGATGAGTAGTCCAATATGCGCTATATCCTTTCATTTTAATATGGTTCTTTTGTGAAAAGTGAGTTTCAGATATTAGTGCGGTATCTATGTTATTAGTATTTATGAATACTTCTAGTTCTTGGGCTCATTGGGTAAGCCCATTTGCATTCCATGTTATAATTCGTAAGAACTCATTACTATTTTTCAGGTTTTTTTTTACTTTTTGGTCGGTGGCCTTTGGATTTCCTCCAATTTTTCCACTCTTTTGGGTAACTGGCTAATACTTAGTTTAATTTCAACCTGAAATGAAGTGAGAAATTTCATCATGTCGGCGATGGTAGGCTCGTTAGATGCAGCATACTTCTGAATATCATTACTTGGGTTAATATTATTTTTTATGGTTTGAGCGTAAGACATTTTTGAAATAGATGGTTCATATTTTTCAGACAGTTTGCATTCTTTCAACAGCACAATTTTTTTTCGGCTTTTACATTTTAATTTTTTTATCTTTTAATTTTTTTTCGGTAGAGCTTTCAATTTTTTTTTGATAGGCTGGACAGCCTTTGCAGTTTGCCGGATACCATCTTTAGTTACATAGCGCACATATTACTACACTGCTGCGTTGTTTTTTTGCACTCTGTAGTGTGATGATTTCCAGCACATTTTACGCACTTTACTTGTCTATTACAAAAATTCTTGATATGTCCCAGTTGCCGGCAATTTGTGCATTGTGGAATACCTTTTACCTTTTTAGGTGGTTCAATGGTTACTTTGCAATGCAGCAGGTGTCTGATTTCAAATACAGAATTATTGTTTTCTTTCTGTCTAATATCTACAAAGAATAATGGAAAAAAGGTGCAAACAATCTTTATTCAACGCCATTCGTTGTATTTTTCTGAATATTTAGGATATTAAGAACATCATGTCCTAGTTTATCGATTGCGAATTTTATATCACCGATATCTGTGGACGACAGTAATCCTCTTATGACAAATCTGTACAATCTGTCAGTTTTCAATTGGAAAGTGTGGAATTCCAATTTGTAAAAGGAATTGTTTTGTCTGTCTACTTCTTCCTTTATTTTGGTGTGGAGATAATTTTTAATTGTTCTGTAATCGTTTTCGTTTTCCCGAGTAATTTTTTTTTTATAGTTATTCGATATAGCCTTGAATAGTACTGAATTTTTAATTAATTCTAAAACCTCATGTCTTAGTCTATTAAAGTCTCCAACATTTCATTAATATGGAAAAGCGTAACTTGTGTAGTGTAAGTTTCACTTCCAGCCAAGTTATGTAGTTTACTTTGAAAGAACGTATGTACAGCGTATGTTTTGAATACTACATCGTATTTTTTACATTTTATCCAGCACTATTATCAAGTGATTTGGTTTGCCTAAGTGTAGTGATTATAATTGTATACTTGTATTAAATTTCATAACGGGGTTATAAATTTCACATGCATGACAATAATTATTCTGGTTTATTGGCAGGTAGGTTCATAATTATCATTTTAATAACGTATTGACATTACAAATAATCTTACCTGAATTAAAATGATAACGTTTAAAACAATATTTTATTCTAAGCATGAAGGGACTTTATCAATAGGTTCGAGAAATGTAATCAATATGATCAATGTAAAGGGACATTATTTCCGCTAGACTAAAGTGCTTTATATTTATATATTTTTTCAATGTATGATATTATGTCGTTTTACTGTATAATTAAATTTTATATCTAAAATAAGACAAAGTCTATGAGGTTCTTTTTCAAGTAGAAAGTAACTGTACGGCATTAAAACAACTTTTATGATGAGAAAATGTTTAAAAATTGCAGAGTTGAGACTGAAAACTATATTATGATTTGATTTGAGTTGAGATTAAAAAAATACAGGAAAATAGATCGTATATTGGGAAAACGGTAAGTATGTGTAAACAAATAGATGTCATTGCATGAAGATAGAAAGGATGGAAAAGATAAGCAAAGGTGAAAATTTAACTAGTTGACAAATGCAAACTAAGGAGGAAAATACCAGCTAAGTTAAGTGGAGCGATCTGGGTGGCCAAATTATTTCCGAAACGGCTTATGACTTTTCCCAAAAATAGGGCTCTAATTGTGTTTATGGAGACTCTAGCTGTGTTGGAAGTGGCCCTGTCATGCTGAAACCACATATCTTGCTCGTCCATATCCTTCTCTCATAATTGTAGTGCAAAACAAATTTAATAAATTTGATACACCGCTCGCTCGTCATTGTAACCGTTGCACCGCGGTGATTCTTGAAGAAAAATGGCCCGATGTTTTTTTTATAATATATTGTGCATCATACAGTAACTATGTAATGCTTTTTCATGCTTTTTTGATTGCTGGATGACGAGTAACGACAATTTTTACGAAATATGTCACCGTCACGAAGAAAGTGTGATTCATCACTGAAATCCCATTTTCCTCTGAAAAGATTTCTAACATTTTCTGGGAGCTAATTTTCCGCTTGTTATAGTTTTTAGGTTTGATTTTCTAAACGGTCTGTGTTACACAGGTATGTAATTTAAGTTTATAGCCAAAATTCTTTGAAGACTTGAACGGTGGATATTCAAATATGTAGCATGTTTTCTAATTGATCTTCGTGGGTGCTCTTGGATCGCAGCGGCGACACGATTAACGTTTTCAATTGATCGCACAGCTCTACTTTGAGGTCTACTAGAATGATTTAGTGTACATTTTGGAATTCTGAACTTCACTACACTATGCTGGCTAGGCTGGCCATTAAAATGAGGGATTTCAAAATGATTACAAAACTTGCATCGTGTCTAACAGAAAAACCATTGCAGAAATATGCTTTCACAGCGGAAGCGCGGTGCGCGTCAAGCTAATGTCGAATGCCTCCTCTCCCCTCCAGCGAACGCGGTTGCTTGTCGAGATATTCAAGTTTAATATTGGAAATCGGCGCTGAGACATAATTTATTATAGAGATTATGCAACAAGAAGATAACCACTTAGATATTAAATTGACCCATACTGAGGCAAATAATTTTAAACTTGGTCAGTCAGACATATACTAATTGGTCACGTCTTACGTTATTTTTCAAACTCATTTTTTAATTTCGAATTTTTTAGAGATTCTCTGACTTCGCAGACTTTGAAGTGGGAAAAAAGCTCAACTTTGAATATTGTTTGTCTTTTAGATCTCTGCAAAACTTTGTAAGTACTACAAACTATTTTACAAATAATCTATACTCCCAAATTGAATTAAATATTCGCTGTAATACACAATACTATTGTTATTTTCTTAGAATTGAAATGACTTTCCTTCGTCGCATTAATATAATATTTATTTATGAGTGTAATATAATGACTGTAAATATTATTTTCTGATCAGTTTTACGTTAAAATATATTTATTTTGGCGGACGTTGAAACTACACTTTAAAGCGTTTAACATCAAATTGTTTATGCACTCTCCATTAGATGTAGCACAGAGTATGACCACATATGCCTTTATGGAAATTATAAGTATTCTCTAATTCTTAGTCATAAATGTTACTTTAAATACTTCTGACGATGATATCAAATGTTTAAATATAAACTGCCTTTTAAAAGCGTTCCTCTTTTAGGGTCAATTTCTTGAAAACTTCAATAGTGGTCAATTTTTATAGGTGAGTATAAAAATATTGGTGCATAAGGCGTATATAATTAATTATAGTTATATTCATACCACTGTCTGCTTTAAAGTAAAAATAACACCATATTCGTCACATAAACTGTAAAACAATCAGGAGTTAAAGTAGCATAATGAGAGGATAATGACTAAAAATCAAACAGAACTATATCCCTAAACGTTTGAAATAAAAATAATTAAGTTCGAGTTGACCGATCAGAGCGTCCCATTTTTGTGAAATCAAAATGACCGTCACCATACTGTAAAGATTACGTTCGTCGCTCACTTTAATTGATCTTTTTTCTCTAGATTGCACATAAAATGTTTGCTGAACAATGATAATAATGAGCTATGAATATGCATGTAATAGTACATGTAGAGGGAAAAGCCAGGAATCATCAAAAATGTCCACAGAAAAGAAACGCAAATTTAGCAAAAAGGAAGCTGAGTACGGACTAGTGACATACACGATGCACTTATTTATTACGGTAATTTCTATGCAATAAACGTGGTAAGTACTTTGTTAGTCGCGGTCGTAATCAACATATTGTATTTATATAAAATTACACGGGCATAGCTAAGTATTTAGATACAATTATTTTGTTAATAAAAGAAATATACAAAAAACAGTTGCTGAAATTCTAAATCGCTAGATACAAGAGGTGAAAAATATTGAATTTTTATAAAAAAAACAGTAAGTCGAAAATTCAGATTTTTTTGTGAAAAATATAATTTTTTCTTAATCTTTTAAAACATAAATGTTATTTACCTATTTCTGTCATTTTAATTAAGCAATACTTTTCAAAATAGTTTTTACGATGTTACCAAAAATGAAAAAAACTAAATCTATTTTCGTTCTATGAAAAATTTACTCAACTGTATTTAAATCTGTGTAATCTAAAATTATCAGGCAGTAATTATTTCTGGAAATAATTTGAAGGTCCGATATCTATTGTACTAAATAAGTAATTTTTCTCTCAAACTTTTTCTTTCAAATTCCTTAAACTCTTTTTTACTCCTGGTTAAAAGCATATTTCACTACTTTATTTACCTTACGCAAGAAATCAAAAACTAATTAATTTATTATAAAAACAAGAACATCATTCTTACAAATCAAATTATCTAACCCGTTTACTGAAGAAATTCCTCTGTTTAACTTCCATTATATTTGAAACAAAAGTTAAAAAGAAAAGGAATTAATTACAAAATTCAACTAAGTGCCGGGAAGAAGTAAAGAGTTATTGCGGACAAGGGACATTTTAGCAAAATCATATTGTTTCTTTGTGTAAATAAAATGGTACTTCCGTTTAAAGCTTTGTGTCTTTTTTTCTCGTAAAGTTATTTTTAATACGGATTCCGTTTAACAATTTCTTTATGTAACGATTCTTTCTGATGCATGAGTCTTTTTAGTGGAGATATAAATTTAAATAATAGTTTAGTGCGAAACAAATTAGAAGCCGGCTCAATTATTTGGAGCCTATTTGAAACCAAAACGCAGGCTAACATTTTACAAGTTTCAAAATACTCTTCTTATGCGAAATAGTTCTCTAACCACCATTTTTCTTTATTAAACAATTGTTTTCATAACATGCTACGTTTCTTTCATTGCTACTGAAATAAGATATGTTATCCATGAAATTATTCATGTCTTCATATCTATGATTTTTTTGCACTCGCGTAATCATTGCTGTTTATTATTACGATATAATTAGCCGTCCTAATATCACTGAAAACATTTGCGAGAGATCTGAAGTTGCAAAATAAATATACCACTATTTGAGACCTTAAACTGAACGGGGGGTGGGGTATTTTTATTCGCCTGGATATATATGTTTTAATAATAATAAACCCACAAATGACGTAAAGTGGAAATATATGTTTATTAATCTATAGTATGTCTAATTAACATAGACTCCTAATCAACTTTTTATCTTTTAGTTTGTAAAAATATTAGCTTTTAATTATTTTAATTCGAGATATTATTAAAACTATTTTCTGTTTACCACAATACAACAAATGTTTCGGCCTATACAAGAATGTACACTATTGAAATAATATTGATATTAAAGTTTTACTCAAAACACAAACCAATTTTAAAGCAAACGTGATTATCATCAAGACAAGGAAAAAAAATTATTACTTTCTCCAGAATTTTGAATAAATTGCTCAGTAAAAGGAAAAGGGGATCAAGTTTGAAATTTATTTTCCAAAATATTTTAAAGCTGGAATTAGCATTATACAAAGCGCACCACGCGGAAGTTGCAGTCTTATTAACACTTCTTGTGGGCGTGTGCGTGTGCGTAAGAGTCTGCGCGTGCATTTGCGTATATGTGTGCGTGTGTATGTTATGAGAGTGCACGTGTGAGTGCGTGTGCGAGAGCGAATGCGAGTGCGTGCGAACCAGTGCGTGCGCGTTCGTGCTTGCGCACTTGCGTACGTGCCTGCGTGCGTGCGTGCATGTTCTATAAGTTTTTCTTTATTACTTTCCGAGCATTTTGGTGTTCACGCCTAACTTTAATCACTTTAAAATGCCTGTGTAGTTAATCTTCAACCACACTCTTGACGCGCTTAGGGGTTTAATTTTTAAAAATAATTTCTATTCAAGAACTTCGAAGCTAGGAGATACATACCTGCCAGATGTATGTATATATATATATATATATATATATATATATATATATATATATTTATTTATGAATATACCTTTTATTATGTACATTATTAAATTATATAACAGCATTAACAAGCCACAGGTCCAGTTATTTTCCGGTCATTAACCGATCTCGGGAAGAATTTTTCATTGAAATATTTAATTATATTATAATTTTATTTCATTTATCTTCTTACATAAATGTCTTTTATGACAGCATTTTTGGTTTTTAATTATCTTCTTTATTAGTTCTTTTCTAATTTTGAAAAGCGACCTTTCAAAACAATTGCTTTTTTAAAAATTAAATTCTTCAAATATCATAGTTTTGTTACCCAAAATTATAGCAAAGTTTTACACGAATATTGTTACGAGAGCGATGTATATACGCCACGCTCTCTCTATGCCCACTGAGATATTTTTTCCTGTAACACAAAGCGATAGCCCCGCCAAGCACATTCGGGCTGTGTGAAAACTCTCCTACCTTTCAATACATAATAATATGCCAAAATGCTCTGATGTCTCATCTCCGGCCCGATTCACCCACTTTGTATCCGCAGCTAATACAAATGATCCCTACCACTTATTAGCATAAATACTGCGTATTTATTCAATTCGGAAGCTTTTCTTCAATGAAGGGACAATGAAAAGTGTAATCGCATAATCGCAAGGTTGGCCACTCTGGTTCTTTGTTTTAATTATATCTGGCTGTAAGAGAGAAGAAATCTCAAATCCTTTTATAACAATATACCAACATACGTATAACGTTATATTATTACCCTTGCAGAATTCTTGCATGGCACTAATACTTTTCCTTATGAAAGCATATGAATAAATAAATTATTGGAAAATTTGTAAAAAAATGTGTAGGAAACGAGTTAGAATTCAAAAGAATAATACTGCAATAGGGAACAATTCAACTTTAATAACATACGATGTAACCTGTACATTAGCTAATTACAATGCAACGAAATTAAGTTTGATTCATTATGATTCCTTCTCTAAGCTATTAAACTTGTATGAATGTTCCTTCATTGGCCGCCAGCGGCCTGGTACCAACATCGGGCGCCTGTAATGGCATGACGCGACGCCAGAGTAAGCATTTTACACCACTGGCAGGATGGCATGTCTTCTTGTTTTTAAACAATAAGGAAAAATGGTATCACGGATGTTCCAATATATACAAAATATTAAGTGATGTTAGGAAGATGATTATTTCTTAACATGCTAAAAAATTATAAAAGGGTTATAAAATTTATTAACTTATTAAAATTCCGTATTAAAAACTACATTAAAATCATAACACAAAATAAATTTCTATTTTTGTTTTGGGGTATTAAGATTTTCTTTCATTTTATGTTATATAAAAGACCTGATATCAACTAATTCAATTAATTTACCAATGCAGCATTTTCAGGCACGTAAAAATGAAAGAAGTCGCGATAATTACCCAACATATCGTTTCATACTGTGTGTCCCGCTTGTTCACGCACACTTTTTTCACGCAAACTGCCGTAGTGAGTTTATATAATTACGTAACAAATGTATGTTTTAGCTGTGATAGAAACAGTAGCAGCCTGCTAGCGCCGTCGACCCAGCAGTGCCAGTGCCGGCGCTGCCCATCGCCGACGTTTTGTCACAGTCGTTATGTCCGTAATATCGTAAACTTGAGCAAATTAACTTATAATAACACAGAATAATCTTCAAGAATATTCAACGATGTATTGTGAACGATTTAATGAAATAGTTATTTCCAGCGTAGTGAAATAAAAAACTTTTTTAGTAGAAATATTACTTTTTTAGTAGAAATAATACAATTTTTTAATTTGAAATATTACATTGCTTTTGAAAGTTTCTATATTGTAAAAAACATCGGTTATGTAGATATTATTACATAAATATAATGCACAGCGTTACAAGCCGATAAATTTTATTTAATATAAAATGGTAACAATTATTTTAACACAATATTTCTTAATCAAAGTAAAATTTTAACACAGCATTTTAGTTTAAAACTTATATCTCTATACTTTGTCGTTAACACAGAATAAATTTTATATAACCAAACAAATATTCAACGAATTTAGTATATGGTTTTCATGCCATGGAAATGTTAAAAAAAAGGTAACGATCCAGTCCGAGTCCAATCGAGATCACGTAGACTCTTGCTGGCCTTTTCCATAATTGGATATTCGACATTTCACAATGCGTGGAAAAGTGAATTTCTCTCTTCGGAATGCTGGCATTTTTACAGAAATGTCTACTATTGCTTTCGCACAATAACGCCTGCACTGAACTTTTATCGCCTTAAAAATCTATTTTGTGCATTGTTTAAATTTTGTTTAATCTAGAATAGCTTTTTAAACACTGTTTAACTTTTTATGTATTACCGTTTTGTTTCATTTAGACCTATCGTGTGCATTTATGTTTCGAGTTTGTACGAACAAGAAGTATTTTTAAATATTATTTGGTTGCTCTTTATCAAGTTTTGATATCAAATTGCTAGGTTTGTCAAAGAATTGTGGTTTTCATTATATTAATTTTTTTATTGGAAAGGTTACTTAGTATGTATATTTTTTAAATATTACTATTTTATAAAAAAAAATGAAAGAGAAAATATAATTTTATATAACCAATGGTACTTACTAATTTTTAAATTTATAATAAACTTTCTCAATTTTTTTCGAACAATTTTTTAATTCGAGCTTTTCTTATAACTTTTCATCGGATAATTTTGATTAGAACTGATTATATAATTAGGACAATTAATAAATGGTTTCTTCTCCAATTTTTTAAGATTTAAGGAAAAAGACATCTTAAAATAAAGAATTATATTTTGTGCTTACGTATTAAGATGTTTATTTTATATTTATGAAAGCCTGTCTAAAGGCGTTTTAATTAATGTTAAATACATTTATTAACATTTATTAATACGTATAACACATTTTGAGAGAATAATATTGAAAGGTATATTAAGCTTTAAACGGCTTACTTTTATTTAAGATAACTCAAAAAATAAATCATATAATCCAATCAGATCAGTATACGAACAAAAAAACTAACAAATTTACGAGAGTAAATTCTTTTGCTGAATAAATCATATTCTTTTCGATTATGGTGATAGATAATTTTTTTTTTAAAAGAAGTATAGATGTATCGTATATGGAAATAAATATATTAATACATCTAAAGAAACTACTAGAGTAAAACTACTAGCAAACTTTATTTATCCATTTCACAATTATATCCATTCACAAATAGATTAATACAGGTTAGAGATTCTCAGACGTAAAAGACGGAGAACAGGCGTAAAAACAATTATCTCAACAATAATTGTTAAAAGTAATGTAATATAATATTTTTGTTATATAATCCTAATCCGACACTATTCAGCCTGCGATTTTATTTATATTTGATATTTTCGCCATCATGATCATATTATTTTTTGAATTATTACCAGTTAAACCAGTTCTGAAGATTGGTACTATCTACCATAGAAATGTAAACTTTCGTGTTGCGTTATAAACTTTTGTGTTCCCATTTTAAGATTATAACGATGGATTTAAGGAGGAATAGTTAATATTCGATTGCAGTAATTATTTTATTCTATCAGCAGAAAGATCCATATTCACTTTAATTTCCCTATGAAATTACAAATGACTGCTTAAATTGTAAATGAGGGCATTAAGAACAGTATCGAAGTCCAAGAACGAAACAAGAAGAGATTTTACCACTAGACTTCAGAAATATAGTCAGTTACTTACGTAGGCCCTAAAATGTCATGGTAGAATTTCCTAACGGATATTAACAAATCAACGGTCTTACATACTGCCACTTTTTTCCTTTATATTAATGTGTTGATTCACTTTACTGATTTTTATGGACCATACATTCTTAAGATTAATTAAATTCTTTGAGATAAATTAGGCTGAACATTTAAGTTATATATTGTAATATGGAATCTATTGTGTTTGAACCGAGTCCCTTATGCGATACCAAAATCTGTTTCCTTGAAAAAACAGAATCATACGACATTTATACCGATTTTGAAATGAGAACAGAGTTCTGAAAAAAGATACTGAAGACTAAAAACATATTAAAGAAATAAAGATAAATGTACCAAAAGGTGGGAAAATGTTATCGTAAGTGTAAAAATTGTGATTGCATGGAGATAGGAAAGGATTGAAACAATAAGAAGAAATACAAATCTGCCAGCTTAAAAAATAAGACTAAAAACGAAATATATGTCAATATATGTTAAACATCGGGTCGAAGTAAAACGCTTGATAACCGCATAAACTTAAATAAAATGGAAGGTATGGTTCCTTTTCGCTGATAATATCGCACATCTATTTTGATTTGCGATCTCGTTAATTGCGAGTGTGTATTAATTATTACATTATTAAAGAATATGTTGATTTGTGATATACGCAGAAAACCCTTTGAAGTATATGCGCAAAAATTGCAACTTCACTTCATTCATAAGTTATATACAAATATACATATTTTAAGCCGGTATGAAATCGTAGGAATTCATAACAACAATGAGTGTTATGGGAGTGATGTTTACCCATAATGGAATAAATACGACTAAATTATTTTTATTCCCTTCATGGCGTCCCGCTCATGTCAAGCCACTTGCCTGGAAAACATTGTTATTCATTTTAAGTATATGAATGAAAGCACTTCACTTATACATAAAGTGGACCCATGTTAGGATGTAAGATTATAAAGATCGACTAGATGTCCATTAATCGGTCACGCCTAACATTATCTTTTTGAACTCATTTTCAATTCCTAATTCCTTGCGATCTTCCTCTACTAAAGTATTTCTCTTTAAACTGATTGAAATACCTTAACTGTCAAACATTTTTGTGCTTCAGTTTCATTACAAACCTTTATGAGCAGTGGAAATCAATGGATACATAATTAGTACTCCAAAATTTAAGAAGTACTGATCAACCTATGATAGAACATACCTGTTTTCCGTTAGTCCTTTTCGATTTTTCGAAATGAATTATTAAATAATTTTGCCTTTTCATGTTGATATAAGATTTATTTACAAATATGTCACATTACCCAGGACCTTTTCTTTTGCCCCATCTTACGTAGCAGTAAACTTAATATCTCGAAATTTGCAAATGTATTTTAAAAGTTTGACGGTTAATAATTGTTTGTCCACTCCCCAACATAATTATGAAATCAAGAGTGTTCTCTAACTCTTATTCACTTAAGATACTTTAAATACTTTTGACATCTTTGTAAATTTTTACACCAATAATGACCACGAAACTATTTAAATATTTTGAATGCATTTCCAAATGTTTATGTTCAATTTTCATTTTAAAATTTTCTAAGATTCTTTTTCAAACTTCCCTAAAAGTATTTTTGAGTGTTAATTTCTGAAATATTTTTAATTAAAATGCTTTAAATATTTTTAAATGTATATCTAAAAGTGTCTTATATAATATTCTGAAACAAATAATTTTAAAATCCTTATGTTATTTTTTTAATTGTTAACCAATGTGACACATTCAATTTAAAAAAAAATGCTTCATATATTTGTCCCTTTTAAAACAAATTTACAAATATTATTGAATGTCAATAATTAATTGAATATATTTGGCGTTAATTTTGTAGAAATTCATTATTCACAATTAAATGAAACTACGTGATGTAGTATTATTTCTACTATCTTTAATTTCTTTACCACGAACTAGGTTTCGTTGAATTACAACATCTTCAGGTGGGATATTAGCAAAGATTAACTCTTCAGGTGGGATACTTCTTCAGGTGGGATATTAACAACCAACAGCATTTATATGTTTCAAACACAATAGCGGAAGACTACTTTGTGCGGATTTTTCCATTGTTTATGTTAGTGAGTTTATTGCAGGGGCGCAGACTAGGTTTTATTATATTACAGAGAGTTATACAATATACCAGTATTCTAGCTGGGGTAATAAATTCAATTGTTGTTATTATGGGAAGTTATACAATGCAAACTTTAGGGTGTATGTAATAAAATTAAATGGAAGTTATTGTCGGTAATCTATTGCAAAGGCAAGGGTATTTGAAAGTAAGGCCAAGGTAATATACTAATTCTACATATCTTATTATCGGTAATATATTTACACAAAAGCAAGGGTATTTGAAAGTAAGGACAAGGTAATACACTAATTCTACATATCTGCGGTTTTGTGTCTTCGTATATTTATTTATTTATTTCTTTTAATTTTTTTTGTTTTTATTATATATACTTATATTTATATGTGTATTAATGCTGAAACAATTTCCAGGGTACTGTAGTATCAATGTTTTATATTTATATTATATCTAGAAGATATTAAGAATGGGTGATGATATTATATTTAGTTGCTCATTTAATATATTGACCTTGATATCTTTATATGTCTGTTTATTTCTAATGTTTCTAGGATATTAAGTTTATTGCCTTTTGTATTTATTTGTAATATATAGGGGGCATTATCAGTATGGGGGTGATGGTTATTTTCAATGAGATGTTTAGCAAAGTGAGATGTGTCTGGTTTATTATTACGCCAGCTGGCGATGTGTTCTTTATATCTTGTATTAAAATCTCTTCCTGTTTAACCTATGTATACACTATTACAATCGTTACATTTAAGTTTATAGATACCACTCTTTTTATGTTTACAATTGATGGGTCATAATTATTATTTGTTGCGAATTGTCTTATAGTTTTTATTTCTTTACGTAGGTTAGGTTTTTCAAGAGGGATGGTTAAAGCTCTGTGAATCATGGAATGAAAGGCTGCTAACTTATGGGACCAAGGGTGTTGAGATTGACCATTAATTATGGAGTCTGTAAATGTGTCTTTTCTAAATATACTAAATTTATGTTTATTATTTTTGCGTTCTATTGTTATATCTAAAAAATTAAGTTTATTATCGGACTCTACTTCTAAAGTGAATTTGATATTATTGTGTAGGGAGTTAGCAAAGTTAACAAACTGGTCTAACTGTCGCTGTGTACCTTTCCAGCAGATAAGGATGTCGTCAACGTATCTATAATAGTATAATATATTGGTCCCTAATTTACTGTTTAAGAGGCTGGTTTCTAGATGGTTCATAAATAACTCGGCTAAAAGGGGACTGAGGGGGGAGCCCATTGCAAGGCCATTAACTTGTTGAAAAAAATGTTTATCAAATAGAAAATAATTTTGGTCTGTGCATAGTTTAAAGAGATCTCTAATTTCCGATGCTTCAATGGGATTTAATTTTTTTCCTTTCTAGGATATCTGAAATGATATTTAGGCAATCTTTTGGTGGTATATTGGAAAATAAGTTTACTACGTCGAGTGATACTAATTTACAATTGGGTGTTAGATGTATATTTTTAATTTTATTACAGAGATCAACAGAGTTTTTAATGGTATGTTTAGGCGCAAATCCGGTTTTATTACGGAAGATCTTATTCAGGTGAAAAGCTAATTTTTTTGTGGGTGCGTTTGTGTATGAGACAACAGGTCGTATGGGTATATTTGGTTTATGAATTTTAGGTTGTCCATATAGTATTGGGGGTCTAGGGTTCATTTCTATAACTTTATGTTTCGCGAATTCGTTAGGAAATATGATGTTACAGGTTTTAATTAATTGTTTTACGTTATCTGCAAATGTCGTGGTGGGGTCCCTTTGTAGTTTTGTGAAGTCATCTGGTTTAAGGAAATCGTACACTTTATTTTTATGTTCATTTTGGTCTAGAATAACTATAGTGTTGCCTTTATCTGCTTTAGATATGGTGAGTTTATCTTCATTAATTTTAATTTGTAGATTACGTTGTGTCAAAATTTCGTCATTAATGTGTGTCTTGGTTTTAGAGTATTCTTTACATATTATATTAGCAGCTTTGTGTTTAGTAAGTGCGTCCTGGTTACTGAATGCAATGATGGTATCTACTACTAGTGATTCTATGTTTTTTCTTGATGGTGCGGTAGGAATATTATATTTAAATCCTTTATTTAAAAGTTCTAGCTCTTTATTATTAAATGTTGATTGTGAAAGGTTTACTATTCTGGGATAAAACGTTTGTTTGGGTGTGACTTTTGGTTTCTGAGTTTTGGCTTTCAGTTTTTTAATTTTGTTAATTTGTTTTTGTGTTATGTTTTTTATTATGGTACTGACATCATTTCTAATTTTATAGTCTAAAGTATCAAATTCTATAGGGTGAAGGAGATATGTTAGAGAAGAGTGTATTACCTTTAGACAGAGGTTTATGTTGTCTCGTTTGATGGTAGATTCCCGAATTTCTTCCTTCAGCCAGGTGGTGACGGCTTTAGTTGTTGCTTTCTGGGCTGCTCGAGTTGTTCCACTAATCTTTACGTTCACGTGACTGGGTGTTAGATTACACTTTATACACGTTTTGTTAATCCATATGCTTTGTACCGCCTCCCGAAATTTAATTCGGAGTCGACGGTACAATATCGCCAATGTAGCCAAATCGGCTGTTTTCAAATATTGAATATATTTGGCGTTAATTTTGTAGAAATTCATTTTTCACAATTAAATGTTCCTAAGAGTTAATCTTTGCTAATATCCCACCTGAAGATGTTGTAATTCAACGAAACCTAGGTCGTGGTAAAGAAATTAAAGATAGTAGAAATAATACTACATCACGTAGTTTCATTTAATTGTCAATAATTAATTTTAGTTTCACGGGTAATTATGATATATTATTATAGTAAAATTCCACTTTGCACGAAAACTGTTTCTATGGGAAACGGATACATCAAACGGAGAGATATGCGGTCAATCTTTTAAGAATTCGTTTGTTCTTTTGAATTTAATTAGATATAAATAATTTAAACAAAAGGCATTGTTTTGCAAACGCTACATCATTTCAGCTTTACAGCATTTCTATACAAAATCACAACAGCCTGAGTCTAATCATAATTTAAATCTAAATTTTGCAAAGTACGATCACAAACTATTAGATAATATAATTGTTTCAACAAAAATAAATGTTTAGTTCCGTGCAAGCTTTGCCGCTAAGGCAAATTAATTCGTAGCATTTATTAACATAGCACTGCGTACCAACTTAATTTAAAAGGTTTTCTTCAATAAAGAAGCAGCGAAAAGGGTAATCGCGTAACGAGACTTGGTTTTGTTTCGCCGGCAGAGTCGCAAGGTCGGCGACTCTAATTTAGTCCTTTGTTTTAATTATATCTGAATGTGAGAGAACAGAAATCTTCAACTCGTTTAATAACGTAGTATTGTTGACAGCTATGTAAAGTGTTCGCGTCGTATTGATAGCTTTTAATATAAAGAGGGTAAAGAAATTAATGGTTATAAAATTTATACAAAAAAGTTATTTTAAAGTTTTTACTCTGGCCTACATCAGCGCAACGCGGTTACAGATCATGATGAAAGAACTAATATATTATATTTAAGCCTGGAAGACCTTTTATATTTCACCACTAAAAACAAAAACAACAAAGGATGCACAAGTAACCCTAAAGATAGTAGATTACGGGGAATAAATAATATCAAAACACTTACTGCTGTTATTCAACTCTTTTCCTATTAACATCCAAATCCTATTTTATGATTTGAATCATGCAGAAAAATGTCTTCTCACGCATTGAAGCACATAATATAGGTATAAATTTCCATTTAAAATGCATGAAAAATACAACCACCATCCCGCTTAGCACGGGGTCCATACCGCAACATGTGTTCCCATGTAAGACAATTGTTGGACCCCGCTGACGCCCCGCAGCCGCTGCGTTCTGTTCCTCTTCTAGCTCGATGGTCAGCGTCGCGGTACTCGCCGAACGTGCCGTAACGGGACATCCCTGTGAGACGTCTCTCGTATAGTTCTGTTTACTCCAATGTGCAAAAAAAAGTTGTGCTGATGCCCCTTCGTTGTCCTGATACACCTGCCGTTTGTCCGGTACTAAATTATGTAATAAATTTTCATCGTGATGGCAAAAGAATGGCGTTTACTCGATAAAACTGGCGTCATGTGAGGGCTGATGTTGTTTAATATGAAAATGCATTTATACATTTTCTAGCATTTCGCTTCCTTTACTTGCATGCTAGTACTGGTACCGTACCAGAGACGTGCGGATGCTGGGAAGATCAAAAAACGTCCTAGAGGTCAAAAGATTTACGTATTATTGGTAAAAATTATCAACGAATAATTTTCATGCAGAATATTTTATTTTAATATTGCAGAACAGATGTAGTATATATGTACGTAGATATTAGACTCGTATTCAAAACTAAGTACTAATCAAAAATAAAATATTAAGTTATAGAAATTTCTCGTCAACTTTGAGACTAATTATCATTTTAGAAGAGTCGATTAGGATAACGTTATATACATAATTTGTAGCACTACAGTATGATAAGTTTCAGTTAATTTAACGCACTATATAATATAGTGCACTTACTATCTTTTGAATACCGCCGATTTCAGTTGAGCACCTATATTTCTAGACTACACAGAACAAATTAAATGCGACCACACATAACCGAATTTTGAATATAATTTTCACGTTACAGAAATATTAAAATAAAATTGTTAATATCCGAAACAAAACGACATCATGTAGAGTGCTGTTGGTCGTTTCCGTAATTGAACATTCAACATTTGATGACGCGTGAAAGAACTGAGCTTTCTGGAAGAACTCGTGGTATTACCTAAATTTCAAAAGTTGCTACCACGCGAGGATGCGCGCCGTAATCTTTTAACCCATTCCTAAGGGTAAAAATAAAGACATATTTATTGGTTTAATTGTTTATTACGTTTATAAACAAACCTAAAAAGAGCAAATTATAGTAAAAAAATAATGATTAATTATTATACATTCCGCAAAATGTTGCGTCTAAGGAACGTTGGGATTACTGAACTTCAATTTTACAGGCAAGTCTAACAACGCTAGAGTATAAGCGTGAGTGAAATATTTTAAAACAATCAGCATGAAGATGTACTTGACATTTTTTACACATATAAATTGTTGTACTTCTACACTGTCGACATCTTCTTCGACGTTTACTTTCGTGCTCTTCTATGACATGACCAATATTATCGAAGTGAATATTAGGAGGTAACGCATTAATACATTTTTGTCTTCATCTTTTGACCAGTACAATTTCGTAGCAGGCAATGAATGATATCCAGTCAGTAATTATATACCAAAAAATCTTTTGAGTTCTGCTACCGTGAGGGTAAATAAATGACGGTTAAGGTCACAAGCATATTTCTTTGAAAAATCTACAATCTGTTTCCAAACTTCATCACTAAAAAATAGGGAAAATACTTCAATAGGTGTTTTTCCACCTACACGTGTATAAGTTGAATGTTCTTTTTTCCAGTAAGGAACACATTTTGGTGTCTTTTTTGGCAGTCTTGGCTTTTTCGAAGTTGAAGGACCTGGCTCACCTTGCGTATTTTCAGGGTCTGTGGGTAAATCGGTGTGGATTTCATATGTTCCATCGATATCAGTGGGCACGGTATTGTCATAATCACCTAGCGCGACATCATCTAGGTTTTCCTCGTCTGTAAGATTGTCAACCGTCGGGGGGATGTACACGGCATCGATTTGATTGGCATCTTCTAAATCCTCTTCTTCTAATATACTCATAATTTCTTGAGAAGATAGTACTTGTTGCCAGGCCATAATGTTTTAACTTATTATTTACTGATTTGTATACACTCACTTATCGTTTTTTGACGTCACTTTTTGTTTGCCAGTCAAAAGAAAAATACGTATACCTACAATATTTTTTAGTAATCTAACTGACGGACTAAAAATATTTTTTTATAAAAATTACTATGCGACACTGTTAGCTTCACGTTCTATAACCGACTAACAAATAAAACAAAAGTGCTTGTACTCTTTGAATACCGAGAACCCATTGTTTACAATAAATTTCAAACTTCAATGGCAAGCAGTGTAACAATAACAACTGACTATTATTTCTCCCAACGTTGCGCATGCGCAACATTTCCTGGAAGTCTAAGATAAACAACAAGTGTAACTAGTTTTGTCCAGCAAAAGGGTTTATATCATAAATAAGATATTGCTTAAGCTTTATACAGTGTAAAAAGTATAGCTTTATTTCAATTTATATTTTTTATGATTGTTAGTTTGGGAGTTTGGGGTTTTGAGAATTTTTAAAAAATAAAACTACTATATATTTGTATTTAAAAAAAAATTTAACCAAATTTGAATCCATTTTTTAGTTCTACTTCTCGAGACTGACTTACATTTCATAGAATTAATTACTTATTTTAAAACAAAAAAAATCACATTCGAAATGTTGCGCTAACGCAACGTTGGGTAAAGATGGGTTAAACTTTGTTCTTATAGTTATTTTATAAGAAGATTAAATTTAATTAGTCTAGAATGGGGTAATTTGAGTAGTATATGTTTTATATATAGCCATCAAGAATTTATGTACTTAACGTAGGAATGACTTATGCGCAACAAGTATTTTTAAATTTTACTTTATAATCTTTTATATTTTATCAAAAATTCATAGAAATTGCATAACTTTTGGGATTTTCCAAAGGTATAGTAAATTTTAGAACCGCATTGTAAATTTCCTACTCACGGCAATAATGACTTTGATATCTTGCCAGATATGTCCATAGGTTCATATTAATAACTTTAATTTAACTAACGTTTAAGACAGTTTTCTAATCAAAGCACAGGGCGAATTTACCACTAGGTTTAAGGAATTTATTAAATGTTATCTACAGACACGGATATTATTTTCAATAAACTCACATTCTTCTTAACGATGTCATATTTTATGATTATTTACTATAGGTTATTTAACCTATATTATAGGCATTATAGTTTATTTAACCTTTTAAGTATCACATATTTTTCTCCCATGTATGCAAAAAATACCAGCGGTTTTATTAGTTCTTTAAGTGGTGAAATATTGCATGAAATTCTACGTTTAAATATCGGTTTGGAAAGTTTAAAGTATTACACGAAAAAACTCAGCGACTGATGCAAGTACCCAAAGAAAGGTTAACAATTTATAGGCAAAAATAATCACTTAATTGACACTTTTACATAAGGCAATTTATTATGAGAAACCGACACAAATAAGCTGGAAATAGTAATACGCCGACGTCTGGTGCGTACCGTCAGTGGCTGATTTTCTGCAACCGATACCGCGCAGCGAATATCACAATCTTACAGAGATCTTTCCAAAATACAGTGGAGCTGCTGGGGATTATCCCATGAAGATAAGTTCGTTTCTATATTTAATTTTAGCCACAGTTTATTTACACCGGAAAATACAACGACGAAGGACATATCGCATTCATTCAAGCAAGGCTCAAAGGCAAAATTTACTATTCTATTTGAAGAACTGTTATCATACAAAGATATCATTTATAATTACTAAAACTATTAATGAACTGCTGGCAAAGCTAAGAAACTATCTGAAACTCATTGCACTTCATTTCGAGAAACAATTTCACAGAGAGACTTCCAGTTGCTTAAAAGTGAAAAAAGAAAATTTGTAAATAATCATAAGTTTCTGTTCATTTTTAAACAATTTAATTTAACTTTACAGCTTTCTGAATAACAGAAAAATTTTGTAGTCGAATTTTCATTTATTTCCCGTTAATCGGATAGTTAAAGTTTTGCCTTTATATGTAGGTCCGATAACGATAAAATGTTAGCATATTATAAACTGTAAATATCAAACTTGTAAGTGTATATTTATTCTGATTATAAAATTGTGGCACCATTTAAAGGTAAAAATATTATTCAGATGTCCTCTTACTTTCAAATGAAATTAGACCAACGTTTATTATTTATATTGTAAGTGCACATTATTTATGAAAAAAAAAGAAATAAACGGTCAAACTAATAATCTAATATGAGAATCTATATTATGTAATTTTTTTAGGTTTTAGGTTTTTGTCACTTTTTTAGATAGATTGATATAACATATTCATGACTTTGACTTTTAAAGCTTTTAGTATAATTAATATATACAACAAAATGGGTAAAAAGTTAATTTTCACTGCTTAGTAAAAGACTTTCATGAAAAAATCATTACAGCTAAACATTGGTTTCTATTTATCGTTTGTAATACAATTTTACTACAATAAAAGAGGTCGACTGTATTTGAGTAATTACAAAGGTACTATTGGTTAGAAGAATCAAAACCTTAATACTTCTATTCCAAATAATGGAAGTATTAAAGTCATAAAAAATATAGATCCTTACAAATGATAATCTGTACAGGTAATGCGTCAAGAACGCACGTATAGTTTTTCTCATATATATACATGCGTCCGTATATATATATATATATATATATATATATATATATATACACATATATATACATATATATATATATATATATATTGCATAATATTGCATAAAATGAAATATAGTGGGAAAAGTAAGACCCCAAATGCTACAACAAAATATCAACGTAAAGAAAGCTTAGAAATGATGGTTTCGAGAGTTGTTTTAAATGTATGAGTTGTTATAAACAACAACTCAATACTACACATACTACAACTCAAAAATGATGGAGAATAACAATTTATATTTTTTTGTGTTCTTTTTATCGCATACAGGAAAAATCTCAGTTTATTAGAAATTATAGTTTCATAAGGAAGGTCTAAAAACGAAATTTAAATTGGAGGCATGCAACACACGTACGAGATCACAAGTAGACTAAGCTGTTCAACTATAGTACATTCACCAAATTCGTGGGCTATAAATGACGATGGTGATGATGATACTCTCCAAAAATAATGAAAAAAACTAATAATTTTGCTTGACTATAAAAGCTCATTAGACATCGGTTACACAGGCAAGGACCCCTCTTCGTTTGACCTTAATACTTCCATTAGCCTTAATCAATATATTTCAAATTAAGATTTTTTTAACCAATTGTACCTTTGTAATTACTCAAATACAGTTGATTCTCTTTATTGTCGTAAAATTGTAAGTATTACAAACGATAAATAAAAACCAAAGTTTGGCTGTAACGATTTTTTCATGAAAGTTTTATACTAAGCAGTGAAAATAAACTTTTATCCATTTTGTACTATGTATTAATTATACTAAAAGCTGTAAAAGTCAAAGTGATGAATATGTTACATCAATTTATCTAAAAAAGTGATGAAAATCTCCAAAAAAGTGGCAAGTATTAGTTTGACCGTTTATTTCTTTTTTGTTCTTAAATAATGTGCCCTTACAACCTAAATAATAAACGGTGGTGTAATTTAATTTGAACCTAAGAGGACATCTGAATAATATATTTACCTTTAAATGGTGCCAGAATTTTATAATCAGAATATATTATGCAATTAATAATCTAAAACATGGAACCAAATAATGCTAATTTTTTATTTGATTTTACTACTATATTTTTAGAAATATTGACATAATATACATTTACAAGTTTGATATTTACAGTTTATAATATGCTAATATTTTATCGTTATCGGAACTACCTATAAAGGCAAAACTTTAAAAATTACCTATCTTAACGGCGAGATAATCAAGGGAGAAAAACAATGCTACTAACCTCATGATGCCGACTGGCGGAACAAGCCATTTTTCTACACCAATGTTATTCGTATCAATCATATAATGACTCCGAATAGTTCATTTATTTTCAACTTATTATATAACACAGGTTGAAGATTAAGTATTTATAAATCTGTAAGACAGAATACACCTATGAAGGAAAATACGTACAAGTTCGTACGTAAGGTAAAGTTGGATCATGACGATAATAAAGATAACCATCAAAGTATCCATACAATTATCGTTGTCCCACATTAGCATGTGTTTAAAACGATTATGTACGGGTAGTTTTTAGTGCTATAATCAGAAAAAATTACGTTTCGTTATTAATAAAAAAATATTTTCTCACATTTTCGCTTACTTTTTACTTTGATTGCATTCCTTGTGAAAATTTGTAATTTTTTCTAATTTTATTCGATTATATTTTATGTGGTATATTATAACCCATTCACATATTTATGATTAGTCTGGGTAATTATTTTCAGGAAACCTATACATATCTCAAAATATTACAAATTAATTGGTTATCCTAAAATTAAGCTTTGCATTAAATCTAATATTTAGTTTTTAATCATAACATTTTAGATATCTTGGATCAGGTCGAGGAACGTCGGTTGATTAATATTCCATTTACATTATTAAAAGAAATAAATCACATTTTGGTTTAAAATTACGTTTAAATATATTCTGCAAACAGTCAATCGCTTTTCTCGAGCTAAAAATAATTTAACAGTCGCAAAAAACTGGAAATCAAAAAATAAGCGCACAACGTTTTGTGTAAACAATTGCGTACGCAACAGGGGAAAAGCCACAGGCGATTAGATTAACTGGTGTGCGTTTACCGTTACCCTAAATTAACATCACATCCGATTGGTGTGTAGTAAAGATGTGCCTTGGTACACAATCTACGCTTGGCGGCATGAGAGATATTTGGACCATATGTTTTGGAAATTAAATTCGACTCGACTGGAGCCGACGGACCCTTCTTATAATTTGTTTGTAGTATTGAGGAAAACAAATATAAGAAGCTTACCTGTAATTATTACACTTTGTTTTAATAATTTGTGTAATATTTATACCAATTTATAGAAAAATTACTTTCACTATGTAGTAACATAGTGGAAGTAATTTTTCCTATCCGTCAGTAGTATAACGAAAGTTTGATTAAAATATGATAAACAAAAATTAATATAAGTAATAAAATGCAAATCTTTGTTTAAATATTTTATTCCTGTTACGGTTTAAAAAAAAATGTAAGCATGGGATCCTCGAAGCGCGACCGCGTGTGGCACTTGGCTTGTTGTATTAAATCGGCTTATGCTTAAATAAAATCTTTATATCATTATTTTTACTTCAAATACCACTCTCCATCTAACTTGTACGTTTATTTCTAGAAAATTGTACAGAATTATATAACTAATGAATAAATTAAATATTTAGTAAAACCAAAAAGTGTACACCGTTTTTTTTTGTTGATTAAGTAAATCAAATATTGTTAGAAACATCCAAAAAATTAAGATACAAGGTAATATCGGCGGGAGCAGTGTCAATGTGCAAGGAGGTTAATCCATAAAACGGAGCTGAAACGAAAATGGTCTTTTTTCAGAAAATGGTTTATGAACTTTAAACTATTTGACAAATCATTTTAAAATCAATACTCTTTTATTTCGATAGTTAGCCATTATATAGAAAACGAAATCACCAATATCGGTTAACAATTGCGACCTGTAGTGTGTCTTCTTGTGCCGACAAAGGGGCGGACACGCATATTACTTTTCAAAAGAATATTTGGATCATAATGAGTGTATATATAAACATATATATATATATATATATATATATATATATGTATGTATGTATATATATATACATATATATATATATATATACATATATATAAACTTAAAGTATGATATGACTGTGTGGAAAAACGACTACTCAAATATTAAGAGAGCACGCCATAAATAAAAAATAAGCCGAGTGTGAGGAAAATTTATAAACAATTTTAAAATTAAACTATATTTTGACTTGTAATATCCGTCCATCTAAATCTTACAGAACTGAACCTATAATGTCTTCTTTGTTTTTAGTCGTGATATTTATATTAATAAAGTAACTTGAATTTGAAATATTTTTTTTAAAATTATTGTTATCATCTAGGATAGTATTCTATACAGACCAAAATATTAACCAATGTCTTGTCATTCCCTATACTTTTATTCATAAATTCATAAAAAATACTTAATCGGAAGAAGATACTAGATTTTGAAAGGAAGAAAGTGATTGCGCTTAAGGTGATCAAGATTTTCATTAAAATAAAATAAATCACAATAATAACTATAATTTTTCAGGTCTATACGTATTTTTTCTTAACATTTTATAATTTAGCTTATTTGAGCACTTTACTGTTAAGCGGAGTAGCATTTTTGGCACATAATTCAAAGTAAAAGTCTAGTCCTCTACTTTTTCAACCTATTCCAAGGTCCAAGGTTGTGAGGGACACATGGGCGTTTAATATATACTTACTTGTATTATGCCTAATACGGAGTTCAGTAAAATAAATATTAAGTGATTATTTTGCTGTATTGTGTAATATACCTTTCTAAGACTAGAAAGGTACATTACGCAGTACAACAAAATAAAAAGAAAGTATTACAATTACTTATCTACGTATGGGAAACGGTGTGAACATATTTTCCTAGAAAAGTATCAACTGGCGCATCCTTGATGTTTGTTTTGAAATATTATTCTGGGTTTGATAATATATGGTCTTTGCTTCTATTTCATTAAATCCTTGCAACCAACATTTGAAAGAGGTTTTTTGGGAGAGTTTACTAAAGCAAATTTCGTAATTACGTACGTGCATATTTGCAAACACTACAGGAAGTATTGTTATATACACAGGAGTAAACGAAACAGCCATGTTAAATTGAAATGATGCTAGATGGTGAATCAATTGCAGACATCACCAAAAACACACAAGAAAATTTCGTTAACTTACAACCATAAATAAGGACGGCAAGTACAGCTTTTTTCACGTATTCATATATATATATATGTATATATATATACACAAACACGTTTATACACACACACACACACACATATATATATATATATATATATATATATATATATATATATATATATATCTGGCACGTAAATGTCTCCTAGCTTGGAAGTTCTTGCATACAAAAGATTTTTCGAAATTAAACCCGTAAACCGTGAAAATAGTGATTGAATATTGCATGGGAATTTGGAAATTATTACAGGCAGACATGAACGACAAAAATTAGATTATTAGATAGAAATAAAGAAACACCTACAGAGCACGTACGACGCGCAGGCACACTCGCGCGTTCAGTCACGCACGCTCTCACACGCACTCGCTCACGCACTTCTATCCGCACTTGCATACACTCTTGCACATGCACACGTACACTAACAAAAAACGTAAATTCGATTATGCAACCTCCACGTGGCAAACTTTATAACTAATAAATAATAAATTGCTCATGCTAATGTCAGCGGTAAAACATTGTCCATTTAGTGAGTAATTAATGTCAAATTGTGAAGAAAACCCTGATGATCATTACATGGAATTTCAGGAAAATAAGCTTGCTCCCTTATTTAAAAAAAAATTCATTCGAGAAAAGAATAATACTGCAATAGAGAAAATCTAACTTTAATAATTTGCAATGCAATAAGTGAACGAGCAATTACGATAGAAAGAAATTAAGTTTGATTCATCATGATATTCTGTGAAGTATGGATGTTGCTTTATTGGCCGCCTGCAGCATGGCAGTAACACCATCAAAGCGACTGTAACGACATGGCGCAACGCGAGCGCTAGTCTTTTACACTCCGGATACGATCGCATGCTTTCTCATTTTTAAACAATGAGAGAAGCCTAAAAGATACGTTCAAATAGATAAAAAAATATAAAGGGATATTAGGAAGATGGTTATTTCTAAACATATTATACAACTATATAAGTATTATATAATTTCTTAACATGTTGAAATTTCATAATAAAAACTAGATTAGAATCATAGCACAAACTCGTTTTCCTCCCATATTTGGGAATTTTTTTGTTTTATATCACATAAAAGACCTTATCTCAACTAATTCAATTAATGTACCACTATAGCATTTTCAGATACGTAAATATAAAAGACGTTGCGTTAATTACCTTAAATATCGTTTCACACGGCGTGTCCCGCACGCCCATTCACACTTGTTTTACGACAGTCTATCTAATACGTAACAAATGTATATTTTGACGGTAATGGCAGCAGTGGAAGCTTGCTAGTGCAGTCGAAACCAACAAGGTGCTGTTGAGAGTGGTGTAAAGACGCGTGCCTATAATTTCATACATTTTTAGTTCCGTTGCTGCTTTGACATTGCTGGGACTGTGGATCTAAAAACCAGTGGACGAGTAATTAAATAAAATTCACTATGAAACAAACGGTGCCAAAATTTGAAATCTTACTTATTTGGAACTTATTTATTTGGAACCTTACTCGCTTTTTATTGACTAATTCCGTTGCATTTTATTGCAATAGGTCAATCGATGTCGTCTTTTACTTATTTTTCAAAAATCTCCAATCGAAAAAATCGTCTTCATCATAATTGTATGTGGACTAATATTGTAGAGGCGATAAAGATACAAATTATTTAATTTACAGGCAAAACTACGTCATAGAAATTTAAATATAACTCAAGTAAAGAAAATCACATAGTGGAAAATTAAAAAGAACAATTCAAATTGTTTACTGGCACCCTAGTTTCTTAACACTTTTATAAATTTATTTTATATATATATATATATATATATATATATATTTATATATATATAAATTAATGACTCGATACTTAGGTATATTTATCTGAAGTACATATTTGAAAATGTATGTTATGGGCAAAATATAAAATTTAAATTTTCTGGTATGTATCTGTAAATATAAATATACTACTGAACTTAATTATTAAAGAAATAAAAGTTCTTAATAATATTCAAGTTATGGAATAGGTAACTAAGAATATGCCATACGCGGGAATCTTATTTTTTAAAATATAGACGCTTAAGATCATAGCTTAACATCGGTAACATTCACGCTTTGTCATCACTCATAGTTATAGTTTTATGTAGAATATAATTACATAATAATTAAAATAAATTTAATTTTATGACAAGAACAATTTGAGTTTAATACTTGTACATGTAGACTTTCTTTCACTTGACTTTCTCTTCGACTATATAGAATAAATTCAATGCAACCTAACAAATGATCAACAAATTTCGTATGTTATTTTTTTGCCATGGAAAGTTAAAAAACACTGTTTTTTCTTTTTTCTAACCATAACATATTTATATATTTTGTATTATGTTTCGATATTGCATGCACTATAAGTACTTTTGAAGATTATTTCGTTGTTTTTAATATTTTATCCAATTTTATTGTCAAATGACTGGGTTTACCCAAGAATAGTTATACTACTTACGTACATTTTGATTTTATTCAAAAAGCTACTCAATATTTTTATTTTTAAATATTATCACTATGAAAAAAATATCACTGAAGAAATATAATTTTATATAATCATTTGAACTAACTCATTTTTAAATTTTAAATTAAACTCCCTCAAATTTATATCTTACAAATTTATGATTCAAGTTTTCCATTATCGATCTCCTTCGAATAATTTTAAGGGTACTTTTGAGGATGGAGAAATGACGTAATAAAAAATAATTATAAATCTTTAAAAGTTCAAAGTTTTTTAAAACGGTTTATTGCTTAAAACATAAACGATTAAAACAATTACATTTTTCAATTGAGAATTACATTTTCTGTATACGCATTAAGACATTATTTTTTATTTCTTTGTGAAGACATTTTAATTAATAATTTTAATAAGGCTTTATATAAATTACGTTCGCTTAATATAAGTCTAAAAAAATAACTTAATCCACACAGATCAGTTTATGAAAAAAAACTGCCAAACTTTCTGTTATTTATTATAATCTCACTCGAGAGCAATGCAAACGAGATACATTATTCAGCTGAATAAACCAAATTGAGCAGTGTATGGTAAAACAAATTTATATATATATATATATATATATATATATATATATATAATATTGTATAAAATTAATTCAATTCACAACTAAACTTGGATTATTAGCGATTCATAGGACGTATCAGAGGTAAAAATAATTATTTCTACAATAATATTTAAATAAAATTTACTTTATATGGTCATAATCGTATTAGTAAATAAGATGGCACGCTAAACACGGTATAACTGCTCCACCATAATTTTTTTTTAATCATTGTCAGTTAAGTCAGTTCTGAAGATAAATCTGTCTGCTGTGGAAATATTCCTAAACTAATTTCATTGACTGACGTCACACCATGCTAAAGTAGACACTCATTTTATTTCATTATAAACTTTTGTATTACACGAAATGGAACCCATTTAAAGGTTATGAAGATGGATTTAAGTAGGAATAGTTGAAGATTCACTTCGCATCGCAGCAACTATTTTGGTCTATCGGCAAATAGTTTCATATTTATAACTTAATTTCCTAATGAAATTACAAGTTACTGCTTAAATTATAAATAAGGGCATGAAAAACAGTATTAAAGTCTATGAATGTAAAGATTTTACCACTAGACTTCAGAAAGATAGTCATTTACTCATATTCAGTAACAGAAATGAGTTTCCTAATGTAAATCAACAAATCAACGCTCTTACATACTGCCACTTTTTGCCACATAATAATGTGCTGGTTCATTTTATTTATTTTGCTGGGTTCTTTTGTTCTTAAGATTAATTAAATATTTTGTTAGCGGTTAGATGGAAAATTCAAGTTAAATACTGTACTATGAATTAATTGTATTGAGTTTTAACTCAATCCATCATTCGAGCCCAAAGTTTTTTTAGGAAAAGGCAAAATTAAATTAACCGATTTTTGGAAAAGATTGTAAAAGAGGCAGATCGTAGACATAAAAGATATTAAGGAAGTGTAGACAAACATACCGAAAGGTGCATTACAGTAAGAGTAAAAAACAGATGTGATTTTGTGTAGATAGGAAATGATGGAAACGACAAGTAAATATGCAAGCCTACCAGCCAACGAAATCCAGACTGAAAAAGAAAATATATGCCAATATTATTTAAAAATCGTATTATCATCAAACGGTTGACCATCGCATGAATTGAAGTAAAATAGAGCGTTCGCTAAAATGATGCTATAATTAAAAGAGTGAGTTTTAATTATAACATCATTAAAAGCATATTCATTTGTGATACCCACACGAAATCTTTTGAGCTTTATTCGGAAAAGTTGTAATTTTATTTGATCACCAGTTACATACAAATGTACAAGTTGTTATACGACATGATTTGTAGAAGTCATAAATTCCCCAAAACGTCTGTCAACATTCCGCACAAAACACGACATTTATAAAAAGAGCTTCTTATTCTGATTTGTTTAATTTTAACACACAATTTTTATCCCCGTTTCTTAATAACACTCAGTATTATCTGATTGGCGATTACTCAAAACGAAATAAATACAATGTACTAGTATTGTCCTAAATACGATATATCCAATACGATATAATGGACTAAATCTACTAGGAACTACGACACGTTTAGATCGCTTCGATCTAAGGTCAAACGAGATATAAATAATCTTAGAACTGAGTATATACATAATGTAGAATTTAATTTAAAACATTTAAGCCTCTTTTGTTCACATACAAGTAACCTTCGTCACATACACATACAAGAGCTATCCGCGGTGCTCGCGACTTTACTTTGTGCGTTGGAGAGAGCACCGCATGAAAGCATCGCTGTCCAGTAGCGCCTGAAGCTTTTGCTAGGCATTTACGGTCGGTGTAGTGTACGAATATTTCTCGACTAGACGTTGCGGCGAAGACTTCTTACTATCGTGCTGGAGCTGATGTCGATGTCGATGTCACGTATGTCTCGGATAGCGATATTCAACTTGCTTTCTCCAAGCTGAAGAGACCAATCGGACCCAACGGTACACCCGGGTACATTTTTAAAGCTTGCACTGATATATTTATGAAACCTTTGAAACACTTATTTAAAATGTCGCAAACGACTGGCACCTATCCCTTGCGTTGGAAAGTTACCCGAGTAACACATATAGCTAAAGATGGCACGGGGCCAGACATAAATATCTCAGACTTATTGCTATTGCCTCTACACCGGTTATATTATTTGGCTATGTTTTACATCGCATCTTTTCTTCAAACTATGGAATTCGAATTTGTGTGGGCATGAATTTCGATTCGAACGTTCGATGGTCACGAACCTTGTATGTTTCCCTGACTATGTGGCTTATCATGTTGACCTCGGATTTAAATTAGATATTGTCTATTTTGACTACCAAAAAGCTTTCGATCGTGTTGATAACGATATCTTATTAAATCGTCTCGACGAGTCAGGGCTCTCTGTTCCACCTTTACGATTATTCCCTTCGTATCTTGCGGATAGAAATCAATATTAGTAAGAGTGGGTAATTTTATATTCGAGTTATATTACTTTTTGCGATTGGCAGTGAGCCAGGGTTTGAATCTCGGGCCTCTGCTTTTCACTATTCAGGTAAACGATATTGGTTGCACGGTAACTACTGCGTGTTGTTTGTTATTCGTAGACGACATGAAACTTTTGCATTCGTTAAGGATGCAGCAGCTGGCGAACGGTTGCAACGTGATATCAGCGCCGTTGTTGAGGTAAATACAGCAAACGGCTTACGACTTAATGCAAACAAATGTTCAATGTTGTGTTACAGGCAAGCATACGCTCTATTAAAGATTAATATACGGTTAGCGAAATTCCCCTGCATCGTCTTTATGAGATCGTAGATTAAGGAGTCAGATTAGATTTGCGATTAACATTTTATTGGCATATAATGAATGTAGCAAAAATAATTTCAGAAACTTGGGATCGTGTTCAATAATTAAAAATATTTTCTATCTCATTAATTCGCCTGCTGCTGCATTCCTTGTCAATCAGAAGAGACGTTGCACTATGCCCTGTATTATTGAGTAAACGTTTATTCTTCGTACCCCACAATTTCCTCTGTTCACGCAATCTTCACCTGTTTGCTAAACTACCTTCTAGAATCGAATTATATCGAAACTCCAATTTCCCGCGGTACTCAACTACTCAACAACCTAATCGCGATCGCACCAGAGTGTGATTCGTTTATGATAAAAGAAAGTAAATTGGTTGAACAATACCTGGGTAATTGTTATACATTTTTAAATTATACCATCTTTTGTTTTAATTGTTACACTATTAATTGCTTATCATTACGAATTGGATACCTACGATGTATCAATAAATGTACGCGGATAAATAAATAATTTTCAGGTTAATTTCACGCCATTATGGAAATTGTTCATCAATGTTAAACTACTTGTGTGACAAATATTGTTTTTAGTTTTAAACGCATGAGGAAAAAGTAATCAGTTATATATAAAGGATATACGATTGTAAACCTAATCAACCATGTATCCATTAATTGATCACGACTGATATTATGTCTGCAACTAATTTTAAATTTCGAATTTGTTTAGGTTTTTCTCTTCAAACTTATCGAAAAAGCTTAATTTAAATAATTGCTGTCCTTTAATTTAATTACAAACATTTATGAGCAGGGGAAATCAATTAACACATCAATAGCAACCCAAATTTAAAAAGTGGGGTTAAAAATTTAAATAAATATTAAGAAAAATGGTGAATTTATAAAAACGCACACGTATTAGAACATAATGCTCATATAATTGTTTCAATTCATTTACTTGAAAAGTCTCGATTTCAAGAAGGTAACCTTTTAGAAAAATATTATATCTTTCAATATTTTTTGTGAATAAAACAAATAATATTTTTCTTTAATGTATTTAATATCAATAAATAACCATAGCTACAGTTCAAAAAAAATATCATACGTATATAATCAAAGGGTGGGCTATTAGCAGAGATGCTAATAGCCTAACTGAAGATGTTGTAATACAACAAAACCTAGATCGTGGTAAAGAACTTAAAGAAAGTAGAAATAATACTACATCACGTAGTTTCATTTAATTGTGAATAATGCATTTTTACAAAATTAACGCCAAATATATTCAAAAGAAGCCATATTAATAAAAAAATATTGTTGATGTATATACCCTTTCAACTGTATTTTATTTTACATCAAGATAAGAATAAGAATCTACATGAAATAAAACAATTAACATGCCAAATAAATGAAATGAATATGCAGACTATTGTATGCACTACCTATAACTTTCTACCGAATACCATCTACAAAACGTCAATATTTTCCGTCAATTTTATACAATTTATGAAAAATATAGATATAACTAACGTCAAAATGTCAAACAGTGATACGATGATTTATTTGACAAATTGACAACGTCAAAATATCATTTGGTCGAAAAAAACATCCCTTCACTGTTTTTCATATCAACCATATTGTAAGTCGACAGGGTTTTTTTTTATTTTTAACTTGCTTTATATAAGTTGAAAATTATTAAAAACATTCCTCTAGAGAGGGTTTAAGTATATGAGTGAGTTTATATTGTTCATCAATATTAAACAAATGCTCATCTTCACTGTTAGATAGTGGATGGAGAAGAGCAGTGCTACTAACACTGAAAGTTAACTGGTGGAATAAATTCTTGTTTCTCTCGAACCTTATTCATTTCTGTAATATAGTAAGTCACTACGAGTTTTTTTTATGTTATTTATAACTCGTTGGATAAGACAAGTCAAAAATTATTAAAAACCAACGGAGTAACTCATTTCTATGCAAGATAATTGCGTTTAGGTCAATATTTTATTGCATTTATTGTAACTTTTGAAGAGGAAATAACCTAATAAAAGAAAATAACCTGTTTCAAAAATAAATCAAAAATATTGATTAGAAATTCCATAATTAAGATAATAAATACAAGTCACTAATAGTTATCGCAATCACCATTATCGTACATAACAATTAATGCAAAAACCTTCACGCGTGACCTGAATTTAATTTTTTTACATCCATCTTTTGTGATTAGAAAAAAATGGTAGTTCATCAAAACAAAAATTAGTTTTCTCCTGTTTACTGATTTTTTTACAATATTTTGCATACGTCTTAGTTAACTTTTATTTTTTACTTTTTATGCAAAAACTACATGTAAAAATACATATCAATTATTTTTTTAGGTAATTTATTTATTACGAACATATGCTAAAACCAAAAACATAACAAACTTAAGATCAATAAATCGTTTTGACTTTGAATTAATTCTAACATATTCACAAACAATCATGAGATTTGAACGTGCTTCATTATAGTCAAGTAGCCTTGCTTGATTAACGGTCTATTTATATTTTAAAAATACTTAAATCGCACGTTGGAACGCTGAAATATTTATCTTAAGCTTATATATTTTTTGAATATTGTAAGAAATCTTATCCGATATTTATCAAAGAGCCATTCCACATTTTGCCTTAAAGAACAATTTAACTAATATAACATTCGCAGAAAACGCAAAGCAAAGCTAAGAAAATAAACGCACAACGTTTTGTGCAAACCCAAGCAATTAGAGAAGAAACCGAGAAAAGGCACAGGCGATTAGATTAACTTTTCCCGTCCTTACTTCCGCACTAAATTAACGTCACATCCGGTTCGTGTTCGACAAGGGTGTACATGTCATTTCGCACAATCTACGCCTGACTTCATGCAATGTGTTTAAACCGTTTGTGTTGGAAATTTAATTTCGTTCGGCCGATGGATGCTTATAGCAATTAGATTGAGTTGCTTGGAAGAATGGTGAATAGAACACAAGTATGACCTTAATAACTTTACCCGTTAATATAAATTATCGTAATAAGTTTTATGATATGTATTTAAATTAAGCATATTTTCTCATTTAAATCCACATTAAATTATATAGTAACAATAGGAATAAATTAACTAACTTGCCTCTGTATTAAGAAAATCGATTTATTTTGTCATTTGGTGTTAAACTTAGTTAATATTTGGTCGATAGGCATTTTAAATAATTCCTTTTTGGATATCATGGTTGTTCAATAATGTTTTGTAAAAATTCATTTTAAATGAAGACATTTTACAGTTTTCTTGTATATTTTAGGTTGTTAAATTAGATCACACGCAATTAGGAAGAAAACATCCGTATCCCACAACAATAAGACTAATACATTTTTGTAAAATAATGCAAAGATTTTATTAAAACTTATTAGCCTTATTATTGGATAGGGATGTTCTTTTTAAAGTGTCATCAACATTAATGTTTTAGAATCATTTTAATCATCGCATTCTTAAAAGGAATAAAAAACATTTATCTATAATATAGAAGTGTTTTGACTTCCAATAATGTATGTAGGTAATTCTCGAAAAGCGATTCCGAATCACACTTGATCGGTTTTTCTATTCAATCAATGTTTTATAAATAATCTTTCCACAATTTATTGTAATCCAAACACCTGTGTATGTTTAGTTGTTTTATGCGTCTATTTTTAGAAAAATGTACAAAATTATATTAGTATTAAACACTAAAAACCAAATATATATATATATATATATACATAGCGTTTATTTTACTATTTACTATATTAAGGATAGTAAACAGAAAAAAGTTTACGATGGTAAAAAGTACAGAGAAGGAATCAGAAGTTCCACCTAAAGGTCGATAGGAGGCAGAAAAATATATTGAGAAATATGGTTTTTTGAAAGTGGGTTTTTGGAAATGGACTATTCAACATAGTAACATTTTATGAAAACGGAACAATTCAACAAAGTATTGCAAAAATCAGTATACTTCTGATATTAAGCCAATGAATAGAAAAAAGAATCACAAAAGCTGGTCAAAAATTATATTTGAATTGCCTGTCGTCAGAAATAGATACGTTATATATATATATATATATATATGTATATATATATATATATATATATATATATATACATATATATATATATATATATATATATATATATACATATATATATATATATATATATATATATATATATATATATATATGTATATATATATGTTTGAAGACAGGCAATTCAGACCAACGGATGGAGACACATGTCACTCTTCGAAGGCAAAATTTGATCATAATTAATATATAAAAAAATTAACAAATGGTATTATTATATTCACAACATCGTACTCAAATTAAAAGGTTTAAAAAGTTACGTGAGATTCGAAAACGATCAATTAGCTGTCCTTTTAGTGGCTCACATCACTTTGTTTTTCTCGGAAATTGTAAATAATAATTTTTCTTGGAACTCCGGTTCGGCATTCTACTGATTTCACAATTGCTTAAGGGTTTCTTTTATTATGAACTCTTGAGATATTACGATGGCCATGGAATGGTTGAGGATGAGGCCCACCTCTAAATTGTACATGTACCTGGTAAAGTCTTGTTAATTCCTAGTTTTTCGTAACCATAATAGTAATGTATCTTTGCATAGTCTCTTGCTAAAAAAACATGCCGACTCACTCACATTTTTACCGGATGTGTAACGAATATGTGATATGTGTAAAATATGAGTGTGTGTATTGTATGGAGATATTTTTGTTCTATTAATTGCGTAGTAAATGGTTATACATATGTTGGTTGCCTACATTTTTTTCATAAAGTTCCTACCTTGACAAGTATTTACTGCGTATAAGAACATAAATATATGACTTCATGAAAGAATGTCATCAAATTTCATATTTTGTTAAAATCTATCTTCAATTACATAAAAGCGATAATCATCGAGTTATCTTGCCTGTAACTGTCATAATGCTCTTTATATAGAAGTTTTTAATATAGAAATTGAATTTTATATAGAAATTACCCTATTGAGATAAACAGGAAAAATAACACGTTGAAGAGGAAGCAAAAAACATAAAAAACAAAAGAAAACAATGAAACTCTATTTGACACGTTCCGAAAATGAAATATTTCCAGAAAATATTTGCATTCATATAACATAACACGTAGTTACCACAATATAAGATACATTTTCATATCGTAGACAATATATGTGTAAAAGTGAATAATATATGGGTATTTATTTGGTCATGAGAGAATTCGGTTTATATAAAAAATCAGTAAACTTCGTATCGGAACATGCCTAACATGAGATGCCGTTATTGTCTATGTCTCTTAAAATTGTTGACGCAAATTAATCAGAATAATTTTTATTGAAAGTTCTTATCAAGTGTCACGCAAATATGTATTATCTAGAATTTTGCAAAGATTGTTCAAATCCACTATTGAATAATTTGATAGGGAAGATCATTTCAAAACTTCCTATTTCTCAAACGTGGCATAAGAGTGAATAAAAATAAATAAAATTTCAATTTAATTTTAAAATACTTTTGAAGTTATGAAAAAATCTATTGTTTTGGGGCCAAAATAAAATAGCTTTAATGTATAAAAAATTCCCCGAAATAAAAGTTTCATTAAAATGAGGCAGTGTGTGCAGCATACGAATAAAAAATCACACAGTCATGATTTAATACTACTTCAATCAACCTTGTTTTATGTTATAATATTTTAACGATTTCCCATCAAGTGTAGCAAACCTATCCGAATTACAACAAAAATAAATAACCTCCAGAATCTGACTTGTCAAATGATGTAACATTTGACTGAGTTGTCAAATGATGTGTGTGCGTGCGTGCGTGAGTGCGTGCGTGCGTGCGTGCGTACGTGCGTGCGTGCGGGCGCGCGCGCGCGCCTATTAATATAAGCAGCGGGCGCGCGCGCGCGCGCATATTAATATAAGCATATTGATATAAGCATTTTATAGGCAACCCTTTTTTTAGCGCACCTTTTACGATAATCAAATATTACATTTATCTACTTAAATGCATAAACAGATATGTGACGAAGGTACTGGTAATATGTGTCTGTAAATATTATATCAACGCGGAAGAAGGAAGTGGGTTTAATATTTCGGTACTAAGAATTGTAATGTCGTTTAGGAATAGAGACTGCTGTTTACCAATTCAAAAGCTGATATATACTCGCACCAATACTTGACAGTTCATGGTATTGTGATTTTTAACAGGAGACTAATAATTTTTTTCAAAAGATATTATTAATTTCAATTTTGTCCCAAACCAAACCTCACCTATAACGGGATATGTATATATCTTTATAGTTTCGTAGTAGAAATGTTTATCAATGTATTTGGCATAATCGTGGAGTTTTTCAAGTTTTAGACCGGCATTCGTAAAATTTTGCAAATATGTCGTTTATATGAAGATATGATATCTTGAAGATAATTTGTGGAAAAATATTAAAAAATATTTTTATGTCTCCCAAGACTCAAAATAGGGGCCAATTTGTTTTCCCTGTACTGAATAACGTATCAATCTTGTAAAAAAAAATTGAGATTTCATATAAATTTTTCATTTTTAATCCACGTTTGCAAAATATTGACCTTCAAAAGTATGGATACATTATTATTGCACGTACTTAAATTTATGAATCATTGAGTTAAACAATTTGGGAATATTTTGAACAAGAACGTTTAATTAGAACTCATAATGAAATTAATATACACTAATTTGTATAAAAACATTCGCATTTTACAATTAACTACAAAACCCTAATTTGTTCCTTTTTCGAAACTGCCAAACTTGGCTATTGTTTAATTAAGATATGCCTAGTGAATTAGTTGTGAGAATGATATTTGCTGTCAGAGCTTACTTCGTTAAAAAAATTAAATTATTTTTTCTTAATTTGGAAAATAGTATTTGTTACTTTATAACATATAACATTTGAAAATAAAATGTTAACTAATAGAAAAGAACATGTCGTTAAGGAATAAATTCATTAAGCAGAGTATGCAAATAATTATAAAAACTGAAACACTATTTTCAAGGATGTTTTAAACCTTTACAAATAAGTTTTCAGAGTTTCGTAGCTGAATGGCAATGGAATCTATATATATATATATATATATATGTGTGTGTGTGTGGTTATATATGAGTATAATATATATGTGTATATATATATATATATATATATATATATATACATATGCGTGTTTGCTTGATTACAATATCGGACGTAAATAATAATGTTGAGAGCTTGTCAGTTGAAACCAATTATTCTTATCACGCACATATTTTAATAGCTTACACTTATAAATTAATTCGGAATTTGTCCACTGCCCAAACCAGCTTACCTGAAGGGTTTTGCACAATGATTTTTTCTTCCACGTGCAACTTTATCGGGATAGCAATAACTAGTATTAGTGTTGACGGTCCGCAACCACCAACAAAATAAAAGACTAGGAATAGAATAAGAGTAAGGAAAACACTTTTGGAATTATTTAAATGTTACATACTATTGAAACCTGCCTGCTGGTGATGTCCTTAAAACATTCCTTAACCAGATGTGTGGCCAACTAAAAAGTAAAAAATACATTATACTTTGTTAAATATTTTTAAGATATTATACTATATTTATTACCGCAAATAAAAATTTAAAACTGCTACTTATTTTTAAAAACGTAGTAACTATAGTAAAGTTAAACATATTAGTTAGTGTGTGATACTAATTGAAAAAACTGCAACATTTTGCCCGTAACTTCTTATGTTTCACACCATCGCCTCTGCGATTTCATGTCCAACTCAAGTAAACTTTTATCAATTTCCCATCAAAGATCTGACCTGATGAAGCGTGAAAATCTAATAAAATTATATTTATCTACGCAAATGTTATCTCCAAAAGGCTCTGTTTTGCATTTGAGTTTATTCGCTGCCATGAAACAATTTCGTTCAGTATTCACTTTAGTAATCTAAAAGCTCATTATTACGGTTTTTTTCTCCATTTTTTAAATATATATTGCAACAAGAGATATCTACAAACGTTAAGAGTTTCGTAATCCTGATATTATAATTTTTTTCTTATAATTTTTAATTTTTTAAATGTATAGCTCTAATGGAATATGATGAATGGTCACCTGATCTCGACTGATGAAGATCCTTCAATTCTTGAAGAATTTTGGCAAACATTTACAAAATGTGATTTCATTACTGAATGTGTACTTCTTAGATCTCGTCATCCTTTGCATTAAATTCACATTTAAAATTTTTAGTACAAATCTGGCCAGGCAGAGGTCTTAGCTGTGTCTTATATTTCGTAAAACTTTAAATGCTTTTTATCGATATTCATTTTACCACAATTTTTCTCAACACATATTTTTTATTTTTTTTTTCATCATAGTCCAAATCAAAGCAAATTTTTACAATACTGCCTCCGTATTAGCCGTCGATGTTGCTAATATTGAAGCAAATTTTTGTCAATGAATTAACCCCACCCTTAATAGCCTAGATTGTACTATTGTCTCCATATTTAATGAATGGTTCATGATTAAGTCATTCCGTGTACAATTTAATAAATTAAATTAATGCAATTTACATTTACACGTTTCTTGCACATTTCGGCAAACCAAACAACTGTTAGTAGCTTTCGCCTTTTACTTGACCATTTCCTCATTTATTTCTTACCGCAAATTGAAAACAGAACGTATACGTATATGTAACTAAAATGGTAAGAAGTATTTAATGAATACGAAATAATGTGTCTTTATCTTATACTTTCAAAACTACTCGCGCCCTGGCTTCCCCTGCCACACCCTTTAACGCACTTGTTAAGGAAGTAAACAATTTAAGATATATTTAATTTTAATAATTGAATTAACGACCAACAAGAAACGTAACAATTAAGGGTAGGGCAATTTCATCGTTAGCCTTTCTTAAATTAACATATCCTTGTATAAAAATATGTCCAAAAATAAAATGTGCCCTTCTAATTGATTTTGAGAGAGAGCTTCGATATTGTTTTTAATCATAGCTATTGCTTTACAACTATCTCAGAACTATCTGTCAGATATTAATTTAATATTAATATCAAACTTGTAAAAAGAATAGAGGAAATAACTGGAACTCTCAAATGAAATGTATTACCTAATCAAAAAATGTGGAATGAAATCAAAGGAAGTTTTAATAACACTGGGAGTCGAATAATTTTAGTAGAAATATGAATCTTTTTATGATTTTATATTATGGTTCAAACTAATATATTGGTTACTTTTAGCGAAATAATTATAGCGAAATTAATAAATTTGTTTATCGCATAATATTATTTATTGGTTGAGTTATGATTACATCACAAAATTGATCTATTTATTAATTACAAAAGTAATGAAAAATCGAAATTTCTTTCGTATTTATATTGTTTTTTCTTTAATACACAAATGTTTTAAACAACACACACAGTGTTTAAACAATGATAATAAATTTTCTTACAATCTCTCAATTTTGTAGATTACGCCTGCCCAAACTTATAAGAACTTTGACTTAAGGAAATTTATTTACTAGTAGCACAATATGTACTGAAGTTTGCTGGAGGTATTTTTCCTCAAAATTGTTTAACACACTTGGTATATATTAATTTGTAGGGCAAAACTCATACGTAAGACGATTTGTGCGTTCGATTTCAAAATCATTGTTTTCAAACTGTGCGTTATCTTTCAATATAACTTCTTTTTATTTTTGCCCAGTTTAGAGACGTAGTTTTTATTGCAATGAGTGCAATAAAAGCTGCGACAAAAATTCAAAGCATCTGATGGGAAAATCTTCCTTTTTCCATACATCGTAAAATGGAGAATGTTCAATTAGAGAAACGGCCAATAGGACCCTACGTGATCTCGTTTGGATTCCGCCGTTACCATTTTCTTTTTACATTTCAACGGCATAAAAACAACACGCGAAATGCGTTGGACTTTGGTTTGGTAAGCGTTTTATTGAAATTATTCTCTGTGAACGCTATAGTTTGGAGATCTAGTAGCCTTATACTCTCTTTCCATCTTTCCCATTTCTGTTCAATCTAATCATGTTTGTTTCAATATTCAATAGTCTCCATGTTCAAAATATTTCTACCATTTGATTTAGCTGTTGAACATTATTTAGTTATGTGTGTATGTATAATGTATACACGTAAACAGATACATGGTTTTGAATAATATCTATGGTGATATTTACTAAAAACTATAAAAATATATCATTCTATATTCATGTTGAAATCTATAATTTATTGTTAACAATTTATTGCTTATAATCTTCATCGACCGTTGATGGTTGCAAGTATGATAACGTAGTATATCTCACGAAGAATTTAATTTGGTTTAATGATATTATAGCTTACCGATTTATGGTATATTTTGCAAATTGATAAATGTAGTTCCATTGTTTAATTCTGATGCAGACATTTTTGTTTTATTTAATTTATAACCTTTTTTTCTTTATCCCATAATAATGTTTTTAATTATCCCCTTTAAATTCTTGAATGTATCGAAATTACCTACACATAATTATGTCAATTGTACAATATTATGAAACGATTTAAAGACTTCTGCAGTAATATATGTTTAAAATAAAAGAATACTGCTGAAACAGAACAACGTCACATTACGCGATTTTCCTCCTTTCACTTCTCCTTTATTGAAGAAATTTTTTTTTAATTATACATAGTGTTTATTAGTATAAATGCCTTGAACAAATTTATTTTACCAAACGATTTTTGCACGATACGCACAATTGCGAGAGATGGCTCATTGTGGAAGTAGTAATGTTATTATGAAATATTTTAATTTCATTTATTTGAAGGAGAGAACTGTGTTGTTAAAGGCTATGATGCAGTGCCATATTAAGTTTACTTACAACATTAAATCTTTGAAATTTTAGTCAAAATTTTTCAAATAATTTTTTCTTTTTCACTTTCATTTTCTGTCTTTCGCCACAAAGGTTTATTTTTCTGATTACTATTACTTTTATTAAAATATTTCTCTTCGTTTATCAAAATGTTGCTTTGAATTTGGAAATATTATTATACAGATGGAGAGTTCAAATATAAATAAATACGTAACTAATAAGTTAGTTCTATTCATATATTACACATTAAATTAAAAATAAATTAAAACAAAATACGAAAGCTAATTCTCAGAAATTTCAAGTACTCAACTCTGATTGAGCGCGGGTGAAGAATTTCCTCTGAATTTTCTATTATCATATTTAACTACAAAATATAAGCGCCGCGGATAATCTAAGGGTTATTGCTAACTAGAAACATTTAAGATAATATTGTTTTATTTTTCTACAAATAAGTTAAAAGGACTTCCTTAGAAAAGTGTGTGTACTTTCATTCACTTTCATCAAACAATTTTTGATTCGGCTTGTACTTAATCAATTATGTATTTTACAATAGTTTTACTCCTGTAAGGAAGCTAATTTTAAATAAAGAATGAAGAAAATTTTAAATGAAAAATTCTTTGTTGCCTTTCTTATATTGGAGACTGCATTCGTATTGGAGACTGCATTCGTATTGGCGACTGCATTCGTATTGGAGACTGCATTCGATAGTGAAATTTTAATTTAAATATCCAGATATCACTTTTGTTATATGCTGAATTTATACCTCAGTAAATCATCATCAACATCACCACATGGTAATTATTGGTTAGTCGATGTAATAAATAGTCCATAACATGATAATAACCAAATCTCGACTTTAAAGGTTTTAAATAGCAGATCAGGAATAGTGTAAAATTATCCCCATGTTGTATTTCCCTCTTTATTTTAATATACTGAGTTATATTAATACTTACCAATTGCTTTACTTTTAGTGCATGTTATATTTTTAGACTATTTTTAAATTATTTATTATATTCCGTAGGAAGTCGTCTACAGAATATTGGCAAACCCCATGTTTACGAAATGCATTTTGATGAACATTCATAGGGCGAAATCTATGGCGTAGTAATGAAATCGTTGACTGATTGTATATACATCGACTTTTGTTAAATAAATTGAAGAAATTCAAAAGTAATAAATATGTAAAGAAATTCAAAAATATACACCAACAAAGTCGTAGGTGGAGTTATTACTAACTGCTCATTTGGCACTATTAGTGAGTCTAAAAGAGGGAGAAACCAAATTCAATATAATTAATTATATTTTTTTGCATACTTTCATATACTTACCGCATCACTTACTATATTTACTGAAAATTAAAGTTATATATATATATATATATATATATATATATATATAACTGTAATATATGTGTACATCATATTCAGAGGTATCTGATTCTTTTTTAAATAATCAAGCCGCACTCAAAAATTATTTGCGTTAAAAATCTACATTCATTAAATATATTCTAAATTTAAACACACGTCCATTATTTAGACAATTACTTTATTGTAATATTCGTGAACTTTATTAAAGCGTATATTACGAACAATAAATAATGCTATCTATATACATTTCATTTAATTTAAATTTATTATCTACAAATATCCCATTTAGCGGCATGGAAACAAGAAACTAAAGTTTTCTCGGCAATAATATTCCTATAACCAGCTACTTTTTATGCCAATTAATATGTATATGTAGGCAATACGTAATAGATTAAGTTTTTAGTACTCATACTAAACTGACAATCATATGGAAAGGATTATAATGTTCCAGAACAGCCCCATTTTGTTTTGAACATAGTAATTTAAAATAAATAATTAAAATAAAATATAAGATTTAAAACAAATGGTAACAAATGAAGGTTCTTTCTAAATAGGAGGATGTAAAGTAAGATAATAGGATCTTCAAGAGAACAATTAAACACTTAGTAGTAAAGGGAACATATACTCTCATGTATTCAAAAACGTCCCATAGAATAATTAAGACAGATTCCTTTTTAGGAAAAATGTTCAGGAGATTTCATAGTTTAAAGGCGTATTGACCTAACAAATTACATATTTTGTTTATGGCTAAAAGGTACACTCTTCCATGCGTTGCGCTCTTTATATAAGCTCGCCGAAAACAAAGTGAACTGAGAACGAACGCGACGAAAATCAGAAATATGAAAAAGTTCACATAAATTGCATTCAATATATAATGATAAAAAAATAACAGGTCATTTTTTCAGCTGAGTTTTGTGTATTTACTTATTTTAATTATCACTAATTAAAACTTAATATAAATGAACGTACTTTTTCCTAAAAGTGTTATTTCTAATTCTCTTAAAAATCAAGAAATAAAAAAAACATATGCAACTCGGCATATGACAGAAGTGAAATTTCTTTGATGATCTAAACCCCGATATGTCAGTATATAGTTTTTTTCTCTCTACGTCGTATCTTTCTTCCCTCTCATTTAACGAAATGCGCCTAAACGTAACGCAACCTTACAATTTTCCTTTCAATTTTCATCCACTTTTCGATTATAATATCGCCCCTAAAGAAGTTTCACTTCAATAAACTCAAAAATATAAATGAAAAAGGCCGAGATTAGAGTGGTCTATTATTAACCTTTAGGGAGATCCTTTATCCATCTTCTATTTCCATCATCATCTCCTGACTCATAATATATTGTCACCAGGAACGAATATTTGAACCGAGATTGAAGTCTTTAGATAATAGGGAAGTAGTTGAAATATGGTTTACAAAATTTATAACAGATGGATAATAAAATAAATTAAATAGAAAATTTAAAAGCAAGCTAACAAGATGAAAAGATATGGGTCAACTTAATTAGAAAGAAATATGGGTCAACTTAATTAGGGTATGGTATAGATTCAATTTAATTTGAAACGAAGGAAACAGTACAGTAAACAGTAAACGAACTTTCGTCAATGAACGTGGTTTTTCAGGTGGAAGGTGATATTTATTACAATTATATATTTATCGTTATATCTAATGTAACGTCATAACATTTTTTTCGAGATGCACAAATAAGAAACTTTACAGTAGACATCCGAGGGGAGCGTCAGCACCACACGGGGTATGATTTATTACTTTTTGCAACGGTCGTGCTGTCCCGCTACACCACACACGAGAAAACGTGTAGTGTGTATGGGAATTCAGTGTAAAATATGATTATATTATATTTACTTCGAGTAGCCTTATTTTGTGTGATATTAATAAGTGAAGCAGAAACTCGTGGCACAGTAACGTTTGATATAGACCTCGCTTCATGTATTACATTTATTGCTCCATTTATAGAATGAGATTCACCCGATATAGACTTTTCAAACAATATTTTATGACGTGAGGATTTTCCAATTTAAGCATTATTATGTGTATCATATATTTCATTGTGATGTATTTTTTTATTTTCCTCCCATGTTAAATAGCCCACAAAAAGTAAATCTTCTCGTATTACAATTTATTTGGCATTTCCCTTCGTAAAGATCAACCAGTATCACAGTAGTTACATATTTAACTAAGACATATTACTAATCTTTCGAATAAATTTTGAGGCACACAGTTTTGTGAATATCACTAATCATAAGATTAAAAAGAAATCTATGGGTCATTTTTAATTTATTTCACGGAGGTAATTTCCTAACTTATATGTTATGTAATTTTAACTCATGAATTGGGCGGAAAAATTACACACGCCTTTTTGACAGCAAGTCTTAAAGATATTCCAAATAATGCGATAACCATTTTGGAATTCTTTCATTTCATGTATCGATATTACTTACCTGCATTCTGGGAAACTTCGTTTATGCAATTATTTTTTAATCCTATTTAAATAATTAATATACTCTCATATCGTGTTTTTCAATAAATTAAATATTATAATATGTTGTTATAAGTCAATAAATTGAACATAGATAGACAACCGAACTTGCGCTCAGCTAACTATGTGGAAACCCTGGAAGAGGGCTGCATAAACAGCTTAGTCAAATTTTTTTGGAAGCCTCGTTAATAAGTTATTTATGGTTAAGATAATTTCCAAAGATTTCTTGACTCTCCACCTCCCTCTTCACACTGCCTCCACCATTATAGCAAATTAAGTAAGTCATGAATGAATATGTTAAAAATATATAATAATAACTACATACTAAATAAATAAGCTGAAAAAAAGTATTTTTTTTTCTCTATAAGTGACTGAATAGCCAGCAGCGTTTTTTCAATGCACAGTTTTGTTTAATATTTCACCTCGCGCAGAGGTCACGGTTGTTTCGTGAAAATATACTACGCGCAAGCACCGCGATGTGTTGCAGTTTCTCTGAATTTCACACTTTTTCGTATGAATTGTACTCATTATCGTCTTAGTTTATTAAATTAAGTACTTGTTTTGATTAGATGTTTTCCCATTCAACATTCTTGTCACAAACCACCTATGGTCCAATTCATTGCAATTTTGTAATGTATTTGAAACTAACTTAATGTTAATTTCAAAACTATCTTAATTCATATTAAAATATTTGGTCACCTTTTGAATTGTACAATATTTCCCTACTTCTTTTGAAATAATTGGTATCCGGAATTTGTGAATCTTGTTTTGGTTATTACCAAGCATTTTAGGCACGCACGAATTAAATAATTATAAATGTTCCGAGATGTTATTTAAAAAAAGATTACTATGAATTATGAGACTATACTGATTATACTATACTGATAGAATTGAGAGCTTTGATATTTAAAATGGAAATTTTAGCGAATAGAAGTGCGAGTGGAAAAATGGTCGGAAAATTTAAGTTATTAAATTTTGCTATTTATATTTGGCTCAAGATACTAATTTAACCGAGAGATACGTTCAGACATATTCACTGTTTTTCTAGGTAATTAAAATTTTAAAGTCTTTTTTTTAATTCTGAAATTTTTACAACTTTTTGTTAGACGTTTCGTAATTACAAAGTGGTTATAACATTATTTAGAATATCTTTAAGACTTGATGCCTCAAAGTTATTCTAACTAATCTTTTAATATTCGCTTAATTATTCTTTATTATTCACTTTATCCGTTAGAATATTTGGAAAAATTAAAAATTATTCATGGAATATTACAGGTATCGAAGAATATATAAAGAAACACATTCAACATTAATTATTTGTTGATTATTAAATGAAAATTCGAACATTAAAATACCTCTCCTACTGAATACAAATTAATTCACATTGTTCTAAAAGTCCGAGTATTGGACTTATATCCTTTGTTAGATACGTAAAACGATATTTCAATTTCCAGTTGCGCTGCCCCAAGGAACATTTAAAAAATAAAAAAAGCATTGACGCTCGTTTCAAGTAAATTTATGCAACGACTGCAAAGCTCTGCTCGAATAAATAGTAAAAGAATCCTTTATTGGATGGAATAAATTTGCAGACAGTAAGAAATGTAAACTCGTCTATTATCCAAGAAATTGTTCTACAAGGAAAATTACACCAAGTTATTTTAATAGATGATATTTACAATAAAGTTTCAAACGCAGCTTTAAAAACTTTGCTTAATGTTGCAATGGCTTTTAAATTTATTATGACTTAAAATATGTAATCTTAAAAATATGTATACCGCTAGAGACTATTCTATAATTTATTTCATTTTCGTATAGGCTAGTGCGTATAGGCAATTTATAACAAATAGTAGTGTCAAGTCGACAACAGTTTTCCGAGCACCAAAAACAACAATAAATCACATACGATGGTGGCGCAAATTAAAACTCTTCTACCACTACAACAAATATTTCGATTATATATAAGCGATTGTCTGTGCGAGTCAACTGAAAATTTCATAGACGAGGAAAAATTAAAATAAGATTCCATTGAAGTCGGATACAAGAAAAACTAACTGATGCATGAAGTTTACACTAACTAGAAAACATCCAAATAAATGAAAATGATAATTCAATTGCATTTGAAAACAAATCTGAGCAATGCTATAAATTTCAATATATACAGATATAAGGTTTTAAATACAACTAAAAGTACAGTGTACTCTAAAACATTAATGAATAATGATCGAAATCACATATTTTATTACAAGTTTTCGACAAAGTATAGCACGCAGGTTCCTTCATAAAATCAGTAAAATATATATAGCAAACCATTGTCAATTGTTTAAGAATTATTTAATAGAAGAATTTGAGTGTTATACAAGGACACAGGTTTCTATCCAATCCGGAGTCGAGAGAACGCTTCGCAGAAGTATGCTTTAAGGAAATCACCCCTTACGGTGGAGGCTCTGTAATGTTTTCGGCTGGTATTAACTTAGATGACCGTACCGAGTTGGATCTTATTCCTTGTGCCCAACACGCATTAACAGCAGTTGGAGGCGAGTCCATTTTTATTTACGACAACGCTCGCGCCCACCGCTCTAGAGACATTGATGCGTATATGCAGGAGGCCGGAATTCGTCAGTTAGACTAGCAATCTAGAAGCCCCGACCTCAATTCGATAGAACACATATGGGATAATTTCAAACGATGCGTGAGAGCCGTAAAACCAGCTCCAGAAAACATTCAGGCCTTTAAAAATGTGATCGTCGCTGAATACGTTCCCAACGTATTCCTCAGGAAATTATAAAAAACGTCGTCAAAAGCATGCCTAGCAGATTAAGTGGATTGATTTTAGCTAGCGGAGGTCTTACTCGTTACTAAATTTGCAAATGTTATGTTAAATTAATAAAAAATATTCCAAAATAAACTTTAGCCATTTTTAATGTACCAGTATGAAAACGCTCGTCTGTGGACTTTACATCGTTTTTTTTATTTATTCGCATTTTTAATGACAGAAGCAGGCAAAAACGATATTTCAATATTAAATAACAATATTCTCATCATACCGCCATAGAAAATGGCTCAAATAATAATAAAATAACTCTGATATGGTTTATTCCTACAAGTACCCGTTTTTTTTGCAAAAGAGTTTATTTGATGACTTTTAATGATAATTAAGAACATAAGACTTATTTCGACCAGCGGTGAACAAAATAATGTAAAGAAGTTATTTTTGAACAAACTAAGTAGTAAATAAAGTGGATGCGGAATGCCCCATAACATTGTTCCATGCCTCTTTATCCAAAGCGTTGCCATTATTTATTCATCATACATAGATACGCTTGAACATAAAGCAGTAAATCGGTGAAGGGAATATGATACTAATTTATAAATGAGCAGATTGGCATAAGTAGGTTCTAAAATGACTAAAGAATTTTATTAACCCAAATTTGAATGAGACAATAAAAAAAATTACTTTCATTATTTTTAAAATTGTGTTTAGTATTTTAAAATTCCCACCGTTTTTTTTAATGTTTCTCACGCCATCGTAGATTTCTGGCAATCCTGATAGGTATTCTAAATAGGTTCTGTTCCGGTTATTACACAAAAATTAGTGAACTATAAAGCCCATATTAAACTCATTTCCGCATACTTGAATATTAACGATGAAATTGGGATTTCGGTATTACGTCTTCATCACTTCAGACTTTGTAGCCCATGCTACGGGATAGGATTTGAATTTATATGAAAAAGAGATGATTTTAAATGTCTATTCATAATATATGGAAAAAAAACCTAACTTTCATCCATTTACCGATAGTGCTTAGAAAATCCTGCAACGTTCACCTTTTTTACGTACTTCAGATACTTAACGTACTACTACCACCTACACGAAGTCTAGACGGTTTTTCTGCTGTATTAATTTTTTCGGAGAAATGATTATAAATTTTCCGGTTTAATAGTTCACAACAGAGAGATAATTTTCTGTTTGTTTCATTATAGTGAAAAATATAAAACACCCTCCGCTACTTTCATATAATTTCATAGAATTTTTAATTACTTACAATTTTTGTATTAAAATTGAAAATGTAATAATGAGAAACAGTGCAGGTGATGAATGAAATATTAGGCGACGAATGTAATTGAATTTACGTTTTCGTAAATCCACTTTCGTTTAGGCACTTTAAGTAAATAAATATATACTAAATCAATATACTTCTATTACCTACAAAAATTACATGGTAGCCATGTAATTTTATTAAATAAAAATGATAATGACTTTACGACTCCAAAAAGTTCTTAGATATGATTGAAATTAGCTTGTGTTGCAATGAGTAAAAATTTGATACATTCAATATCATATATATATATATATATATATATATATATATATATATATATATATATATATTAAACAAATGTAACCAAATATCATAAGAACTACTTTTTAAATAAACGGAATTTGAAATAGACGAACGGAGAACACTTCATTTCCTTAGTTCCTAATAAGAATTAAGCACTACAAAGCGAATGTTCCTAAACTTTCGTAGTAATTATAGTAAAATTCGTTAAGAAATTAAATTTACGATTGTAATAAAATATAACAAAATATAAATTTACTATTGTAATAAAAATTTGGGAAGGTGACTTGGATAAGGATTTTCACAGACATCAACATTTTCTCCTCTGAAATTTAAAACAATTCCTTGGCTTTACCATGTGAGTACAATCGATTTTAATTATATTTTCACAGTTCCAGTATTTTATTTTTATAAAATTATAACAAATCTTTTTTATGACCATCATATTCGTGCCCAGATTATATTGTTCCCAAATAATTACGACGATATTTACGAAGCTATGTAAATTTTCCTTCAACATGCTTTGAACACATGATAGTGCGGGTATTATGATAACTATAATTTTCTTTTTACAGAGTCTCGACCAGAGGTTTTGCTTTTTTCATTCTTGGGAAATATGAACCCAAACCAAATTACAACCATAGCGCAAAGCACTATCTATACATTATGGTGATAGGAATTTAATTAGTTTTTCTTTCCTAACACTGTTTAATATATTTCAATTATTTCCTCCTTTGAATGAAACTACTAATATTTTGCTTATATATAATACCCACTTTTGAATAGATGATATAAACAGAAATGGATCATGTAAGATATTGCAAACACCTAACTTGAATAATTTACTTATATTCTCATCAATATTCTCTTCATAAAAATTGAATGTTCATCAAAATTATTTATCTTTCATATCATTAAAATTGCCTGTGACGTAAATTTCTTATCTACAAAAAAATACGCAAGGTCATAATCTGTCTTCGAAATAACATTACCTATTTCTTTAACACACTTAGCAACGATTTCTAAAATTGACTTATCACTGGCTACAAAAACAAAATTAGCAATGGGTGGGGCTTTCGCCGATTCCTTTTGTTAAATATTTAAAAAATTACCATTAATCAATTTACTTATAGATGAACTATTGCACCACTGATTTTGACTTTTGTGCTTCGTTATATTATATTTACACAAGCCAATGATTATAACAATAGATAGTTCCGATTTAAAATTAGACGTGGATTCGGTTAAAGTGAAGATTTCATAAGACATCATAATAACCGCCAGTGATAAATAAAAGATACAAAAATAGTTCTGGGGACTCCATGCTATAATTATATATATATGTATATATATATATATATATATATATATATATATATATATATATATATATATATATATAAATATACGCACACGTGCGCATGTTTGTGCATGTGCGTCTCTATATGTCTGTCTGTGTGTTTGTGTGTCCGTGTCTACAAACACACACTCTATATGTCTGTCTGTGGCGCTTTGCTTGTTCCGTACCGTTTACTTCGTTCTGGTAGACATTTTGTACTCACGACTGTTGATTGAATTTAATCGGTACGTGGCATTGACCGAATTCGCAGCAGCCATGAATTTTTCCCTTTACCAACCATTCTTTTTTGTTAAATAATACTTGGCCTCCGTTTTTGACAATTTGGCTCATTGGCAGCAAACTCGTTGCCAGATCTGCTACGTAAAACACCTTTCTAGTAGAATTATATTATACTGAATTTGATATTATTAAAATTATTTGACCTATGCTCTTCACTTTTAATGGTATGTAGTGAGTCATTTTTGTCATCTTGATTGGAGGCTTCTGTTCGGCTGTTAAATTGCAGTGGCTGTTCATTTTTGCATGCAAAACATGACCAAACTTTGACATATGCATTAAAATTCTCGAGTTTATTTACGAAGTCTTAGTGTTATTTATCGAGGTTGTTAGTGTTTTATTAATCTGTCAAGGTAATAGCATAGCTTGCATTATCAAGCCTTTAACTTTGCTTTATTTTTTGTTTAGATCAATATTCCGTTCTTATATAATCAAGTTGATTGCAATTAAAGCATGGAGTCCCCAGAATTATTTTCATATCTTTTCTTTATCACTGGCGGTTATTATGATGTCTTATGAAATCTTCACTTTAACCGAATCCACGTCTAATTGTAAATCGTAATTATCTATTGTTATAATCATTGGCTTGTGTAAATATAATATATCTGAAAATCACATCATTTCGATGCTCACGTCATTTACTTTGAATCCAAGATATCGAAGTTTATGTGCTTTAGTCATTATTCTGCTGATGTAGTCGTCTAAACTTTGATATTTTCAAAAACACACACACCCACTCACGCACGCACCCACTCACGCGCGCACACACACATACACACACAAACACACACAAACACAGATAGACAGACGCACAACAAACATACACACACACAGCAGACAGACACGGACAGACAAACACACAGGCAGACAGACAGTCATATAGAGAGACACACACAAACATGCGCATGTGCGCGTGCACACACACACACGCACGAACACACAAACACAAACACACACACCTAAACACAATAGACTCGGATTGTGCTATTTGCATAACGCAGACTATTCAAATGACATTGATACCTATATATAATCATACGTTGATATCATTATATAATCATATCAAAAACAGAAAAAATTTGATTCATTTTCTTTGTCGTATTGCTAAATTTTGATTGTTTTATTTTCGGCAAGTTATTATAAAATAATGTGCTTCAAAAAGATAAAATGCTATTTGACGATATATAGAAATATTACATTTGAATAAAATTAAATACGGTGTCCTTTACAAGCAATGCTGACTACACAATGACCTTATATGTTTGTGTAAAGATGAAGTAGCTCATGTATCATAATAAATGAGAGCATAACAAACCCTTCGAGATGTTTAGATGTGAAAAATTGCTACCGACTATGCGATGTCAAACAACACTTTTTATAACCTCTTATGCGACATCACGATTTTCTTTTGACATGTTTTCGTAAACAAGTAACATTACAGTGGCTGGGGGAGAAGCGAGTCGAGTGCCCAAATGGTTTTATTTATTATGTGCTTATATGTACACGATGTGCGTTTTTTAATATTAATGAACCAAATATTTATATTATATTTCTTTCCATTAAGGAATTCGCAATAAGGTAACGTATAATATTTTGACCTAAGCAAATAGTAGGAGGCAAACCAACTTCTGTGATAATACGAAGTCACGCACGCTTCTAAGCTTTTTTAGAAGTAATTCTTTTAATGTTTGGTACAGTGTTAAGTATGATTTGAAATAGATTAATACTTTTTTGTTTTTTATGTAAATTAGTCAAGGTTTTTACTTTAAAAAGTTAATATTTTTAATTTAGTCAGATCAAAATTCCAAAAATGTTTTTTTTGTGAACTGCTACTGCACATTTGGTCCACTGATGGAACTATTCATAAAATAAAATTATATTTTATACTAAACTATTTAAATTATGCAATTATTTTGGCTCAGACTCCTCGTAAAATTTATTTTCTTATTTGAGTGCAGGTTTAGGATATATTTTCTAGAATAAAAATCATTTCATAAATCAATAAACCATTTTTTTTCACACAAAATTTACGGCAACAAAACATTAAAGCATTAAACTTTTTAATTATTTGGGGCAGAATTTAACTAATTTATACCACAGAAAAAAAATTAATTGATACTGCCGTCTTCAAATTATACTTAATATTGTCCTGAGAGTTTTACTCCAAGAAAAACTTAGGGACGCCTTGACATCGTTAAAAAACATGCAATTGCTACGGTTACTTATTTTGGTATATGAAAACAAAATCAAGATATCGGATGAAAAATTAATTGTTTAAGCACATGGAAACATAATTCGGATGTCGAAAGGAAAATTATAAAAATATTTTTGCTTTGACTATTGGGTTTTCACTTAATGTATTTTTTTGGAATTAATAATTTTGGGACGGATTCATCTATTAAAAAAGAAAAAAATAAATTTTACATTACTTGCTAGGAAACTCACTATGCCCTAATTTTGTTGAGTGTACCGGACGAGGTAAGGAAATTATTTCAGGAAAAGGTTTCTGAATAATTTGGAAAAAAATGATATACCTTTCATTATTCCGTTACTTTTTTTTTGAGAAAAAACGAGGTAGATTATTTTTGGCTAATAAAGGTCACAAGAATTATAATTGCTGGTTTAAGAAACATTAATTGACATTTTACAATGTATTAAAATTTCAATTATCAAATTATGAGAGTCTATACATACGAGTGTGTACTATATTTACTTACACCTACCTAATAATTATTTGATTACAAACTATGAATCGGAACTAAAGCAAAGTAAATATTAGATACTTTTTATCAGACTCTCATGGTCAAATACTGAAAAAAATTGATAAGATGTGTAAACGATCAGGGACGCAATTAGCACCAACATTTCACTCTTGTTTTATATTGCTATCTACTACTCGAGCACTTCATCATTAATAGAGTTTTAGAATTATAAATCATATTAAATACCTAGTACCTAATACTTAATTCTAGATTGACTCACGTTGAGTTACGTACTTACTGTAGAGCTCGAATGTGTAGTCCCATAACCTTATCTCTGTACTAAGAATTTTTTTATATAATTAAAAAAAAATCCATATAATTTTTTAATATTTATATTTTGGCTAAATTTAGCGGATAACATGTGAAATGAGTTTGATACTGGCCGAGGACGATTATACATACGTATGCGTATATATAATCGTCCTCGGCCAGTATCGACGAGTATGTGAACGCAAATTTATGTTAGTTGTTTATGTAAACACATCAACACAAATCATTATGTCGCATAATTAGTTATACAAAACTACTGTTTGGAATGACGACAAAACATGCCACCGAAAATGTTATCCCACTTAAACATTTTAAGAGTTTTGTTATGCTCTCTTTATTACGATACTAGTTACTTTATCTAGATACAAGATAAAAGATATGATTCACATTTACCGATACAAAAGAATATCATATACTTAGGGCTTTGTTTATATAGATAATCTTACTATGTTTGATTCTCATTTATTATTTGTTTGAGAAGTTTCGAGTTATGTCAATCAAAATTATATAAAAGCAAAATACATTTTTTTAACTCCGTTATGCGAACACAACACTCGTACTTGTACATATAAATACTTTTTTTAATTTGCTGAATCAACGTGGAAATATATCCTGTACGCACGGACACCACTTCGATCTATCGTTCGCGATGGTACCATCAATTGACGAGCGCGATGGCCAAATTTCAATCCGATCTATTTTTTTGTCCTTTGGAAATATTTTAAATATAAAATCAGGTGGTATAGACTATATTTCAATTCGAGGCCGTTATTCGGAACATTCGATAAAATAAAAATTTATTTGAGAAATAATTCATCGTATTTCGTGAAATGAAAACATTTTTTAAGCAATTTGTTAAATAAATTCTTTGACAAAGGGCTCTGTTTCGCTGGTACCACTACAAAAAGCATATTAGTAAAAAGAAAATAGAATTATTTCTTTAGGTTAGGTTACGTTCTTGGGTAGTTTTTTAGGTAATTGCATATCCCCTTCATTAAACTTTTTATGTAAAGGAAATTTTTTTTAATTATACTTTGTGAAAAATACAATTTTAATTTCAAAATTATTGTCATACGAAGTGGGTTAGTGCGGTTTGACTAATAAAATATTACCTCACCAAATGTTACAGCCATCAATCGCAAATTGACAATGCAGGGTTGATTAACGTGAATGAATTATAAAAATAATCAATTAATTCCAAACTGTACATTTTATATAATCCTCCTTTTTCTTTAGATTGATTGTTTAAGGGAACCTCTCCTGTAATTTTCCTCTTCTTTCTATAATTTTTTGTTGGACCACGGACGCAAGACCCTTGTATATAAGTGTATATATGTGTGTGTGTGTGTGTGTGTGTGTGTGTGTGTGTGTGTGTGTGTGTGTGTGTGTGTATATTAACATGTGTGCGTGTGTGCGCGTGTATACACATTTTTCCAAATTGCTAGTATGAGAGCCTTTTGAATTAAAGTACATAACACCTATGACGTATGAAAGAACACCAAGACAACATAGTGACAAAACAGGGTTTGGAACCTTCGGATACGTATCACGAAACACTATTTTCTCACGGTGATATTCAGAATGAATTTCTACCCCAACGAAAAATAAATGTAAATATGATGCAGGATTACAAGACGTATATCAATGAGTTCAAATGTCACCGATGTATTTAATGTTTTAATTAGGTACTCCCTTCTAATTGAAAAATGAGAAGCTGCCGTTAAACCTATCCTTTTATTTTTTTATAAGACATGGAAATAATTAGGGTAACAGAGGATAATGCCGTCATGGTTTTATGGAAGCAATTTTACAATTTAAAATTACCATTTTCACAATTTAAATAGTAAAATCTTGGTGTATGCCACCTTATCGGATATATGTGGATAATACTGCCACACAACTAAGTATAAGTCATTAACGTAATCACTTGTTTAGCTCTTCTCGCAACTGCGCTGAGCTGTTCTGGTACTTATCACATTTAAATCAAGGAACAAGGATCAAGTATTCGCTTAGATTTTTTATTTTACTTTTAGCTTATCTCTAACTTATACAAACGCAAAGAAGTCGTGAGAAACGGTCAAGGTTTTTAACGGAAGAAAATCAAATTATGTTAACTTTTTCTTATTTATATATACAAATAAATAAATCAAAACATACAAAACGCTTCAATACATATTGCCAAACATTTTCTTGCAACATTTTTATAGTATCTATTAGTAAAATTTTTATCTTCTTCTTAAATCGAACTACATAAAATATGTTGATGCCATCTTCTTTGTACTCCATTGCTCATTTTCTATATTATCTATACGAGAAAAACCTATATGAGATAAGTAACGCATACTGATTATTGTTAGAGAGATATGAGTGAAATATCAATTAAATTAATCGAATAGTTTATTTTTATACCAACATTAAGATTTTGGAAGTGCCTTTGATAATGAACGATTAGTATTTCAGTACGCAGATGTTTGTAGCTCTTACAAGTCCCGGGAGATAATCTTTCGTTTTGACATTTAAAGTTCTCGTTAAATTTTATCAATTAATGTAGTGTATTTTTTTTAACACGTTGACTTTCTCTTTAATTTTCCTGCAAGTTTTGCCACTGTGTCAGTCATAAGGAACGAATGTAGGACACGAATAATTTTCTGCAGTGTACATGCTAAACCTGTAGATATTAATAAAACGAATAACAATTCAGTTATTTCGATAAAACGAAAGAAAAATGTGTGCAGAGAACGTTCGTTGAAAATTAAACTTAACATTAAGCTAATATCATACGATATTTCCATACCTTTACCTGTTCATTTACTTTAGTTTGGAGTTGAGGAAATAAATGAATAAATCGGGTGCAACAATAATTAGCTTCGACAAAATTCGATTGGCATTTGCATTTGCGCGCGCGCTTGTGTGTGTGTGTGTATCTGTTTATATATCTATATATATGTATATTTGTATATATATATATATATATATATATATATATATATATATATGTATATATATATATATATGCACATATATTAAAATCATCAGATATTATAGGACAATTATTTAAAATATATACTTTATTATAATATATAGTTTTGCCGATGCGCGATTAGAGATATTAGTTACTATAATTAAGCTTAGGTTAAAATATTAATTGAAATATATCACAAGTGGATTGATATTAAGTTTAATACAAAGCTTTTTAATACAAAAGATTGTCCCTCTAAATACATAGTGTTAATTTTGATTCAGTTGATTTAACAATTCTCTTCTAACAATTACATCAATAAGAAAGAATATAATAAATTTTACGCTTAACGTTCTAGATGGGTAAGAGGTACGCGCGTAGGTAGATTGGCTTTTGCAATTGTGTTTACGATTTTCTGTCGGAATAAACAATCTACTAAACATGAATATTTCATTAAGTTTAACAGTCTTACCACGATTGAAAATATTTTCGAAGTAAAATGTATATTTTAATTAAGTACCGTTCTATTATTCACATAAATATTTATGATCGGAATTTATTTATTTTGTTGAAATAAAATTATCTTTCGTAAGATATTTAAGAATTTTTTTATAAAAAATATGATGAAATTTTATATATTATATGATGATCCTGAACAAACAGACACCGTTAATCTTGATATCATCGGAAGGAGTAGGAAGTACGGTAGGTTATAGTAAATACGTAATGTTAATATTATGATAGATTAACTCTTCGAAACTATTTCTTCAAATTTTATGCAAAGATTGATCAGATGATAAACTTACAGTCAGAACCTTGAAGATTATAAAAATAAAAATAAACTTCAAGATACAGTTTATTAGTAATTATATTAGTCTTCATATTTTACAACTATTTTAACACATATGCAATTCACTGCATAACATACGAACCAGTTTCACAAACACTGGTATATTTGCATTTTCAGTTAACGTAATAAAAAGTAATTAAGTTATTGCGAATTATTCCAAAATTTTGAAAGCTTTCTTTTGTTACTTTCAAAATCATCCATTAAAATTTTTTTAATCAATAATAACTTGCGCGGTAACAACACAGTACATCATTTTATAGCTAATATATCTTGTTTATTTATACAATATTGATTTGGTTTTGGTTTAGTTTACGGCGAAACTTTTTTAAACAACACTCAGGAGATTACAGTCAGAGGCTAGGTTTAAAACTGGGAAAAGTGGCATTATCTCGCTCGCAAAACAAATTGACTATTTCTTTACTATATGTTCTACACATTGCTAACACGTTGGCGTATGCGTAATGATGTTTGATCGACGTCATGTTAGATCTAGTGAACAGTTTTAAAACAAATCTTTCGACCACATCTCAAGTGATATGAACGGTTTAAAAAGATCGACTTCATTCGTAAGGTTTTCTGAATAACGCTCACCAAAATTATCCTGTTCCAACAAAAAATAAAATTGAAAAATATGAGCAGAACTCGCATTATGAAAGTTTCGTAGGCTCTAAGGTGACAAATAATAAAAATAGGAACAGAGTATCTCCAATAAATTGTTTAAAAATGTTATTGTTATTTTCCACCATTTAAATATATTCGCTTAGTATAGCTTTTACAAGCGTAAAATAGTCTTAAATGTTTGAAAGGCTATGAGACAAAGAAGCTTTGTTATAATTTCACGGTATAATTTTTAAAAAAATGCTCCTCTAATCTTTATATAATTCTCTTTTATTTGTAAATAAAGTAAAACTTTACTAAAAATTCTATAACTTTTCTTGTTCCTTACTCAATTTTTGAGAGTTTTATTTTTGAGTGTTTACATCTGAAAATTATTTGAAACTCTATTTCGAATATTCGAGTATGCTATAACATTTTGAAATCCTTGTAACTTTTTCTTTCACTTGGTACTCCCAGGTGATACATCAAATTTGGAAAAGAAAAATATTTGCATTGTATTATTTACCTCTTCTAAAACTGTACTATACACATTTTAAATACATATCATTAAAATATATAGGTCAATACGATTTATTAATATGAAAACTTTAAGATGGCAAATCAAACGATATCTAAGAGAAACGAATGTCAGGTGGAACGACGGTCAGAAGGACGGGTATATGAATAACCGTATAAGAATAGTTTCTTTTTCCTTTGTAATTAAAATTAAATTGTAAGAATTTAAATAAAAAACGCTGTCTCAAAAATACATCAATTCTAGGATATTTTAAAATATAATCAGAACATACCAAGTTTAAACTAAATGGAAAACAAAATTTTGCTTAATAACATTATAAAGTCATAAATAATTATATATTCCGTGCAAGCTTCGTCGGCTGAAGCAAATTATTTCGTAGCATTTTTTAATATAAACAGTGCGCTTTAGCTTGTATTAAAAGGTTTCCTTATGTGAAAGGGCATCTAAAAGGGTAACTCCGTAATGAGATATTATTTAGTTTCGCCAACAACGTCGCAACGTTTGCGATTCTAGTCATATAACTATATGTCACTGTAAGAACGCAGAAGCCTTTACCTTCTTTAGTAACCTTGTACTATTTGCCGTCTTGTCGATTGTAAACGTCGTATTAAAATATTTTAAAATAATCGATGATCAGTAAATAAATATTCAATATAAGTGTACTAACCATAATAATAAGAATATAATCCGTGTTGGAAAACAATCGAACCTTAGTAATGTGTAACACAATCTAAAAACCAACTCAACGTAATATAAAAAAATCTGATTCTTCCATAAATTTTAATCTTCCTAATTTTCTGTATATTATTTTACTTATATGGATGTTTTTACAATGAACATCACTGGAAAATCACCATCATCAGCACGGTGCCGAAAACGGCAAAGCGCGATGCTAGCGTAAGCATTTTATATAAAACAGCAGGGTTCCGGTTCGCCATTGCTAGCCTTCTTTTTTTAAACAGCAAGAGAAACTGGTCCAATCTAACTTCAAACAAATAAAAAGACATAAAGTAAAATTTTCGAGATTAGTTATTACTTCTTAGTTGCCCATTCCTAATAAATTACATAAGTATAACTGCCTAGTATAAACTAAATTAATGTCATGCAACGAACTTGCTTTTCCCTTTCTGCTTTGGGAGATTTCTTGATGAGACCGCAATCACGAAATTAAATTTTGTTGACACATAATTAGAAAGAAATCATTTTTATTATCTACCTTATTCTTTTTCCATATTCAGCGCTCGACATAAATATTAAAATCGTCGGGGTGATTAACCGAAATATCATTTTGCACTGAGTCTCCGGCGTGCTCATGCACTCTTACTTTACTATAGTTCAGGTAAAGTCGCCGTCAAAGAGGGACAGATCGGGATGGTGACAGAGTGTTAGCGTATCGTCACATTGGGAGTGAGACGTTAGGTTGAGCTATTACATTGATATCACATCGATGTCGACGGATTGGATACGTAGCGTCAGCGCAATGCAGGTGTAAATTTTAAATTGAATTTACTGTTATTAGTGAATATATCGGGCGATTGAGACGTAGAGGTTCTCGTATGCTGATTCATATAAACTAAAACCATAAACGGTCGTGGGTGTATTAAGCAAACTTACAGAGAGATGAGTACGAGGACATATATTTTTAACTACATGTGTTCCCATATTAAAGAACATTGCTCCTTGCCGACGTCTCGCGAAAGCTTTTTTTTTGCTTGACAGCTTATTTCAACTTTAGTTTTAATTTTATTAATAAACCCACTGAAATGTTCCTTAAATAGTTTGCAGCTAGTTTTCACAAATATTGAATAAAATGTGCAGGTTCATTCTAATAGGTCTCAAGTGTCAGTCAGAGATCAATTCTGCTTCTGTGATATTGATTCTATTATGAATCACATTGATGATATAGTAAAAGTTGTACGCTGTCTACTATTCCACGTGAACAGAATGCATCTTTTACTACATCATCGAGACATTTTAGATTCTTAAAATAAACTATAAGTTAGAGTGATCAATAAAATTTATTTTAAAGTGAATATATTACAAAAAAGAATCTGATTGACAGCTATACCACTGCATGCATACTGAGGATGTTTTACTCCGTTGTATCAAGAGTGTGATAAATATTATTATTGCTCTTGATATAGTCATACAGCCAATTTATGAAAAATTGTATCAACTGCTCGTTGAAACTATTTTCGCTTGAGACAAAACTGAAATTTTTACTATCAATGAAAATTAAATATCATAGGACTTACTAAGTATTTCTCATGAAGTACTCCCTGATATGTGTAAAGGACGTATAGACAACCCAGCCACATGGAGTGTCAGGTTGACAGAATTTATCCTCGAGTGTAGTGGTGAAACGTGGCTCTACAGTGGGTCTGGTAAGTTCTGACACCAAGTCCATTTCTGAATCTCTCTGGTAACAAAAGAATAATTTTTATGTGAATCAACAAAAAAATTTAAAGCTACTGTGAAACAACACAAAAATTAATCAGGGAAAAAGTTCCGGCACAGCGGCCGGCGTTGCGCTACCGTCCCGCTAACCGCAACGTCGGCGGGGTGTCATATATTTTCACAGATTTTTCTTTTGCTATTTTAATAACAGTATCTGAACAGTATACGAGGCAAATCTGTGATGATCAGGATAAAAACGCCCGTGAAACTAAAGTTTTTAAGTATTATTAGCAAGAAATTGTTTACGAACAGTGATAGCCTGTCACATCGACCAAGAATATTCCACGTTCATAGTTATAGATTGGTATCAATGTCGTCGCTCTTCAAATTTATTTATATATATAAAATAAATAAATAAATTTTAATATTATTTATTTGAAAAAAATGATTAATTTTTCTATAATTTACTAAATTTATATAAATTTCCTGGGCCCCTAAATACTCATTTCAACCAAAATCAATATTTTTAATTATTTTTTGACTAAAACTTAAAGGATAATAATTTATACCAAAAGTAGATAAATTGGACATATATCATATTAAAGATAAAAATCTTGAAATTTTATAAAATTTTATTCTTTTATTTAAAGAATAAGTTTTTATTTTTCTAATTAATATTCCAATAACTAATCCCACTATTCTAACATAAATAATTATTAATTTCATATTTAAAGTTAAAAAAATTATATAAGGCTTATAAAAAATTATTCAATTTAATATTCTACCACTAATCACTCTTATAATTAATAAAATAAATATACTTTTTAACATAATAAAATCTTCATCAAATAAATTATAAACTCTAATTAAATTTAAATCATTAATTATTAAATAAAATAATAAACGAATAGTATAACTTACAGTTAATCCAGTTGAAACATAATATAAAAAAAAATAATAAATTTAAATTATTTATACAACTTATCTCTAAAATTAAATCCTTTGAATAAAACCCTGCTAAAAATGGAATTCCACATAAAGCTAGATAGAGACTAATAGAAATATTTAAACATAAAGCAGTTAAAGGAATAAAATTATTAATACCTCCCATAAATCGAATATCTTGTATATCATTTATGAAATGAATAATTACTCCTGCACATATAAATAATAAAGCCTTAAAAGTTGCATGAGTTATTAAATGAAAAAAAGCTATTTCATAATAACCTATTCTTAAAATTCTTATTATTAAACCTAATTGACTTAATGTCGATAAAGCAATAATCTTCTTTAAATCAAATTCAAAATTAGCTGCCATACCTGCTATAAATATAGTTATACCAGAAATAATTAATAAAATTTTAAAAATTAAACTACCCTCTAATAAATTATTAGAATCCGTACTACCATGTTTTTATCAAATTAATATCTGAATACGATGGGTTTATTATGCATTCCTAATAACAATTTTGCAAATTTAGACGTATATTTCTCTAAAGCATTTCATGATAATATACGAAAAACTTTCCCTCTTGTTCAAAAAAGTTAGTTTGAGGAAAATATTTTTTATGTACTAAATTTTCGTGTGGCTTTTATTTTTTTTTAAGTCAATTCGTAGATTTTTTAATTTTAATTTTATTACAAATTTAGTTTAATATCCAATTCACTAGTTGCAAAAATTTGATATCCACTTTATATACTTCTCTTGATATGGATAGTTACTCACAAGTCAGACATAATCTTTACCGATGGAACCTACCCAGTTATTAGATGGCATACATGTGTCAACAAGATGTATAATATCCACAGTAATTTGTATCATTTCCCTTATTTTCTTGATCTAATTTTTGTAGTAAATTGATTTTAATAATAGTTCATTCTAGTATACAAAGATATACTTCTAACTATGTAGAAAAAATTACCCAAATGATAAAAAATTACCATAATTGTAGCATTTTTGTTGCAATAATTAAACTACAATTATAATTAAGACTTAATAAATTGAGTAAAATTACGTAAATACACTAGATAGTCGTAAAACAATTGTTTTTAGGTTTATTTCTATTAAAAGTAATATATTTACGCAAATGAAAAAAATATTTTACCACAAAATTCAATTTAAGATCTCGCATAGATTTATTTATTGAATTACAGTTAAAAATATATCGAATAATATATTTGAATTTCAGTGACAACAAAAAGTGAATTAAATTGCAATAAACAACTATATTTTCACTTATTACTGATAAATCACATTGACAGGACTATAATTAGATAACTTCGATATAATTTGCTTCCGTGAGTATAACAGGTATATTAAAACAATCGATTAAATCACGGGAGTGTAAGAAGTTATCCAATATAAAGGAACAGAACCTTTTCAACAATACATAAAATCCTTCCACGTAATAATCGAAAAAAACTTTTCATTTACAAATATCTCCTTTCAATGGCAAAGAACCCTTACATTCCCTGGAATAAAATTATTTAGGAAATAAAAATGGAATTCAGCAAACTGTTTCATATACGAAGGAAAGTATTCTAAAAGTGTTCCTTTATTATACTGCATTTGGTCTCTAAATAATTGAGTTCAATCCTAATTTGCTTCGCACTAAAAATATGTATAGTAAATTATTTAGAGAATCCCCAGCATTAGCCTTCTAGATTGCGTAATGGTTATTTACATAAGACTACTGTCAATAAACTTGCCAAGACCTTTTCGTTGAAATGGTATAAATTTTATTTGAGAAACATATTATTTGTTATGTTCATAATAATGGATTTTAGTTAGTATTACATATTTACAAAACTTTTTTCTGGGAAATTGATAATTCATCCAATAGAAAAAAAACTTGCGGAACTTTATCGATATTATATACATTTAATTTGGGAGAATATATTACTTTTTACGTTTTATAGTTAATGATATAATTTCTATAATAAACTCACCTTTATGGAATAGGAAATTCTATCTTTTCAAAATTTATTATGGATCATTATAATATTTTGAAATTAAGGAGTTTTAACTATTATATAGGTATTATATTTTATTATTGGTGTTGTTTCCTAGTTCAACATTTTTCTCACCATTTATTTAAATTTTCAGATCCATTAAAGAAATAACGCGATTGTTAAATACACAACTCATTATACATTTTAGCGGACACCTCTTCAAAAATAATTAAATACGAATAAAATGAAAAGTCTTCCGTTTCCAAAAAAAAACATTGCGCCAAACAGAAATTCGCTTAAATTATAATTGTAATCCTAAAAATATCAGTACTATTCAAATCATTAGTGCGATTGTATATTTAAGCAAATTATAAATGTTCTGACGTGTTCTCCAAAATTTATATTTTTTAGTGTTCTCCGAAAATTATATTAATTATTTTTATTAGAAAACGTGTATTATTATAATTTCTTCTCCACGGAATACTTGTAGATGTTGTAGGGTATCTATGATGCTTGAGCCTTTATTGAGTTATATACCTTTATGTATAACTAATTAAAGCAATATAATTGTATTTTTGAGAACGTAGCTCAAACAATTTCATGCATGTACCACATATATACATATTCTTAATAATTTATTAGTTATTAATAAATAACGGTTAATAAAGACCCTATTTTTTTAACTTTGAAATTTTTTTACTATTGCGATAGTCACGCGTTAGTTTTTCACGCCACATCAAATTAATACTGAAAGATATTTCCTTCTTGAGACATTCCCTTCTTTAATCAAAGAGTTAGTTCAGCTCCAGTGAGAGAAAACACCCCTGTATAACTTGAATCTTCCGCCTAAATCCTAACAAAGAATTAGTCTCAAGAAAATATAGTTAAAAGTAACATGTAATTTATCAAAAAGAACTAAGATGTAAATAAAAAGGCAAGAAAATGCTAAATACCGCGGAGATTCTCTGGGCCGCTCCTACCTTCATGCTTACATGTGTTTGATAATAAAATGACAGTATATAGGAGCATTGATTAGTTGATTCCAATTAAGAAATCCATTTTAATGGTTAAAATGACGTCGTACATAAAAGTATGTCAGTTTAGCGACAAAATGTCAAGGTATGTAGGTTACGTTGGCTACATTTCTGAAGGTTAGAATACAGAGTCGTTAGTCTCTAAATACTTAGGTACTCTAGGATATTGAGTTGAACGTCATGTTTCATAATTTGGGCGCTATCGTCTGTGATTAATAGGACAATAAAGAGAAAAATATGAACCTACCTGCCAACCAACCACAATAATTTATGCCGTAAAAAGTGGATATTCAACTGTTCCGTGTTTAATCCATTTTCATAACTTTCAAATTATTTTCATTCTCTTAAGCACGAAATTTTATTATGGCACAAATGGGAGCCAATTATTTAATATACATTAAGGTCAGTGAATACAATTAGAATTTGAGTATTTTTATAGCACTTCGGTAACCAGCCAGACAGTCCATATTTTCAACAATAACCTAATTAATAATAGCCTATAAATATTTAATAATTGAATATAATTGCAAAAAAAAATTACGGTCATATAATAAAATTAAAAGAATAATAAAATATTGATTTTGGAATTGTTGTGTCTTTTTTTAAATGTTTTACGTAAAAAATATTGACTCCATTCAAAAGTACCTTCGTCAAAAATATAGGTATGACTGGACTTAATGTTTAGTTTTTATTTCATTAGAATGGGTTTATAACAAAAAACAAATTTAATTTGCATTAGAAATGAGATCGTAAAGACCATTCTAGCTATTCAAAGCTAAGTACCTCCATAAATGTATAATATATCTATGTAAATCAATAGATGGTGCCACGAGTCATTTAAATCGCGCAATGACATTTTCCACCTTAACATGCGCTGGTTAAGGTGCTATGAGTTATTAGTTTAAGAGACGTAGCTATTCAAGTAAGTAATCTGAATGCGGGTAGACACATAAGGGCAATATCATTGATGGTTGTGTTTTGGAAATAAATTTTTATCTTGTTATGTATATTCGACATGAGATTTCTTGTTTTCCTCAATTTGTAGTCTATTATATTTATATATATATATATATATATATATATATATATATATATATATATAAACTATATATATATATAAACTTCTTCTTCTTCTTAGTCGTGCACTCTTGACAGAGTGGTCGTAATCATGATTCGGCCGGTTCCTTCGCCACTGCCGCCTTCGCGATGTGACGCCATGTAGTTCGGTGTTTTGCGGAGTGAGAGCAGTCATTTACACTGGAGTGCATCGCAGATTTTATTAGGTCTATCCACCGTGTCGGAGAGCGTCCGCGGGATCGTTTGCCTTTGACTTTGCCTTGCACCACCAGTCATTCCATGGAGTCCTCGTTACGGGTGACATGTCCAAAGAATTTGAGGATTCACAATTGCACAGTCAACGATAATCTCTCTTTGATGTTAAGTTCCTTGAGGATTGAAACGTTGGTTCGGTGCGCGGTCCATGGGATCTTAAGCAAACGCCTCCAGCACCACATTTCCAGCGCGTCAATTTTGTGGCGGTCTTGCATCCTCAGCGTCCATGTCTCAGCTCCATATAGAAAAATCGAAATAGGTATATATATATATATATATATATATATAAATATATATATATATATGTATATATATATATATATATATATATATATAAATATATATATATATATATATATATATATATATATAAATATATATATATATATATATATATATATATATAAATCAGAGTGCTGTGACGCTCGCAATTTTAATTAATACAATATGTTTACAATTTCCAGACAACAATATCTTCAAAGTCAAAGTCAAAGTGAAAATTTAACACGGACTATTTTAGTTTAGCACCCATATTTCCAGACTTTATCTTCTACACAGAATAAATTCAATTTAACCGTATATTCAAAGATTTTCCTATTTTGTTTTCATGCCATGAAAATCTTAAAAAAATAATAAAGACCTCATTCAAAAGAGATCACTTCGAGCCCTGCTGGTCATTGCCGTAATTGAACAATCTACATTTTACGTTCCGTGGAAAACGTGAGATTTTATTCTTATCTATAACATGAGAGGTCATGTTTTGCGGAACTTTTTACTGATGCTACATGAAGACGCACGAAGTAATCTTTTATCGTCTTGTACATTTAATTTACGTGTGGATTGTTTAAATTAGTTTTCCCGGAGTGGCGCAGTTTGTGAAAATATTGTTTGTTTTGGTTTTTAAAAAAAATAGAACTGTGTTATTCCGTAGATTACTCAGTATAGATAATTTTGAGATTTGACATTTTATTGTAAACAAAAGTTGATTAAAAAGTGGAACTTCAGATATTGGTTATTTAAAACTAAATTTTACACTTACACCTTTTTGAATATTAACATAAAAGTAATAAAATTAGTCTTTTAAATTTATTTTAAGTTCGATTGTCATTATTATACCTTTCCCTCCAATTGTTTTGAGACGAAATAATTTTATTACAATAGACATAATTAAAACTCATTTTGATTTAAGAGATTAAAAGCAAATTATTGAAAAGATAAAAAATGCTTAAAAAAGTAAAGAGCTAAACGTGAAGAGCTAAATTAAAATCAGTGGTTGTTGTAGAAGCTATTTGTATATAGCAGGGTCTCTTGTTTTGGTTAAAATAAATAATTTCCTAAAATTTGCAGTAAAAAAATTTTAAAGTTAAAAAAATCTGATAAATTCGGATATTGGTCCAGATTTATGATTAATAGGAATAAACATCACATCATAAGAATAACATTATCTCTTTCTGCTCGAATTTTTTAATGATTTATTAATGTGTTTTAGATACATTTAATTCCGACATATTAATCAGCGTTGTTTAGAAATATTTTAGTTCCAGCGAGTAATACTTAGGATTTACATAATCTTCTGATTCATATGATTTTCTCAATCTTGAAATATAGTGGATTGTATTATTTGTAGTCAACATATAATAAGATCCACTACATTTCATTACATGAAGGATTTCATTTCATTACATGAAGAATTTCAAGAATTGTATCAGCTGATACAATTTTTGAAATTGAACATAATTTCAACTGAGACCTCTGCTAGCACAAATATGTCCCTATATTGGTGATAACGGAATCAAAAATGTATTTTATATATATATATATATATCTATATATATTCATATATATATATATATATATATATATATATATATATATATATATATATATATATATATATAATAGACTACAAATTGAGGAAAACAAGAAATCTCATGTCGAATATACATAACAAGATAAAAATTTATTTCCAAAACACAACCATCAATGATATTGCCCTTATGTGTCTACCCGCATTCAGATTACTTACTTGAATAGCTACGTCTCTTAAACTAATAACTCATAGCACCTTAACCAGCGCATGTTAAGGTGGAAAATGTCATTGCGCGATTTAAATGACTCGTGGCACCATCTATTGATTTACATAGATATATTATACATTTATGGAGGTACTTAGCTTTGAATAGCTAGAATGGTCTTTACGATCTTATTTCTAATGCAAATTAAATTTGTTTTTTGTTATAAACCCATTCTAATGAAATAAAAAGTAAACATTAAGTCCAGTCATACCTATATTTTTGACGAAGGTACTTTTAAATGGAGTCAATATTTTTTACGTGAAACATTTAAAAAAAAACACAATTCCAAAATCAATATTTTATTATTCTTTTAATTTTATTATATGCCCGTAATTTTTTTTTGCAATTATATTCAATTATTAAATATTTATAGGCTATTATTAGTTAGGTTATTGTTGAAAATTTGGACTGTCTGGCTGGTTACCGAAGTGCTATAAAAATACTCAAATTCTAATTGTATTTACTGACCTTAATGTGTATTAAATAATTGGCTCCCATTTGTGCCATAATAAAATTTTGTGCTTAAGAGAATGAAAATCATTTGAAAGTTATGAAAATGGATTAAACAAGGGACAGTTGCATATCCACTTTTTACGGCATAAATTATTGTGGTTGGTTGGCAGATAGGTTCATATTTTTCTCTTTAATGTCCTATTAATCACAGACGATAGCGCCCAAATTATAAAACATGACGTTCAACTCAATATCCTAGAGTACCTAAGTATTTAGAGACTAACGACTCTGTATTCTAACCTTCAAAAATGTAGCCAATGTAACCTACATATCTTGACATTTTGTCGCTAAACTTACATACTTATGTACGACGTCATTTTAACCATTAAAATGGATTTCTTAATTCTTAATGGATTTCTTAAAACTAATCAATGCTTCTGTATACTGTCATTTTATTATCAAACACACGTAAGCATGAAGGTAGGAGCAGCCCAGAGAATCTACTCGGTATTTAGCATTTTCTTGCCTTTTTATTTACATCTTAGTTCTTTTTGATAAATTACGTGTTACTTTTAACTATATTTTCTTGAGACTAATTCTTTGTTAGGATTTAGGCGGAAGATTCAAGTTATACAGGGATGCTTTCTCTCACTGGAGCTGAACTAACTCTTTCATTAAAGAAGGGAATGTCTCAAGAAGGAAATATCTTTCAGTGTTAATTTGATGTGACGTGAAAATCTAACGCGTGACTATCGTAAGATTTGCAGTAAAAAAATTTCAAAGGTAAAAAAAATGGGGTCCTTATTAACCGTTATTTATTAATAACTAATAAATTATTAAGAATATGTATATATGTGTTACATGCATGAAATTGTTTGAGCTACGTTCTCAAAAATAAAATTATATTGCTTTAATCAGTTATATATAAAGGTACATAGCTCAATAAAGGCTCAAGCATTATAGATACCCTACAACATCTACAAGCATTCTGTAGAGAAGAAACGATAATAATACACGTTTTCTAATAAAAATAATTAATATAATTTCATAAATTTAGTGTTCTCCGAATATTATAATTTTCGGAGAACACTAAAAAATATAAATTTTGAAGAACACGTCAGAACATTTATAATTTGCTTAAACATATAATCGCACTAATAATTTGAATAGCACTGATATTTTTACGATTACAATTATAATTTAAGCGAATTTCCTTTTAGCGCAATGTTTTTTTTTGTAAACGGAAGACTTTTAATTTTATTCGTATTTAATTATTTTTGAAGAGGTTTCCGTTAAAATGTATAAGGATTTGTGTATTTAACAATCGCGTTATTTCTTTAACGGATCTGAAAATTTAAATAAATGGTGAGAAAAATGTTGAACTAGGAAACAACACCAACAATAAAATATAATACCTATATAATAGTTAAAACTCCTTAATTTGAAAATATTATAATGATCTATAATAAATTTTGAAAAGATAGAATTTCCTATTCCCCAAACGTGAGTTTATTATAGAAATTATATCATTAACTATAAAACGTAAAAAGTAATATTTTCTCCCAAATTAAATGTATATAATATCGATAAAATTCTCTTGGCAAGTTTTTTTTCTATTGGATGAATTATCAATTTCCCAGAAAAAAGTTTTATAAATATGTAATACTAACTAAAATCCATTATTATGAACATAACAAATAATATGTTTCTCAAATGAAATTTATACGATTTCAACGAAAAGGTCTTGGCAAGTTTATTGACAGTTGTCTTATGTAAATAACCATTACGCAATCTAAAAGGCTAATGCTGGGGATTCTCTAAATAATTTACTATACATATTTTTAGTGCGAAGCAAATTAGGAGCGAACTCAATTATTTAGAAACCAAATGCAGTCTGATAAAGGAACACGTTTAGAATACGTTCCTTCGTGAACCAGTTTCCTGAATTCCATTTTGATTTCCTAAATAATTTTATTCCTGGGAATGTAAGGGTTCTTTGCCATTGAAAGGAGATATTTGCAAATGTAAAGTTTTTTTCGATTATTACTTGGAAGGATTTTCTCTTCCTTCATATTGAATAACTTCTTACACTCCCGTAATTTAATCGATTGTTTTAATATACCTGTTATACTCACAGAAGCAAATTATATCGAAGTTATCTAATTATAGTCCTGTCAATGTGATTTATCAGTAATAAGTGAAAATATAGTTGTTTATTGCAATATAATTCACTTTTTGTTGTCACTGAAATTCAAATATGAACAACTACGATATAATTTTAACTGTAATTCAATAAATAAATCTATGCGAGATCTTAAATTGAATTTTGTGGTAAAATATTTTTTTCATTTGCGTAAATATATTACTTTTAATGGAAATAAACCTAAAAACAATTGTTACTGGAAATATGTATTTAAGACTATTTAGTTTATTTACGTAATTTTACTCAATTTATTAAGCCTTAATTATAATTGTTGTTTAATTATTGCAACAAAAATGCTACAATTATTGTAATTTTTTACCATTTGGGTAATTTTTTCTACATAGTTAGAAGTATATCTTTGTATACTACAATGAACTATTATTGAAATCAATTTACTACAAAAATTAGATCAAGAAAATAAAGGAAATGATACAAATTACTGTGGATTTTATACATCTCGTTGACACATGTATGCCATCTAATAACTGGGTAGGTTCCATCTGTAAAGATTATGTCTGGCATGTGAGTAACTATCCATATCAAGAGAAGTATATAAAGTGGATATCTAATTTTTGCAATGTTTAATATTCAATATTTCTCAACTAGTGAATTGGATATTAAACTAAATTTATAATAAAATTAACATTTAAAAATCTACGAATTTACTTAAAAAAAAATAAAAGCCAAACGAAAATTTAGTCCATAAAAAATATTTTCCCCAAACTAACTTTTTTGAACAAGAGGGAAAGTTTTTCGTATATTATTCTGAAATGCTTTAGAGAAATATACGTCTAAATTTGCAAAATTGGTATTATGAATGCATAGTAAACCCATCGTATTCAGATATTAATTTGGTAACAACTTGGCAGTACGAACACCGTAACCAATAACAGGGTTGGACGAATTCTTACTTTAGCTAAACAAGTTTATTCATACAATTAAGATTGCTAAGTACAAATGTGTACTCATCAGCAATCAATCCATCAACAATCTGTTTCCGTCCATTGCTGACTAAAGGCCTCTCGCAATTGGGCATGCTGGGCAGGCAGCTTAACGATTACATTACGTAACTTCTTGCGCAAATGGTGTTGCTCTCCGTCCCTGGTCTGTGGCATTATATATATATATATGTATATATATATATATATATATATATATATATATATATATATATATATATATATTGTGGAACAAGTGAGCAATAGGACATTACTCATAATGTCCAAAGAGTTTTAAAAATTCTTAATATGAATAGGGGTGTACATTATTTCTACGAGCAGCTGGCAATAAAACCCAGATCATGTCTATGATCAACCCGTGACCATTTTCAATAAGTTGATATTAAATAGTGATTTTGCAATATAATCTCACTGGAAGTAACCCTCGCCCTATTTTTCTTATTTAAATATCGATCGCGTTCAAGATAATTTACGTTTGCTATTTCAACCGCAATCTAATGACGTTGCGACACATTTCATGAAGTCATGAATTTATGACTTAGTTTTAGATTCAAACTCAACGTGGAAATAAAAGTTTCACATCGGTAAAATTCATCATTGATCATTTCCTTATAAAAATAATCATTTCTTATTAAATTTTATTACTCTAACCAAAAATTATTTCTATTATTAAGATTTAATGGTTAAGCAGGTAATAAAATTATCAAAATGTATCATTTGTTTCTTTTAAACTTCTTACATTTTTTTTAGAATTGTGGGAAGCGTTAATATTTCTCCCACCCTCACTCTCCAATAACGTCATTATCTGTCTAGCTCTTCCTTAAATTAAATGGAGGCGCTATCTGTCCCACTCTTATTGACATCTGTCTAACTCAGACTATATGAATCTAAAACTTAGTTCTTGCTAATACACACTGAATGTCACTTTCACTGAATAAAGGTGTTGATATGAAATTCGCTCTTGTTCAGAAAAAATACAAGATTTTTTTTAAAGCAAGATGTAGCATTTTGAAGTTTGAATTAGTCACTTTCAAACTCCAGTTATAACATTATAATATTGTGATATGTTACTAATTTTTATCTTTCAATTACGGGAATTATAAAATATTTTCTTTGCCTTCTGCACAATTTCTACCTTCAACAGATAGAAATTAACGTAAAAATACTTTTTATGAGAAAATAAGTTACAAATTACTAAGAATAATTTCGGGAAAGCTCGTTTCATGTAACAATGTATGATAATGGTTATGTATAAAATATGATTAGTAATAATTATTATTTCATAATAATTAATAATAATTATTTCTAAAAATTAAATGCTAAAGCTAGACAAAATACATTTTTATAGGTTATACTCTAGATATGAGAAAAACACGAAAATAAATCTACACACGCCGGCAGAAAACAGCACGTCACATAAGGTAAAAGCCGGATAGTTGCCCCACTTTAAAAAAAAAACTTTTGCAATAACTTAATATTTTAGGGCCGACACATATTTTACAATATGTTAAAGTTTGCTAATAATAATTTCTGATAATAATTTTATAAAAAAATTGTCTTAAAACTAAGGCAAATCCGGTTATCTCTATAATTGTTTTGAATATCAGCATTATGTAGGCAATCAATATAAAAATTATAATAACGACATTTGCAAGGGTGGAGAAGGAGGAGGATATCAGAGGCTATAAATGAGTCACTGGATAGAACATCGTAATTTTTAAAATATTTGTCTATATTTGCTTGTCTAAATCAAATCCTATTATTGAAATATTGCTACAAATATTGCCAATAGAATAAGAAAATAACAAAGATATCTTTAAATTAAATAAAATTATGATTTAAAATTAAATAAGTAAAAATTTTAAAAATTAAATAGTGTTGTCGGGCAGTAGTGACTACTCTGAATGGAAAGAAACAGAAAAATTACATGTCAAAAGAGGCGATTTATTTGACCAACCACAAGCTACCGATGATGCACAAAAATATTTTAAAAAATAAGGAACAAAACAGCATACAGAAAATACATAATCTACTACCTATAAATCTATGAAAGAAATTGACAAATGTTCTGAAATAAGACGCAATTTAATCCGAGAACTGTATTAAAGGGACAACGTCTTTCCAGCGAATAAAGCATATCAGATTTGAATATATTGATAATAGAACAGAGAATAAATCAAGTATGTACATATACAATAAATATATTAAATTATTACAAAAATTGTTATACAAACACACTGCATACTACGTATTAAAGTTTGTTGGTAATTTGGTAATTTTAGTCCAAAATCACTAACAAACATTAATACGTAGTATATATATATATATATATATATATATATATATATATATATATATATACATATATACACGTAGTATATAACATTTGTATCAATATTCATGACCCTTTTTCCAGTATCTGCATTTTAATGTTGAACAAAACTATAAATAATTATTTCCTTGATAATTGTTCATAAACATTTAACAGAAAATTTTAAGAATATAATGACATTGATCTAACTGATAAGTATTATTTATCCCGAACAAATTATGTCAGCTCCATAATGATCATTTTTATGGGTCATTATCAGGATAAGTCAACTCCCAACATAAATACTGTCTGACTCATTATTAAAGTGTTGTTACAAAAATACCTAAACTCTAATTTCACTAACTTATTTTACTAATTATATTATAGAATAATTGACTCCCAATTGTTGCATTAAATAATTTTCACTAAATAGAAATAAACCCATTTGTAGGTCATGAAGGTGGATTAAAGAATGAACAGTAAAACGCCCATAACCATTACAAACGATTGCTTCCATATTGTAAATGATGACTTTTGAAATTTGTTTTTTAATTTACGTAAGTATGGAGGGACTTTAAAAGTAGGCTTTAAAAAGGTAGTCAGTATGACACACATATATATATATATATATATATATATATATATATATATATGGACGTCAACACTTATGTATAATGTCATATTTTCCATAAATGGGATAAGGTTCTTAACCGATATAACCTAATCAATGTTGTTGCTTATTGGTAATTTATGACCAAATGCCTAAGAATGTAAATCTATGAAGAACTGATAGAACCTACTCAGTGAACTACATTTTGTGGCCTCTTGCCATTCTTTATTCCCAGTCACAAATTTCAATATACAATATGTACAGTATGAACTAAATATCTCATTCACAAAAAATTGTTTTAGGGAAAAATTAAAATTAAATGACATTGAAATCAGTTTTCAGATTGAAAAATTAGCAAAGTGAACAGGAAAAACACATTTAAAAATACTGATAAACAGACCACAGGATGGGCAAATATATTGTAAAACATTAATAGTGGATATCGTAGATGTATAAAAAGTGGATGTTATTATATGGACCCACAAAAGGATGTAAACGAAAAAAACAGACAAATCGGTAAATAAACGAGAACAAACTGGAGACTGCAATATCAATTAATTTAACTGCATATTGTGATAAAATTAAACGCGCGACTGTGGTATGAATTTAAGTAGATGAAGCGAATGCTTCAGTTTTAGTAACTTTCTTGCGCAATTATTTCAATTTTCATCCTCATTAAACTGGAGTGATTGTTAATAACTTCATTATTAAGAATGCGTAAATAGATTAAGCTATATTGTCAAAAATTTCAATTTTATTTCGTTCATCAGTTAAACCTATATACAAATTTTAAATTGACATAATATCGTAAAAATCGTAGATCCGCTACGACGTCTGCCAGCATTCCACGGAAAAAAACATTTAAATTTCTTTTCAAACTTTTATAAACAACAAAAATTAATGACAAACATGCAAAAATGTTATTGTGACGTGTGTATTCGAATTGTTTTTCTCTCTACGATAACTAAATGGGGCATTATAATATCTAATTTACTTATTGTTAGAAGAAATGAAAAATTCGTTTGGACGAAATGTCATTGGCGAAAAATTTGATATCATTGCCCATGAAAATGCTATCACAACTTTGTTTATAAAAAAATTAAGTTCAGACAATTATTTTACTACCTGCGTATTTGGGAAACAAATGATTTTGTCATATATCTACTGAAAAATGTGTCTTGAAAGTCGATATATATTTATTTACTCTTACAAAACAATTTCTAAATATTACTTTTAGTATATTACTTTTGGCGAGGTTGAAAACTTAAATAAAATGTATTAAATGTGGTAAGTTGAAAAATAGGCACAAATCTGATATATATTGACTATTGACTTGGAAACTATTATTATCCATTGACTTGGAAACTATACTGATACTAATTTCTAACTGAGGAAGTTCTTGATTTTAATATTTTGTAAAGTAATTATCATTACAGATTCTACTTAAAAAAATTATATTTACAATAGCTTAATTTTTTTGTTGGAGAACAATATATGAATAAATGGTACCAGAAATGGTAAATTTAAAAACAAGCACAAATATTGAAACAAAATTCTCATATAATCGCTAACTTGAAAGATTTAAATTTGGTATGGAGACATTTCTGATTTCCCATATACTAATTTTTTAGTAAGTCAGTGCTAAGATACACATAAATCAGCTTGAAAAATTAGCGAAGGCAACACGAGAAAAACGCCGAAGACGCGCCACCCTTTATCTTCTGCATGACAACACCCCTCGCGAGGGCTCATATAGGAAAAGAAACCCAATATAAATTAATGGAGCTTGGTGGAATACCTTGCCTCATCTTCCATATTCACCGGATATTGCGCCTTTTATTTTCATTTATTTCCACATTTAAAGAAATATCTTAGTAAGAAAACTTTTAAACATTTTGAAGTCCTCAAAACAAATGTATCGGAATTCTCTTCGGACACCGCAGTTCTGGAAAAAAAATATTACTGATCTATCTAGACGCTAGGCGCGTGTTGTGAAAATAGATGTGGAATATGTTACAGGTTAAAGTTAATTAGCAGCAAAGACATATAGAAATATAAAATGTTTTTATTTTTCTGACGAGGTTTTTACGAAACGAATATAAAACACTCGGAAATATTTTCGAAGATACCCTATGTGTACAATTATCACGTTATTGATTGTGTCATGCCTTCAATTTTCGCTATATTTCTTCAATTAATTCACTATTCTACTGAGTAAAAGGACTTTTAAATTTCCCAAAGTCAGTTGAATTATCAAAATATTCATCAACCTTAGCAAATATTTTAAATATGCCAAATAATACTTTTCACCAGTTTAGTCTTATACGATGTGAACAAAAAGCTCTCGGCAAGTGTTTTAAAGATATGATGTGTTTATAAGCAATGTAATTTTCTACACACCTCTTTAGTACGAAGCAAATTTGAAATCAAAACGAAGTACGAAGCAAATTTCATTTATTTGGAGCTCACACAAAACTACTTATAGTCTGATACGTAAACTTATCGTCTGATATCTGATAAACGCTCCAGATATGATAAGTCGCATATATAATTTTAGGAAAATTTATAATTGATCTATAAATGATTCTAATAAAAAATAAAGTATATTTGCCTTTATAATATCCATCCATCTTAATTAGTGTCTGTATACAATTTGTAGGGAGAGAGAACATTTGAAAAATTTTAAATGAAATCTATGAAATTATTATTGTCATCACGAATATTAGAAGTACTTATCATTCCCTAATATATTATTTTTAAATTCATAAAACGGATTGATTGGAAAAAGAAGAAGGGTTTGAAAGAACAAAACTGATTACGCATAAGATGACCACCATTTCCATGAAAATAAAATAAATCACAATAATTGCGTTCATTTTCCAAGTCTGTACCTCTTCTTTTCTTAACATTTCACAATTTATCTTACTCGTCCGTTTTCCTATTACGTGGAATAGTATTTTTGGTCCATAATTCAAAGTAAGGGTCCTCTAGTATTTCATTCCATTTAAGGCTCCGAGATTGCAAGTGACATTTACTCGTAGACATTTGACTTTTACTGAGATATATTCGAAGTACGAAGTTCAGGGATAAATATTTGGAAGTACCGTTTAATTTATTTTTCGAGAACTAGGCATGAAAATACAATACGTTGATTGTATTATTGTACGATAAATTATCAAGTATACAATGATAAGTATTAAATTTATTTATCCAATCCAGGAAATATAAATATACGTATTTCTTTGAAAATGTTATCAACTGGCGTTTACTTGATTTTCTTAGAAAAATTATTCCACTGTTTGGTAAAATTTTATCTTTACTTCTATTTCATTAAAATTGTTTACATTCGAAATACAGTAATGCAGCAAACCAAAACAAAGAAATTCTGGGTAGAGATTTACTAAAGTACATTACGTAGTTTTTTGGTAATTTTATGCATACGTGCCTGTATACCTACATTATAGGAAATTATATTATTTTTATACAAGGAGGTGAAGCACTTAACTTAAGTTCAGCCGATGCTAGATTGTGAAGCAATTTCAAAAGTAATCAAAAATACGCAACGAAATCTCATTAGTCAACAACAATAAATAGGAATAGTAAGTTTAATATTTTTCCACTTACATAGTCAACCAATCAGAATGTTTAGTATGGAGTGTCCGTTTAAAGTATTGTTTATTCCTGTCGGTTTTTTACTTGCTTTACAAAGTGACAGATATCTTCAACAGATAAGAAGTGAAGTCCAGTATCGAAATAATAGACATATTTCAATATTGTCGAGATAAAAATGTTGTATGTTTTGTTCATCCATTTTCTACGTATATTTTAGATAGAATGAGTAAATTTGATTATATGTATTCATATTTTCCGCTCTGAATAATTTACATTCGTGTCCTTTTTCAATTTACTAGATTCCTGGATGAAATAATTCTCTTCAATATTACGAGTATTTTGTCGCAACACGATTTTGTATTTAATTAGTATTATTTCTTTTACAGACGCCCTTAAAATATTATATTAATGTGGTTACTGAGTGCAACAATTTACTCATATCCATAACTCATACACTAACTCTAGATACTTTTTGTTATTCTGTTACCAGAAAGAAACATGGTAAAAAACAACTTACTTTTACAACGGATGCCTTTCGTATTATTTCAAATCCCACGTGAACGTCAAAATAGAAAGCTGAACCAAATTAGTGGTAGAAAATTAGTGTTAATATAATTTTAATGTCAGGAAACGACAAATTGAAACCTACTCATGACAAATTAAACAGAATACCATTGCATTCAAATGAAGTCTTAAGAAACAGTTAGTTTCAATATGCAGTCACGGTAAAATGCTAATTTTAGCTTTATGTTAAAAATAGAATAAATACAATTTAAATCTATCCAACATTAGACCACAAATTTTACATTGAACACACTCGATATAAACTATAAGCTCCTTCAAATACTGAGTCATAGTCTTATTCAATGAACGCCGCTTTAATTGTAAGGCATGCTCACGATTAAAACAATAAAAGTTTACAGCGGGAAATATAGCATATTCAACCCTGTTTAGCTGCTATAAGCTGACAAAGTGCCTATCGAGTATTTTCTTGTAAATAACTATTGAGTAAAAGCCGATCATTTCCTAGCAGGGCTAAGCCACACTTTTTATTTAATGTGATAGAATTAAAATTATTAAAAACTAAATTGGCAGACTTTTTAAAATCCACCAACAATACAAATGCACGCTAATTATTGGATAAAATAAAAATCAGATTATTTGTATCTAAATTCTCAATTCCCTTTATTGCTTATATTTTTCATTTAAATTTCGTAACTAATTACTTTTCCTTTTTAACTTTAGTCAAAAGAAAAATGCAGTTTAATAGAGCTATTTCAGCGCTAACCACCAACACCTGGTCGCTCATTCCTATTTGAATAAAGGAGTCTTTCATTTAAAAAAAAACAGTGAGCCGTCACGGGAGGAACATCGTGTTCGTACAAGTAATATGCATAAACGACAAGATTACTACAGGAACTAAATATAGCATAATGAAAAAATAAAGTATTAGGAATTTCTTACAGAAAATGGTGATTTTATTTAATAAACATTTATTTACAATTAATACAAAAATAATAAAGCACAGGTTATGTGTACCGTAGTAAACAACAGCGTCGAACTGAGTGAGGAGGGGGTCGCGTAGGCGGTTGCGAATGGCGACACGTCGCCATACCGTATACTCTATTACATATAGACTATACTAAGGCTATACGCCACGCCATATATATACCTTAGTATAGCGTCGCGACCCGTCGCCACGGCAAGCATCGCCACGCCAACGATCCGGTTTATACCTGCGCCTATAGATGTTTCACATCAAAAGTAAATTAAATAATTTAAAATTTCTTGTATGAACCGTAATTAAAAAGTGCTTGTAAAAAAGTAAGAATTTTAAAATATTACATCATTGCTCACACACCAGTTTATAAAATAGTTAATTTTGTATTAAAAATATGTATTTAAGTTTGTGGGCATCCTTGTAATCAGAGTTCTACTCGTGCTAATTGAATTTATTACATCAAAATAAAATTATGAAAATTCAAATATATGGTATTTTATAGGTCGTTCTTAAAACTTTCCATTTGTCATCATCCAGAAACTTTCTGCATTTTAAAACAAAATTAAAGAAATGCTTCTTTTTGCTTAACAATAAAGATAGAATTCCAGTTCCACTCTCTTCAACCTGTCAATTATTGTAATGAAAGAAAGTAATTAATAAACTGACAGCATATTTTTTTATCATCATGGTTAGTTTGAGCCAGATTAACTCTTCTGAATTAACTTTTCCATTTATCGTCCACATTTTCATTTTTGCCAACTTATCATACTACCCATTTTGTGTAATATATTCTGTCCTTTCGTTTTTAAGACCATCATGGTATATTGCAAAACTGATTAGATAGAGAAACTAGGTTAAAATGAATGACAAAATCGGCAAAATAAAAAGTATGGACGATAAATCGAAAAGTTAATTCGGAAGAATTAATCCAGCGCACACGCAATTGTTTCTTAACTCAAAATGTGATGACAGTTTATTAGTTACTTTTGTTAATTCATTAATTGACATGTAGAAGTCAGTGAAGCTTGGAATTTTTTCTTTATTACTAAGTAAAAACACGCATTTTAAATGTTTTTTGAAAATGCAGAAACTTACTAGATAATGATAGGTGAAAAGTTTAAACGACGATCTATAAAATCACACGGTTTTGCATTCTCATAATTTCATTTTGATGCAATAAATCCGATTAGCACGAGTGGAACACTCACTACGGGGCCCGCACACACTTAGATAAATACAAATTTCCAACGTTTAAAGGCGCATTGTGCTTTAAATCAGCCATTTGTAAATATTTATATTATTTTTAATTATGGAATTATATATTTCCTAGCGCATCTTTCAAAGATAAAACATTGAACTTATATTATTGAACCTATTTTATTAAAGTATTTAATGCTGTTATCCTGAATTTAGGTGAGGTACTTAAGAAAAAAATCAAAAATATGTTTGTTTTCTGTTTGCTTAACGGATCTAGCTCTTTTTCATCAAATTTTATCTTGGTTGGTTTTAAACTGAAAAAGTCATATTATTTTGGGTAGAAAGACTTATAACGTCCAATTTTGTCTATTGCAAAGAGTAAAGGCCTTTATCAGATCCCATTTTATCTATTCCATTATCATTCGGCTAAGGAATTCTAAAAAGCCAAACACTTTAAAGATATAGGACATGGTATAAACATACCTACGAATATGACCTGTTTTTACTGCTTAAGTATTTAATAGCTAAAGAAAAGTATTTATTTTCCTGTGTCAATTATTTTAAGATAGAATGTTATACCACTTATTTTAAAAGAAATTGGTGTTAAAAAAACAAGTGAGAGATATTATAGATACGACGGCAGTTAACAGAGATAATTAGAAAAACGACGTGTACAAAAACAATTAAAAATTTAAGAAAGCTAGATTTGACAAGCAGCCGATATCAATTATTCCCAGAAAAAAAAATTTGATTGGACACAGAAACTTGGTTAATATGAATAGAAAACATAAATTTAAAATCATCTTACGTATTACGTATTTAATTTAGCTTGCCTGAGTAAATTTTTTCGCCATATAGAATTTTTGACGTGAAATTAATGAAAATGAAACTTTTTATTTTCTATTTTCGTAGACTATATTTCAGGTGTCATTTGCAGTTTCTTGTTATACATAACGTAGTTGTATTTAACACTATACTTTACCCTAACGATTATCATATATTTTTTATATCAAGTCTCACAAAACTCACACAAGCAGTGTTCCATAATCTCAAGGCGCACAAGGAGGGTTTCGCTGTTACATATACCTCATAAAATTGTTTATACAAGATAACCTTTGTTCTCTACAATTATAAGTTATAATTAAATAGTATTCAAAATATTTTCACACTTTTTTTGTATTCTATTTTCTAAAATTTTAATTGGATGGAAACGTCATTTTGAATAATAATATTTTCCAAACGTGAAATGAAAATTATATAAATATATGAAACCTCAATTTCATTCTAGAAAATCTCATAAATGATACGTCATTCAATTAAATATGCAAATAACTAATTAACCCCATTTTATACGTTTTGAGAAGGATATTATATTATTTTATAAATTTCAATTACTTGGCTAAAAATTAATGAAAATTTTCCTAGGAGTCCGTGCAGAGTTCTAAAATTTTAAAAACTCTGAGGCAAGATAGACTTGCATAAGAACATAATGAAATTATAAAAGTTCTTTGTTCCATTACAAAAAATCGCAAATATAAAAATACTGAGTTAGAAATGAGATTTGTGTTAATGGTAACAGTGGTTGCGAAAAAAATATTTGTCGCCTTTCAATAATCTCTCATACAGAAATCATCAAAGGAAAACAATACATAAAGTAATTCAACTACAAAACGAATAAGAGGCAATAAACTTTCAGTTTTGATTCAGGCTACATGCCTGAAGCTTTGAATATTGTGAAACTATAGTCCATTTTCCTAACGAACTTTGCAAGTCGTAGGATTGAAATATTAATCTTATTCTTTTCTGTTGCGTTTATGTAATAATTACGTAGGGACACATATCGCTCGTTCATTTGTCTATTGTATATTCTTGCATTTATGTAGACAAAATTAATATTTTATTATCTTAAAAGGTGCGAACAAAATGGAGTAAAAATATTGCCTATGCAATGCAGAGAATCCTCTCTGTCTCACAATAGTGTCATAAGTGACTACAATAGCGAGAGAGCTGCTATTGAAGGCGATGACGATTTTCACTAAATTATTATAATCGACGATGAAACCGACAGATGTTTCTTTCTTCTCCCCATAGTGTAGTCATTTTTGGCAATGTTGCTGTTTTGAATTAGCGTTAAGATGTTGGAAAGATGCGAAAAATCCTCGAGATATTCCTTGATGAAAAATCCTGACAAATAGCCAGCGAAACTCTTGATATCTCCGAGCATAAGAAGTAAAATAGGAAGTCCGGTGACTGAGCCACGATTTTCATACACTCTACCATAGACGATTAGAATTATGCAGGAAGGGTTGACAGTACCATTATTTAAAAAAATGTTGTAAACTAAACTTACACAGTAACCCGTATTCCAAATTTAAATATATTTGAATATATATATATATATATATATATAAAAGAAATATTATATATATATATATATATATATATATATATATATATATAATATTTCTACAGAAATCGAAAGTATATTTCCAATGGATTTAACATATTCCTCATTAATATCAGTGTGTCCTTGTATTTTACAAATTATATTTAACATTAACTAAAAATATGTTTATAATAACATCAATTCCTTGTTTTTGGTAACATACACTAAAGTTATTTTACGTTTCTGAACATGTATCCATTATAGGCCACTAAGCATGATTGTTCAAAATCTTTACGTCATCGGCGATAATAAGTTCGTTAACTTGTCCTTCCGCTTCGCAAATAAACAACCTTCTTGAAAGTGGAAATATTTAGAAACTTTGCTTTCAAAAAGAAACGTGATTTATAAAGAATTATATATTATAACGGTATTTGCGACTTTTAGATTTAGGAAAATTGTTGCCTTTGATAATATTTCCAATCCCAAGTGAATTAGACTAGTTAGTTTCAATACAACTTTGAATTGGAGAAAAATAATTTTTACTTACCAAAGCTACGTTCCATTAAATTAAAATTTCCTATTTAATAGCTAGTTTCAATTCGTCAACTGTGGGAACATCAGGTTTCACCTAATTTTTGGTTGAAAATATTTTATTTCAATATAATTTTTGCAATGAGAAATAAGAAACTGAATTCTTCTCATTATAAATTTATCAGAATGCAATTATGTGTAAAAGAAGTGTTAACGAACAGTTTCAACGTGTCACTCGCGAAAAACAGCTAATTTTGACGTTGCGTTGGAAATAGAAGAGCAAAATTTTAATCTTTGCACCATTGGACCACATATCCCACATTGAACAACAGAGTCATATTTCCCATCGAAGAGTCAACATTAGCTCCCTCAAATACAGAGCGATATATTCAATTAACACCGCTATAGCTTTAAGATATAAAGGTTTAAATAATAAAAGTTCTCAGCGGGAAAAATACCAAAGTAACTCTAGCTCTTTGACTCGTATGCTCATAAAGTCACCATTCGAATATTTTTGGTATCAATAATTATTAACTAAAAATCGACCGCCTCTCACCAGCCATATTTCCTATTTATTGTTACACATTAATGTTATTTTTATTAATATTGCTGAAAAATATGATTAAAAACTGAAATTATCAGAGATATTAAAGTACTCCAACAATACAAATGAAAAAAAAAATCAGACTAATTGTTTCTAAATTACCAACATCTATTATTGCTTTTATTTTCATTTCCGTTAGAAAGAGAAATAAATATGAAACACAATTTTTAAGAAGACTACAAAATTAAAATTATTCTACAAGAGCAAATAAAAATTCACTACCTTTGTAATGAAAGTTCATTTATTCCATTTTTACAAAGAAATATTATTTCTATTGAAATATCACCCGTTCTTAGCTTGTTGCAAGAACTGATTAAAAAGGTAATTAATTGTTCTTTTCCTTTTTAACTTTAATCAAAATGAAAAGGAAATTTAACAGAGAAAATTTGCCACCAGCCACTAAATCTGGTTATTTATTTCTGTTTGAATCATGAGGTTTTCCATTTAAAACGAGAAGTAATAAATTTAATATTTTCTTTCTATGAAATAAAAATAAAATAACATTGTTTACAACGTAAATTCTTCGCACTGACGTTCACGCATTATTTGATTACGTCGTTTTGTTTTTTTAATTGAACTCATTTAGTTGTCATTAAATATTCATTAAAAGGTCTGCGTAATAATATTAAGTTAAAGCAACCTAGATGTTGCAAATTTATTAATTTTCATGTAAATCGACTTGTTTTATATTGTAACTAGTTTATTTTTCATGATTGAATTTCAGACATTCTCTATTAAAGTGACATGGCATTTGTCTGTAAATGCTTAATTTCAAGTATTAAAATAAATTAATCACATGTTGGAACGTAGTAAGGTACCCTTAAATATTTTTTTTTATTTAAAAAACAGTCGTATCTAAACAATCACTATTTTTATTCCTAAGTACGATTTAAAAAATATAACTTTCGCAAAATGCAAAGCAAAGCAGAATAAAAATAAACGGGCAACGTTTTGGGCAAACTCGAGTGATTAGATAAGAAAACCCCAGGCGATTAGATTAACTTGTCCGCCCTTACTTCCGCACTAAATTAACATCACATCCGGTTCGTGTCCGACAAGCATGTATATGCCTTGTCGCGCAACCTACGCCTGACCTCTTATGGCATTGGACCGTTTGTTTCGGAAATTCAATTCAATTCCGCGTCTGCCGGAAACGAATATATTCTTACTATAATTTGATTTAAGTGCTTAGACATATAATTGTAATAAGAGTACCTGTTATTATATTTTGTTACTCTAATTTTTTAATATATATATATATATATATATATATATATATATATATATATATATATATATATATATATATATATAATAGTGATTGGAATAATTGAAAAATCCGCCTTTAAATATAAATCAGTCCATTTATTTTTCACACATGCTATCAAAGTTAGAGAATTGGTCGAAAATTTAAATACTTCTTTTAATAACTTACTTAAATTTTTGTTTGGTATTAAAACGTTTTTCGTTTGGTACTAAAAATATCTCTACATATAAGATCTCCAAATGTTTCCTATTGTAAGATTGAAGGATACGATTACTTGAAACCATATATCTAAATTGAAAATTAATATCCATAATAAGGACAACAATTTTGTAATCAGCATTATACAGAACCAGCAATATTTACTTGGTCTCCGCAATTTATAGATTAAACAGAAAATTTACCAGGTACCGGTAATTTTAAAGTAATTTTTTGTGCTAGAAACAAAGTTCCATAAAACACAAAAATAACTTCGTTAAAATGTATCGTTTGTTATAGCTACTCACCACTTAAAATTCTTGCATAAAAAAATTATCTATTGCGTCAATGTTTTCAGCCTAGGTATGGAATCCTCGTAACATGACCATGAATTCCATTTCATTGGTTTCTTTTTAAAACAGGTTTCGCTTCAAACACACTTCTTGCCCATAGGCACATCTATCCTCAGAAAACTAATAAAAATTAATATATTATTGAAATATTTAAAATTATGGGTAGAACCAAAAGTGCAAATACTACGTTTTTCTATTGCTTGCTAAACAAAACAATTGAGTAATGTTTCAAACCAAACGATGTTTTAATTGGTGAGCAGTGGGCACAGGCAAAATGATCCGAACAAAGCGGAGACTGGAAATAGTGACGGAAGAAGAATAAATGGAATTTTTGTGGAAAAGTGTTTAGAAAAGTAGAATTATTCAAAAAATCATTGTGAAAATCAATTGGCCTATAAACTCATAGTCAATCGCTACAAAAGAAAATCTCCAAATAAGTTCTAGAATTGTGACCTATAACGTTTCCTTATACATACATACGCCCCTTTTAGAGACATATTTAGATCGTATTAATTATCTAAAAAATGTATAAAGTTGTGTTTTTAAAAGAATGATCATTTTCCCAAAGAGCGATATTAAAAGTCTATTACTTGCAAAATTATTCTAGTTCTCATTATTTCTAACGTCGAAACTGGCGCTTGTCGGATAAAAAATATTAATAAGCTACTGCACATACACATTACCAGAACGTGACATACAATAAATTTAAAAAAACAGTCGGTAGCTAGAAGGGTTTATAATTGTGTTATCATTCAAAGCTATAATAACATTTACATGCATTTGTATTACTCATCAAACTATTAATGAAGTAACTTGTAGGGCAGTGAAGGCGCGCTTATTTAGAAATACAAAAGTTTAAATTATTATTGTCATTACGAAGGCTTTTCTACACGGGGTAAAATATTATTCAAAATATGTTTTCATTCTCTATAACTTTATTTTTAAATTCATAAACTTAAGTGCAAAAATGGAAGGCTTTGAATAAATAAAGTGATTATGCTTAATATGACCACCATTTCCATAAAAATGTTATAAATCACAAAAATAGCGCTTATTTTCAAAGTCTATACTTCTTTTTTTAATATTTCATAATTTGTCTTATTCGAGCTACTACGCAGAATAGCATTTTTGACATGCAATTCAAAGTAAAAATCTTTTATTACTTAATACCACTTTAGACTTACACTGAGTTAGATTTTGAGCATCATGGAATTCAAGAACACATATACTATTTTATTATTTGGCAGTCATCCACCAACACTACATGGGCGGTGGATTTGAATTTAAAAGTAGTCGTCGGAATAACTTTTAAATGGTTAAATTACCATTCGCTAATTAGGAGCTGGTACGTACATTTTTATGTTTCTGTTGAATATTTCCTATTACTCTCGATTTGGCAAATTTTTCAACTGCCAGAAAGCAATGCCCACTTCCATTTCATGGAAAGTGAAAATTAGGTAAATATTTTACTCCAAATGATGCATTTGCTTTTTTTAAACACGTAGACGTCCTTTTCTTCTAGTGGGATAAGAGTAAATGAAAAAAAAAACTTGATTTCCACTTGCTCCTATCATATAGTCAGCTTGTATTTATAATTTCTGGCAAAGAAATTGGTCTC